>OX359247.1:28749249-29349249 GCA_947179485.1 Allacma fusca | reverse complement strand
TCGAACCGTACGAGATTACCCATCCCTAGATTCTTGCATGATTTTGAATATAAAACCAATGAGGATATTTATTACATGGAAATTGTTTGGTGGAATATACAAACAGTAATAAGTTGTGGTCTGTCATAGAAAACACTAAATAACAATAATCAAAGTCCCAAATGTGGACTTGAGCAATTTTTTAAACAAACAATAGTTTCATGTCAGGTCAGGTGGGACAAGACAATTTGCTATGCAAGGACGTCGGAACAGAGACTCATTGTAGGTTTTAACGTCTTCATGCCAACCTTTTATTGTAATTGTGACAGCGTTACATAAACTCTACGATTCAATTCTCAATTAAAATCAGACATTGAACAAGGTTTATGGTTTAAAAGGCTGTGATTGTCCAGACATGATTGGGTACCATCTCTACTAATACTAGTGGAAGGCTGCACAATTGTATTGTATGTACATGGTGTCTGATATCTATTTCTCAATATTACAGGGTTTGTATACCAAGGCTCTATATCATGTCAAATGTGGATATACCCCCTGCTCCTATGAATCCTAGCGTAATGATATGATTCTTACAGATTTAGTATAAGCGTAGACAGTATCTGTACACTAACGTATTCAGTCCATAACATTGACAGGTATGTAATGTGTAAGAATGGCACTAAAGGTTAAAGTGACGGTCAGAGAACTGTATGATCATGCATGGTATAATCTATGTGTACGTGTGAAGCCTATGTAAGTTAGTAACTCCTCCTGACAATTGTTTGACGAAGTAATGAAGGCATAAAGTTGAGATTAGATCAGCACCAGAACTGTACATAAGGGATGTATTTGTCAACAAATAAATTTTTTGAAGCTGACATGGTAATATGTAAATTTGATGGTGTGGGGCTTGAGGCTTGGCAGCCGAGACTAATCAAAGTATTGATTAAGGAAAAATGTCACTTGTGATTACATGAGGCGTTCATCGTTCCTGCCTGGGCTAGACAATTAGTGGAATCTTTATTATATGATTAGCATGATTGGTACTTTTAAAGCATATGTGTCACACATAATCGAAGTGCATCTTTGAGCCTATCTCCCTAGCCGCAATCAATGGTTATCTCAATAGGAGGTTTAGCTATTCCCATTTGTTTTCTCTTCCATTCATTCGGAGTCGTGTGACTGTTTGTATGTACACCCATTATAGAACGTCCTCTCTCCGTCTCATCTATTTGGGAGAGTGAGAGCATCTGAGAGTAATTCAAACCTCAAATATTTCAATCAACATCCCTACACACATACTTCATTTGATCACTTTTCCCTACCACCACCTGCACCTTCTACATATTTATAGAATACATACAAAAATAATTTTCGAATGAGACACACGCATTTCAGAGGCTTTACTTTTTTTTAATTTAGGTATGGTCATATCTCTACGAGCTAATAATGAACGTCACGTTCCCCTCTCCAAGTAAATAAATAAAGGTCTGGGATGATGAAACGTCAAGAATGATTTGAAATCTCATTGTCTATTTGTAGTTACTAGCCTAAATGGATTTAATATGGAGATTTTTTTAATGCAACTAATTTTCAAGACATAATCTGACTCAACCTCGACTCAAATGTGTGTATCAGAGCGGAGAATTCAATTAATCGCAATTTGTAAACGGAGCGTCGTCGAGTCAACTATATTTATATAGTCATTTACAAATACTAATCTTCAGCTAGTTCAAACTTATTTTCATGACAGCTCCTCAAACATCATAGGACCCCACTAATGAATACATGGATACTCATACACACAAATATAGCAGGAGAACGTCCTAATCCTGTCCTTCTAGGACCCTTGTATTTCTGTACAGTAGTAGGCCAATCCACTAAAAATTCTCTTGGACTTCTATCCTTTCCCGATCTGACATTGCTCATTAGTGACATTACATAACTTGCTCACGTCTTTTCCTAAGGTGTGCGGATCCCTCAAAATACTCTTGCATATTTACCAACAATAATAACTGAGTCGTTAGCTATATTACCTTGTCATAGTACATGACTGGGATGTGATGTCGAAATTGAGACGTCATAATTTGTTGGAAAAGCCAAAGTTAAATAAGATTGTGTGGGGTGCAGGATATCAAAATAATAATGTTAGGAGATACATTATTAGCAAAATCCCATGATATTCTGTATGGTCTCGCCTGAGCTTGGCACTCTTGGCAGACGGACGACGGTAATATCACGGAGGAGTGCCTTGCTTAACATTTTATTCTGTCCTTATTCTCACGTTATTCAAGACGCAAGGATTGCTCGGACTCTTGTTGACTATGAGTCAAATTCCATGCTATTAGAAACTATGAGGTGAGCTTTGGAAGTTGCAGTTTCGTTTCCATACTTTCAAGACCATTATTATTACTCCATTGTAGAATATCTACATGTGTGCTAAGGTACATAATAGCAATTAATGCTTGTACTAGTAATTACATGGAATTTCTATGGTTTCTTATTGGGTGGCATAACAAGTGGGGTTTGGTCAGAGCCACATAAACAAGCACTTATTGTAAGGAGATATAGTTAAAGATCACAGTGAAAAAATTCCTGACGTTAGCTCCTTCCAACGAGTGTTTTATTATGAGAAGTTGCTGTAGTATATCTATATGTAAATAATAAGAACAATTGGCAGTAAAAGCGATGATGAAAAAATTATTTTATTGACCTCATGTCATTGCGACGTTTCCTTGTGGAGGTTTGTTTTTTTTTGTGTACAGCAAACTTTTACAGCACTAGGTCCAGTTCCTGTTCCAAAGGAATTCATACAGATATACTCCTGGAGGTCCTATCTAGTAACTTTGTCTGTCTTCTGAAAATATCATTTTGTCTGTTTGAAAGGTTACATATATAATTATGTTTGTGAGAACTTGACCTGACGTGTGATATGACACCAATTTTACAATCACATAAATAAAAGTATTGCCGTAAGCGTGCGATTAAGCTTTTTTTCAACCATGATTGATTTGAATAGGATGACTGTGGGAAAATGTGGAGGAACTTCCACATGGGTAGGATGTGTACTACTGTCGAGTGTAAAGTAGTGTAGTGTAACAGGGTCTTGTGCCTTCAGCTCCTGACGCGATGAACGGATAACCGAATTTCCCAAGCCCTAACCTTGGTTTCCCATACATCTCATGGGGAGGAATGGGAGTTCTCATATTATTATTTTATTTGTGCAGAAAACTCTGTTGATTTCTATTTCATCATGCAAAGTAGACTTATGCAAGGTCACTTTCATGATACTTTTCCCAGCTCTTAATTTCATTTGCAGCTTCCATTCCATTCTCCTCTTATCTCATGTCTCCTCACGGTTCAAATGAATGTCAAACAAACAAACTTATAACTACAGAGTACATTTCGTTCTTTTTTTTTGCTCACTTTGTTTCCCTCTGTGAGTTCCAGCTTATTTTTATATATGGATTTCCATAGATATTTTGAGTCCCTAAGAGAAGCTATTACATATGTAGGTATGTATGTACAAGACTTGAAGATATTAATAGTTAATCCCGGAAAGAAGTAATTACAGTTCCATGGAGATAATCCAGGAGCAAAAAATCTACAACAATGTGAGCCGTCATCATTAGCTGTTTTGTACAATGCATTAAAATTGCAAGCGCAAGGTCTTGTTAGATAAAGTAAACTAAGTGCTTTAAATTTATTCACGACTGCACAGTATAATTTTCTATGGACTCCAGCTCCCTTATCCTGTGTAGGCTAAATATAATTCAGTTTTATCACCCAGCAAAGTAAACGAATTTGCACTGTATATTTATTCAAATATGCTATACAGTATATACCAATCTATTGTAGTTGTACATTCCTGCTCGCAGAGAGACATATCAGTTATTTTAATTACAGTCGGCCCATATCGAAATAATAGAGCCCGAAATCTAAGCCCGTGATCACTTTGCCGTTAATATGTCCGTGACGTAAGAATTAACTTTTCCTTTGACGCATTGTTATAATGTTGTGTGTGTGACTTACATTAAATTTTATTGTTTGAGCAATATAAGGGACAAGTGCCGAACAGACAGACGTACGCTTGTCTGCACCCACGATTCATGACTTGGTGAGATGTCACGTCATAACAGAGTGTATGTACGGAGATTTGATTCATTTCTCCAAACCTTGATGAATCTGCTTCGTCATGACTCCCAATTGAAATTGAGTTTACAAATTAAATTACATATTCACATTTTTAACAGTCTTCCCTTACATGCCCACATTGATGAAAGTTATGAGCAGGGACCGTGGACTGACTTATTTGTTCCACAAGTGTCGGTTACTTAACACACCAAAAGTATCAAATATTTACACAATCACAATAAAATACAAATAACAATCTAGGCCTTTCAAAAGGATGCCCATAACTGTGGCACTTAAATTAGTGTATCATTAAAAAGGAGAGCTCCAAACTATTTAGTCAGTAGTCCTATATGATTCGCATTATGGTCCAAGTATGGTTTTCCTGTGTGAGTCTAATGATACTTAATTGCCGTCACTTTTTCACCAATTAAGTATTTAAATGCACTCCTTATTTCCTACTTATTATCATCCTGTTCCACACTACCGAGTCTTTTCATTCAAATGGGTTCTCTGTAATGGGACGGTTTGGAAATTCTCTTCAGAAAAACTCCTCTCTAAGACTCTCCTCTCCTCACAGCACAGGCACACTCATACAAAAAACTCCATTCACAGAGTGTTTAACCCAAGTCTTATTATTTGTACAAGGTGCATCACTTACTCGGAATAATAATGCATTATTGAAATGCCGGAATGGATTTTGTGAAACAGACGTTTCCTTGTATGTATGCTGATGCTTCTGTTTTTAGAATATTTGTAAATGATCATAGCTAAGTACTATAACAGAACTCTTCAAGTTCCTTGCATATATAATTATCTATACATTGGGATCGGCTATATTTGCTTAAACTATCCGGTAAAGGTTTTGTATGTAGTTCAGATCAGACACAAGTTCCTGTATAGAACGTACTCGAAGAAGTAGACGGTTCAGCGAATCTGTCTGTAGTAATCAAGTTTTACAGGATTGTTATGAAGCGAACCCATTTCGGACGGCTGAACTCTCATTATTATTATACGCTTAAAATACACATTAACATACAGGGAAGATGCACTTTGTAAAAATGTAAGTATATACACATTACCAATATGTAGATACGTACCTCCCTAAAGAGTACGATGCAGTTTCAAGTTTTCTCAAAAGTTGAAGTGCAATGGGGAAAAAGACAATGGAGGAAATTAAAGGATCGGAATTAAAGCATTGTTTAAAGACCAGAGATCGTATGTATATTGTGCATGTGGAGGTGAAAGTAATCGACGCCTTGTTGTCATCCATTGTTGACCCCCCAACTATGCAAATGATCGAGAAATCTCATCAAACATCAATAATATTCCATTTAACATTTGTGCCAATGAACTGACACCTCCATTAGCGATAAACTCATAGCTTGCGGTAATTATAATCGCTGTCAAACTCCACTCACTGTGGGTTACCATTAATGTTATTTATTAACTTCCCATGCTGATCTCTCCCCTTATCATTTCTTATAAATATTCAATTCAAATATTCCCATTGACCGGGATCTCTCGGGATTGATTCGTTTCTCAACCACTAATGCTTTTGAGCTGTACATACAACTACCCCTAACTACAGTACACACTAAATGTTTACATGTGGATATAGCTCCTACTCACCAGATAACATGATGGTCTGCTCACAATATATTATTAATCTTGGGCTGGATTCCTTAATGCAATTTAGCGTCTGTCTGGAAGCATTGTAAGGATCTTTGAAGGTGATGTGAACATACTCAAACAATGACTCCTAGAGCATTCATAAGTCCATCTTAATTAGCTTTCAGTAGTTTTATCATAGCTGCTCGATTTATCTTTATTTGGTCCCATAAATCTTTTCATTAGAACAATCCCCAACGTGTTGAGTCAATAGTTTGAAATTATGGGACCACTTCCCAGCATTTAAATTCAAAAATAATGTAAACTTTAAAATTGAACTAATTATCTTTGAGCACAGTAGGAGTCAACTTGTCAACTCATATTTCATCGGGGAATCTCTCCAATGCTAAAAATGTTTATAGATGTGTACTCCTTGACAACTAACGGTGATTGCCATGGCTTCATAATTACATGCATCTATCACATATCTATGTAGATATAGAAACATAAATATAATCACATATAGACATAACAGCTAGGAAATTACATAAAGTCAATTCAGTGGCAGTACTTAGTAGTGGAGTTGAGGTATTTTGAAAATGAATCAAGTATACCTCTTCGGAGGAAGGGAAGTATGGGGCTATGAAAGCCTTCAGCTTGATAAATCAGCCTGACATGAAAAATATGTAATTATTTTTGTCCTTACACTTTACATACGATTAAGCTAATTGTAACTCTGCGTACACAAAGCAATTGTTAATTTCAGCTCATTTTGTGGTAGTGAAAAGAGGGGGAAAAACTTGATGAAGAAAATGTTGTCAGGCATATAGACACATGGAAACAAATGAATTATGATGAGGATTGAGGAACAATTAATTGCTTATAAACTTTCAAGGCTGGTAAATAATGCTCAAGACAAAACTAGTACCTTTTTGTAATTACATAGTTCTACCTGTGAAAAATTACGTTCCTTCCACATAATTACCTTGTTTTCAGTTCAATTTACATGGCTTCAGATTGATTCTACATATAAGTTTTCACGGCTGAACAATTGGACAGGGGGGATTTTTTTTTATCTGTGATAATATTACATGCCCAAGAATTAATAACATCCGAAATTGATTTCTCACAACTGGCATCTGCTATACTTTCTGTAATAGTCAAATCACCTCAGAGTCTAATAAACAATCCATTAAGTACACGATTTCAATAATAATTACTCAGTGTAATTTCATTTCTGAGTATGCAAAATGCCAGTAGGGATTTTTTTTTCTGTGTGAGGTCTTGAAAATTCTTGGAAATTGGAAGGAAGGAGTTGCTGTTACTCCATGATAACTATATTGAACTATGTACTTGAGGGCAGGCCCAAGTTCTCATCGTGTAGTTGTCATCTGATTGTAATCACTGCAGCCACACACACACACACACAGACATACATACGTACATGACGTACATACCTAAGTTATGATATCATAGTCAGGAATGCACATTTGTTCCACATTTGTTTTCACATTCATAGTCCGTTTTTGCAGGAGTGTGAATTGAGATTTCCGTATGCAAGGCATGTGCTCGGGTATAGTTTCATATAAGAATGTACCATATACATGCGTATTTGTTTACAGTGGCAATTCATCAAATATTCCTACGATTCAACAAACCTGTGAGTAACTGGGAGAGCAGGCATTACTTCTGTGTTGCTTTAACATGAACAACCAGAACAACCAGAACAGAGCCTGGATTTGAATGTGGTCCTTCCTATACACAATGAGAGTCTGGTCTCTGGTCATGAATTAATGTATTCATATGATTTCGTCCCAGCCATAATCACGTCCTAGTAGTCAATACAGATGAAACCAATTAGTATTTCTAATGTGACTTACTGCAATCAATTGCTCATGGTATACCTAAAACTTCAAGGAAGAATAGAAGAGAAAAATAACACATATGACTGCATTATTTATTTGATTTGAAGGGCTGTTCACAAATGACTGGAGGGAGATAGTTATAAAATATATATATGACATGACATACAGACACGCAGTAAGTTCTATATGATACAAGACCCAAGGTGCTCACAGTTCGTAGGAGAGCCAATCACGTCATTTGAATTAGCAATTGTATATTTTAAAATTTAAATACAGTATACGAAAGAGAATATAATTACACTTGTCCGTGGAGGAGGTACATATAGCTCAACCCTATGACTACATATAGCCCCAGAGGATTTACGATTAGAAGCTTCAAGGGCAGGAGCTCGGAGAACAACAACGATAATTCCCCTCTCATGATGAGAGAGTGCCAAAGATACCGTCTCGTCATTCTTGCATAAATTTTCGCTTTTTCACGAAATTCTTCCCTACCCTATGATCCCTATGAATATTCTCTTCCTACGTTATGGTTGTGTATATGAGTCATATCTTTTTATGATTTCTTCCCAAGCGTCTTTGTCCACTGCTCACATCTCGCATTTCGAGCATCTCAGCGATCAGAGGTGGTTGCTTTACTTTTTCCCGACTCAATGGAAATTATTTCAAGGGAATTGATCATAGGGAGTACTATTACAAGAGAACAGTCGTGAGTTTGGTGTTTCAAATGTTTTGTATAAAGACTCGGACCAAATCAACAGGTACGTTATCATTCATATATTTTCCAATATAGTTCCAAAAAAGCTCCAATTAGACGTGATATCAAGCTCTGACATTCATTTTTATTAACGAAACTGAAAGTTCACTGGAAATGAAAAAGTGTAATCGATCTCATTTTCCCTTCACGGAACTGCCAGAGGCTCGGTGTAGTTATAGACCGAAATGATTTGAGAACTCAAAAACATATGTCAATATATACACAATTCTGGTATTAGGTATGGAGGGGATATACAGATACAGAATTAACTTTCCTGTCATCGTGCTCACTCAGAGTAAAAATAAAAAATGAAAACAAGCTAAAAGGAGGAAGCTGGATTATTGCTCGGTCTCACGTTCTGCTCTGTTGTTTTCCATACTCACATTATTATTTAGCCACTGCCATGGACGAGTGATTATGCGTAATTTTTTATCAGTGTTTGAATCTCCCCATATACCTCAGAATTATTAGGGAATAAAACTTCACAGCACGTGCTAAACTTGTAAGAATTTATACGTGCTCGCGAGTGCAGTATCCTCAGAGCTCTATAATGTACATATGTACTCGTAGTACAAATTGTGTTTATAAGATGTACTTATATCTATAGGATTTGTATTTTGTATTTACCGGATTTTTCCTCCAACAAGGGGAAAAAAATATTTCATTCAATTTCTCAGTCCGTAGTATTTATGTCATTTTTTGCTCCTCCTGTCAGCTCAATGCTCATGAAACCCCCACGCTCAAGAATTGATTTGGTCAGTGGGTTTTTTGTCAAAGCCGGGGGCAGTCAGTCAGTGTCCAGCTCATAATTAGGAAACAGAGTTTATTTGGTGTTTATACCTCGGGGCTCCAAGTTTTCCTTCTTTATCAATGTTTGGCTAAACTAAATCCAGTAATTGTTGACATGAGAGTATGGCACGACATATATTAAGCTCAGCCTGTAGGGCAACTCACGGTCGGTTGTAACTACAAAAAAAAAAATTTGCTTGTAAAAATTATGGTGCTAATTTACCTTGAAATTTATAACTTGAACAAGATGACATCTCTGCAAACATGAGGAAATGGAGGAGGGATACATATTTCAGGATCTGTATTGTATTTCCACACACAAATCCAAGTCTTAAAACCAATTATCAAATACTAGGTCTGCGGGCTGGTTAAAAAAAAAACATATAATGATTACATACTACAAAAAAAGGCATAATATAGAAATTGAAACGCATAACATCACCCATTAGGTCATTTGAGCTCCTTTTCCGCAACCCAGTATTTTCTGAGTTGGTGGTATATAATGTATAAGTGGAGGTGACAATATCAATAGTGAGTAATGCACACGGTCCTTAAAAATTGAGAGTAAGTCATTAAGGAGCAGTCAAATGAGTCTCAGAGTACAATGCAAATACTCCGTTCCCTCGTTTAATTACACCAGCATATGGAAAAACTTGTGTATTCATGGGCATGGACAGGTCTTTATTGACAATCAAAATCTGAGACACGCATAGTAGTAGTAACACCCATCCATTGAGTACATACATTTGTACACCCTGAGCTTGCAGACCGTACTGTGTGTGAAACCTCCCCAACCTAAGAGACACATGCTTCTCATAACTAAACAAATAATTAAGGATAAGGCTAAGCCTATAAGGAACTCATTCATGTCCTTTCCATTAGCATATGTATACTACTCCACTTCATAAAGTCAACAAGGGTATTAAAATCTTTGATGGTTGTTGTCTATACGACTACGTATATTTACTACCTGAATTAGCAACATCAATGTAAACAATGCTAATTATCATGGTTTGTATAATTCCCTCAGCAAACATCTCTCCTCGCTCATTTGCAGGCGTTGAGCATATCAAAACAGAATCAATTAATGCTGCAATTAACGACAGTCTGAACACAAGTGATACAAGCTCTCAATCGACATTATCACAGGGAATCGTGCGTTCACAATTCAATTCCTCGATCAAGTCAAAACAATAAGATTGGGGGGGGGGGAGAGGAGATGATTTCAAATCTCTTCTTTTCCCGTTCGTTCATTAAAATTCAAAATAATTTCAGATTCGTTAATTTCTTCATTCCCGAGTGGAGTGAGTCAGTGAGCGTACAACAGGGGGGTAAAAAAAATCTTGGTGGACATGCTCCATTGATTTTTTTCCCCCCCAATATATGAAAGTAAATGGCAATATATACTTACATGGGGAATTGTCCCTATATGTTGTTTATCTAGGAGGAAATATGTTACGAATCTTAATTAATATTCAGGATGAATGCAGCAATCCACTCGGAAATTCAATTTCAAACCGGGTTAAAAGAATGGACCATTAAAGTCAGTCGAAAGAGGAACGAATGTTCCCTTCTCCTCTGTGGACTCAGCACGAAAGCCAAGGTTTTAAGGCGTGAGAAAAAACGTTTGGTTCAATAGTTCAATTGGAGATCGTATGCAGTATTTTGCTCAAAGGGAAATCCAGGGATGATCTTTAGGAATATTATAAATTAAAGGATAAACCACTTTTATGGGAGAAGGAAACCGGTTGGCAATTGCAAAGTCCTTAAGGCTACGACATACAAACTGTGATACGCAGAATGGACTTAATTATGTACACTCATAGGGCAGTGTATGGAGTAGGAACTTACAACAATGAGAGTAAGGCCATTAGCAATAGCTAAACATATGAACGGGCACCAACCATCCTCATGGATTTCCATTTTAAATCCTCTCAAACGAAACGTTACTCACTACAGTTAAATAATGCTAAAGAGGATTTTTCCTCCCAATATCCTTCCATGCTGTAGACACTCGTACATATAGATACATACGTAGTTGCAGCAGCATAATAATTCTCTTAGGATACAATCCTCTCCTAAATTCTCATTAAGTCTTGTACCTACTACAAACACTGTTCTACAGTAAACTGAGCATAATTAAATTTCCAACAAGGGAACAGCATGTCCAACACGAATACAAGGAATCAATACACAAACATTAAGGAAAGCGCCCCCGATTATGTAGCAAGGACTAAGCTCAGGCGGAGTATCACAATGTGTTCAGATATGTCAGAACAAGAGCATTTGAGGATATGTACCAGCTTTAAAATTAGGTAGAAAGTTGCTCAAAATCCTAAAACTGGAACACTCATCATTATTGACTCACTCAGTGAGTCGTGTTCTCTCAAGTGGCATATTGCTATTATACGCACGGGCCCTGCTCTGTATTTGTTCAATATACATGGATGCTAATGGTCATGCCGCACTGTCACCTAAAATCGTGCTCAAGCTTAACAATTGACGCCTTGATGCCGTAATCCATTTCACAACATAGGATATGTAGATATACACAACTACATAATCAATATGTTACAGTCAAATACGGGCTTAAATCTTGAAAACAAATTTTTCAGACGGAATTGACGCTTAAACTAGTAGAGCCCCTCTGTGCCTCATACCTTTGCATTACAGATAAGGTCTTGTCCTATTACAGTACAACGTACCGTCATTGACTAAATACATGAGATTAACAATACAACATGTAAATACTTGATCGTTGACTATATACTACGTGTGTGTATGAGACTGCACTCAAATCCGCAGACGCTGCTCTAAACATATCAACGTACATAATTACATGTGCATAGATACAGAAACCTACTTTTCTCTTTAGTTTCTTCCTTTACGGTAAAAATTCATGTACAAGCATCTCCATAGATACTTGTTGCTACAGATAGATCTAGGAACCTACAAGTACAGTGCAGACACATCAGCCCAGATAGCAGATACATACATACATACGTACATATATACACACAAGCCTTAAAAATTTTCTGGTAATAACACCATGGCCTAATATCATGTATTAGTTTTATAACAGTGAGTCCTAGCCCTAACGTAACCAATCCCTTCTTTCGGTTACTCCCAAACGGCAAATAATAATTAGGAATAATTATTCGATTGAGATCGTAATTATGTCACGGGAGTATAACAAGAGCATTAAGTCAACATTTGTAACTTTTCTTCAGGTGGAACTTTGACTTACGTAAATAGAAAATAAATGAAATCTCCAAACCTCATAAAGTGACGTTGATTTCTTGGCTTTTAAATCTTCGGTTCGTTAAATTTTCTTTTAAAAACATGTAAAATGGATCAGTGTTCCGAAAACCCATTCCAAGGGATATTTATAGGCACTTTTAGCCATAAAAACTTCAAAAACTTCCCGCATGTTAAAAATTTTTATTTGTACCTTTTTTTTAATGGGAAGATTTATAGTAGGGTAACAAATGTGTTGGGTTTTTAAAAAATATCCTTTGCAAATCCCTGTTGTAGTTGAAGCTAGACATGTCTGTATCCGTAGCGATGAGTTTAGATAATACCACATATAATTATGTAAAATAGGAAAACCTTGACTATGTGATTGGTATCTTGTTCAAGTGACCGAGATGGCCATATAGCTGTTTATTGAGTGAAGAGCCAATAACTCCATCATAGGTTGATTTTCCCTCAAGTCATACATCATATAATTTAGCATTTATCTATACATGGCCAAATGCCTTAACAGCAGTAACCTGAAGAGGTAGCATTTCCTTCATTGACGTCCCTGATGACATCATGTAGCTTCTTCAGCATCCTTTATGATGCACCTCCCGCCAATAAAAACTCATGCAAAAACTCCTTGAGCAATAAAAAAAAATTCGTTTCATGATTTTTACGTCATTTCAAGAAGTACTCCTGCAAATTCACTGGTTTGGGAAGGAATTACATATTTTAAGGATGAACTAAACATTCCTTGGTTGCAATTGAAATGAGGTAAACATTTGAAGGAGTAACCTTCTTGAGAGCATGAATTGACCAAATATATTTTTTTTTAATTCGTGGAATTCTCATTTTTATACTTTCCAAGTCCTGGATGGAATAGAAATGAGAAAATTTTAAATGCATCACGCTGATACCTACTAGGATTACCTATGGTACCGAAAAACATTTAGGGTCACGAGATGTGAGAAGTGACATGCAACAATGGTTGTTCTTGAGGATTTTTCCTCGTTAATGGGTAAGCATGGGAGTTTTGGTATTTGAAAATATAAGCAAGTACAGCACAGAGACACCTTAATAAGCACATGCTTTTTAAGGCTGCTGCATCGAATTCTCTGGCTTTGGCAAGAATTGA
Organism: Allacma fusca; assembly: GCA_947179485.1. Classification (NCBI taxonomy): domain Eukaryota; kingdom Metazoa; phylum Arthropoda; class Collembola; order Symphypleona; family Sminthuridae; genus Allacma; species Allacma fusca. The sequence continues at coordinate 29,335,742 of OX359247.1, read as the reverse complement.
CTTGGAAGAGTTTGTGGACACCACAGTAAGTTTATAGTACTGCAGGTGTAACATTGGGCTAGCCGTAAGTCACGACACGAAAAGTTGAAATAACTGGAAAAATGAGCGACTTCATGGGGAGCAATATGAGAAACGACCTGAAGGGCCTCGACAATACAAAAACTCTTGAGAGATGAATTGTAGGCAAATTACTGAATACATGAGGTGTATATGTATCTATAGGCTTAGGTTTTTTAAAAAAAATCTTCATGTAACACGCTCCTCTCCATCGATACATTTCCCTTTACTGTTACTTGTAATGAGGGAGTACTTTTATAGATACTTACAGCGTGGTCCGTGGTTACGATGGTTACCTACATGGTTACATCTTACGGTTCACATTTCATCCCACACTTGGTCAAACCAAATGTATGGGTTCCACCTAAAAATTTCCTTTCAGAAATTGTGCATTCGTACGATTCGTTGCAGTAGGAAAAAATCCCAATGGTACATCACATTTAGGAATTTGAATTCCTTTTAATTCTTATTCTTGCGTGTGACTATAAAAATACTAGAAAAAAAATGCTGGATGCTTTCATACAAGAAGAGAAGAACCAAGGCTGTATCTGCCTGGTCCTTTAAATTTGAATGAATTTCTTTTTTATTTACTCTATGGTCAACACCGTACCACACCACTTGGCATGCAGGCCTTTTCCCACAAGACATTACAACAATTAGAGGGTTATCAAATGATGCGGTTGTGGGCTTAAGTAAAGTCCAAATGTCAAAGATCAGCCTGTTGTGTACTTATAATTTTTTCAGAAAAAAAAACATACTTAATAAGTTGCAGTAGTCGTGGTGTTGTGCTCCTCAAAAGCATGCCTTAATTCTTACTGGGAAGTCTGGTGGAGGGAAATTCCTCCTCTAATCCGTCATCATCCCTAGACATGCTTGTGTATTTGTTATTAGGAAAAAGGAGAAACCAGTGTTGGGTTCATCTCTGTATCTGTATCTGTAGGATTTTTGTATGAGCGTAAGACATAGTATTATTCTCTATTCATCGTATAGCAATATAAGCAATTCTCAGAGATTCTCCTCATGATCTCCTTGACGTCGTTCCATTTCCACTGTTTAATGGTAGACAGGAGTAAATAATCAGAAGAGTTGGTGGAGAAGAAGCGGAGAAAATTCAAACGTCAAGGTAAACTACCTTCTCACCTGAACTTGACTTGGACCATCTTTTCAAACGATTATCTCGTCCGCGTTGTCTAATTGTACATATTTTGAACTTGTCTCGTAGCTCAGACCCTTATGACTTGTACTACCAAAACACGTTCGGGTACTAATCATTAAAGATGTGTGAGGCTAGGCTAGAGAGACTCCTTACCCCTTCAAAAAAAAAAACTCCCCATCATCAGATTGACATACGGCTAAAACCACTTTCCTCAAGTTGCGTAAATAAATCTCAAGTTCTTTATTGCCCTTTTTCTCCCCACACTGACTCCTCAACTCTGGTCGGCCAAAATACGTAATAATTGTTACGGCCGATAAGAAGATCCAATCTCTGCCAAAATAACTTCCAGTAAATTTAATGAAGACATGAGGAAGACGCCAAGAGTATAGATATATACTCTTTTGAAGTAGATATAGATACTTTTGATTATGACCAATGATTTAAATCTTGCTTGGAGGTTCTCCTCCATTCAATGCCTCAGAGAGAAGGCTCTCCTCAACTTTTCCTCATACCCCATTCAAACTTATTACTAAATCAACAATTATGTAGATATTATTGGCAAGCTCTCCCGTGGACCTATTGCATGATGACCTATACACAGTGCCAAATATCCACATGCACAAACTAACTCACTAATATGAATACGTATACTTCAATTTGATGATATCATCAAATCAATGTTTCTCAACCTTGCAAGAATGTCATGTCTTGAGCTGGAGTTAGGAATGTGCAAAGAGGCCTCTAAAATTAAATGATGAATCAAGTGGCCATATTTGTCAGATTATCAGCCATGAATATCATTTCGCACACCACAACAACCCCTCAGACTGTATCAACTGGGGATAAGTTAAATGGCGTTAATAGCGCCAGAAATTCTCCCATGAGCAAAAAATTGTTTACAAACAAGCATAAATTAAATGTAGACGCAAACGTAATTCAATGATACATGCATTATTCATTCATGTTTAAATCCCATGAAAATTTTTTCTCACAGTTTTTCCCACCACTGTTCATATGTAGATATGTAAGTGTATCTACGCATTTATATAATAAATATTATACTGCACAGATACGTAACTTATTTACCTTTTTGAAAGATTTGTCAGTAAGACTATCCCTCTCAACTTTTTCACCTTTGTTTTTCCACAGTGGATGGGCGATTGGAGAGAGACCGCGTCATTGGATAATTTTAATAATTATCTTAAATCAAAAGCTTAAATCAGAATTCCTTTGTAGGTCTCACATAGCGTCACTTCTGTGGTATGCGTGCATTTAGTATTCATATATACATATATGGAGTATTCAGAGAGCTGATCCCATCCTCCTGTATTATGACTGCCCACATGGTCGAATGTACACATGTTAACGCAGCTGATGGCATCTGTGTGGATGCGTGTCCCTATATATGATTATGTATAGATATATTATCGTAAACATTTCATTACATTTCCTTGACTTTACGCCAAATTTTTTGCTGGGTTGTTATTGTTTAGTGCCTACTTGTTATTGATAACTGTATTAACTTTGGAAATGTCTGTTTGTCTTTTTTTTACAGAAGGTCTTGGGGAAAAAGGCAATGAAGCAGCGAGGTTAAATGGAAGCGGCAAGCCGGTATGACTTTATTAGTTTGTATTTTCATTTTCTATCCCTTCTCAGCTTAATTTATACATCGTAATCCTAATTACTTTAGTTTTGTATTTAAACATGTTTTTTTAAGTACTGGGTCGTGAAGAAGGCTTGTCAGGAAATTTTTATAAAGGAACGTATTCTCAATAAAAAAAAAGTCCAATGGGAACAAGGGAATTTATTATAAGTTTCTAAACGAAAATTGTTACTAATTTTGACTCCAACTTAGGATGCGGGCTGCGAAGTGTTTAACAATTTTGATAAATTCTTTTTGCGAGATACTTGAGGAGCCATCAACAACATTATGGATTCATTTGGCATGCGTCCCTCTGATAAACGAGCGTTTAGAGCGATATAATAAGAATTCAATTATGAACTTGTCCAAGTAGATATATGCACGTGCACACTACAGAGCATGATAAATGCATTTTGGAATGCTAAGAGGGGGAAAAGGGAGAGTAAAAAAATATAAAAACTAAAGTTATCTTATTCAATTATGTGGTCATGGAGCTATTTAAAAATTCAGTCAACGTCCAATTTAAATATTGAATTGTATATTAAGGTTCGAATCGATTGTGAAATGCAATCATTTTTTGCTCTCTTGATTCGCACTACGTCCCCTGCATATGGGATATTTGATCAGACGCAGGGTTGATAAGGATTGGCTCAGGGATTACAACAAGACAGTTTTTTTTTTCTTCAAAGTAACCCACAGTATAGAATATTTTTGAGAGGGAACGCATGGGAGATATATAGGAAGGGCAGGTTACTACTATTATGTGCTGCAATAAATATCGTTGATTTGCATTTTTAATAAACTGAAGATCAACATTGTAATAATTGCTCTTACCAGGATTATGTCATGGTTCCCAGGCTTGAATAATGAGTGATATATTCTGTCTTACAAATGAAATTATTCTTCTAATCACGAATCCATCTCTCCTGCATATGTGGACACATACCTGTATGCAAGTGTGGATCGTCCCCAGTACAACAAGAGATACAGATACATCCTTTTGACTATGTGTTTACCAAAATGTAGATGATATAATACAGTCATTTGTAAGATGAGAGGGAGAGAGCTCTCCTTCAAATGAAATTTAGTAGGTATCTTGTATCCTATGGCTACTTTTGGATGGTGAAAGCAAGCATCATTTATCATTGTCCTCACATGGTTCCCATGTATATATCTATCTATATATAACCAATTTTGTCAAAAGCGACTCTTGGATTTAGTTCTGTACTTAATACTCTTCCCATGTTTCACAGGTTGCCAGTCAAGATGCTCAGAAGAAAGGCCAGGCCCCTTGGGGCCCTTTTAGCTTCCTCTTTCACAAAAACTCCAGGACCGCATTGGACGACTCCGTTCTGGAGGTAATTTCTTCCCAGTCACTTCTCCTTGTTCTTATAATCATCTGGTTAATTAGTCATTGTACGGCAATTAGAGGGATCATACACCCTCGGTATTTTTGCAATCAGTGTCTGCCTGTCTGCGAAATTGATGTAGATATAAAATCCCTAACTAGCGCATACTTTCCAAGTGATGTACAGCCCTTTGAAATTCCCTGTGGATGCTCGTAGGATTTACTACAAGGCACGTACATACATAGATACATATGTGTGTAATTATGCATATTCAAAGAATTAAAAAACATACGACATGCTACATACATACATCAATTTTCTACAACTACTTAACATGGTGCGGAAAATTTGATGCAAACAATACCGTCCCGTATTAGCATACATGTTTCATCACCCAAATTTACTCATGCTGGTCTGATTAATCAAGACAAGGCTGTTAGAGAATGAAGAGAAGGGCTCTTTGATTGACCCTCAATCAGCTGATCGCCCTTCCTTTTCCATTCCCACATGTGACTCTTGTTCTCACGACCTGGCTGACAATGGAGACACATACTGTAGATATAGCTACTACAGTACTCCGTATAGGCGCTAATGCAACTACTAATTCCCAGTAAATAAAATGCATTAGTGTAAACAAGACTGTCCTAAGGTGTATGATAGCTCCCAGATTCTTATGATGAGAGTCGGAGTCTCCACATATAATTATAGGAATGATATCATGAGACAAGTTATCTTTAACAATGACGTGAGCCGCGTCAATGGGAATCCAATATTAAGTAATAGATATTTTGATGCTTTGACAGCGGAACCACACTTTAAAAATTGCTGAGGAGGGTTTTGCTTTGCTTCGTCCCCCCCCCCGACCATCTTATAGTGCTTATAGGGACTTATTAGGACGTAACTGATTAGATGGTTTTAATTCCACGGGTTGACATGGATTAAGAATGAAGTTGAATAATTGGGCGGATTAAGCTCCCGTTGTGCGTGCTCATTGAGTGAAAAACTTGGGGGAAGATTAGGTATATATTAGTAGGGACTACTCATCTAAGTCTCTTTGATAGAGACTGTAAGGTGTGGAAAAAGACAAGCTATTTTTTGTCAATTTATTATAAAGGTGAAAATATTGGAAATGAAACTCTCTCAAAAGGATTTACTTTCATTTGTTACAGTTACAGTCTTGTTGTACATAGTAACATAATTACTTGCACATTGAATCATTTCCTCCGTAGCATGACTCGCGAATGAATTGAAAACGTTACCTCAGTGCTCCACTCTCCATAAGTTCTTTTACACAGCTTGTCAACAATATCCTCCGTAACTCCGTAGATACATACATATGTACTGTACATAATAGCATCCCATAGAGTAACATACACCTCTTCTTGAGTTCACAATGAAGGAAAAAAAATCTACTTGTAACTTGCTTCACTGCCATAGTTTCTACATGCTACTAGTAGAAGGCATAAGGGTTTGCCCCTAGTAAAAAGTGTGCTAACGAACCAGTATAGCAAGCAAGGAGAGGTTAGGGAAAAAGCAACATGCACCACCACAAATAATGGCAGTAAATTGTAAATTCCAAAAGGAAAACCTTTGACTTTTGACAAGGCAGCAGCACAATCAAATAAGCATGAATTTCAATTGACATGATCATTGTCAATTTTAGCCACAATTACAATGCTCTCCTCTTACGTCACCTTTATCTCTGCTCACTTTAAATAATGGTGAGTGTCAGCTTGAGGGATCACATTAGGATACTTAAAAGCTACTTCATAATCCATTGCCAATAACTTTATTGGTACTGAAGTGCACAGTAGTAGGAGAGCTCGGAACTGGGAGCATGTATAATTGTCATGGGGTATGGTATTATGAGGGAATAGGATCCATGCATATTTACATACGTACATATGTATGTAGATACCTGGGCACATAAATACAAACGTGAGTGTCATAACTCGAACAAGAAAAATCCTTCTGGCATATTTTGTACAGCCATGAGGAGCGAGGAGCTATATTGCAGTAATTTTGACTGTAAAATACCCCAATAAAAGGTGCATATAACACTTGTACTTTAAGGTAATTAACTCCACTATATGTAAGTCAGGTGATTACGCAAGACAAACTCGTAGTTTGTAGTCACTCAAGGCAGATTAGGTTACAGAGAACTTGGAGACGTGCTGAGTAACAATTCCTATTAATTTTATTAGGTAGATAATTTTTTTTTCTTTGGGGGAAGGGACGTACACATGTATATTTATACGCTGTAGACTCCATTGATAGCTCCCATAGTGGAGCTTGCTAGTAGTATGGTAGGATGTGTCTGTGTATTCACAAACCTGATGGAAAAGAGGCTACAGGGTGAAATTAGTGGCTTGTCAAGCAAACGAAGACATTTCCGGAGTTCTCTCGCTCGATCAGTCCCTCCAAATTTGTGGTCGTAACTTTTAGAAAACCTGCAGATTCACTGAATTTTCTGGTTGTATGTACGCCCGATGCGGTTCATAAGTATTTTGAAGGCTGATAATCCGAGTTTGGTTTCTGATGTGGATCGATGCCTCGCTACAGTTTTGATACTGTAGAATATGTCATTTGGGAAATAAAAAACCTTCAATTGAACAGTAAGCAGGAAGTGTAGGATTTTCTCTTTCAATGCTTCCCTGAAATCCTCTATTAATTCCGCCAAAACAATGACACTGTGGATCAATTAGATAATCCGTGGTTATTTCATTCTCAAACTGTACTCTTCAAATCAATAGCTTCATATTTAAGGATCTATCTGTACATTCCCTTTCCTACAAGTTACGGTTCCAGAGTGTCAATGTAGTGATAAATTTGACAAGCGTAAATTATTAGGAGGATGTGTATGCAGTTAATGTACTCATATCAAGCTTCAATAAATTATAGGTGAGCCATTTTAGTAAGAAGTATCTTCTTTTTTTTTGTCAAACTGCTCATCCATACAATGATATGGAGAGAAAATGAGAGAAAAGGTTGAATCATAGGAAAGGACTGTAGAGAATTATTATTAGAAAATACATTCGAAGACATGGATGACCTAGCAGGCTCTAATTTCACATATTAGTCGGTCACGTTTTAGCACCCAACATTTCTTTTTAATAAGGTTGCCATACTGCCGACAATGGCAGCCCTCTGTATTGGGGCTGAGGTACATAACATAAAAGGTGAAATATTGGACATGATTTCATATTTTGTCAATCGCCAGCAAACTCGGCATGACGCCTCCATAAAAAAAACAACCCATTCCCAGAGCCTGTGCTTGCCTTTCGAGGATTGCGAAACCCAGAGTTGGTATTCCTCTCGTAGGAACATGTCTCATTCATTAGTCAATTGATTTAGTTTTCGTACAGATTACTTATTCTTGAGAGAATTGTACAAATAATGGTGATAATTATTACAAATACGTGAAAAAGCATTCAGCCACATAGGAGATCCAACTTTTTAAAGATTTGAGATAGTAGTTTCCACTCGCCCAAGCTTCCTTTAATTCCCTTACTATTTACATACCTTAGCCTTCTAAGGCTATAAATACTTATATATAGAATATATACGAAGACGAGCAGAGAAAGAGAGACGTGAGCCTAAGTGAAGCTGAATTTTTAAAAATGTTAAGCACATAAGAAGAAATAATTAGGCACGCCTTGGAGATTTACGAGAAAAATTCGGCACAATGATTCTTTAATTTTTCTCCAACTTTTTAGGTCAATTGCTTACTTGTTTTGAAAATAGTGTGTGTTTGAGTGTAAAACTGTTTATCCTATTGAACGTTTTGACTCTACTGGCTCTGTGTATGACTTCACATGGGGAAAAAAATATTTCCGTTTCGTGAAAAACAAATTAATTTGAGTAATTTATCGACTTTGAGCTTTTAATTATTGACAGGCTTGAACTAAATGTGTGAAGTTATTGTTGAAGCGCATTCACGCCATCAGACTCTCCCCTTCTTCCTCGTGCGTAGAATCTATGCCGTTACTTTATAATGCGAGGCTGGTAAGCGGAGGAATCCTAATTACATTTTGGGATCCTCATCCCATGCATGCAATATTCCTAATGGTGATTAGCAAGGTAGTTAAGTCAAGTCCTAGTTAAAATTTGGATTGCATTTGATACCCTTTGTACAAGTACATTCCGAGTCATTCAAGATATCCCACATACTCGGCTCAGAGGAAGAAATGTTAATAGGAGATGCACTCCTAATTCATATGCAATTTACTAAGTAAAAGGATGAGAGAGAGAGAGAGTCCCCGACAATAATTGCATCCCCGCCCACCTTTTACATTTCTATTTTGGAAATAAAAATTTAAGGACCATTAAATCCCAGGATATGTCAAAATGAATCCCCTAAATTCCCCACAACGGAAAATAGTAAACTGGTACATTTTTTTTATCTTCAAACTGGATCCATGGTTTGAAAAATCGTGCCTTTGTACGGCATGAAATATGTTACCAGATCAGAAATTAAGAGGACTCAGGGAGGGCATTGTTGGAAGGGATTAATAAACAATGGTAAAGTAAATAAGTTAACGACTAGCCAAAAGTGACAGTATGTATGTCCGTAAGTATAGGTTCGATAACAAATTCAGGGTTGAAAATTCAATTTACGTTGATAAACAAGACGTCAGGATGAGATGGGAGACTTGGGAGGAATGCGAGCAATGGAGATGTCGGAATGTGGAGGATATCCTGAGACTGAGTGCACTGAAACCTCTAATCTAATCTTTTGTGTAGCTCTCATCCTCATCTCCCGGTGGATGTTTGCGTTGAAAATTTAAATTTGAGATTATGTAGTCATGAATAATTTCCTCACTTTGAGGACAAAAGCTAAAAGGAAAACAAAGTCAGAGCCTTTGGCACACACACACACACACACACACACACACACACACACACACACACACACACACACACATTCGCCGTTCATTTGTCAAGGAAAGGAAGACGGCTTGTTCGACTCTGGGAATTTACATACCATTAGATACTCCATGGTGCATATAATTTGAGTACAGGTCTGAATGGACAAGTCCGAGTGGGTGGTAATCATAGGCTTTATTAAGTACAATTATATGATCTCCGTTGGTCTCATCACTTGAGCGCTATTAGGATGCATGATTAGATTGGCTTCACCGTCGTTACGAAAAGTATCAAATGATGTTTGGTCGTGTTCAAATAGGACGCAGAAGCTAGGGATTCTTGATTCCCAACAGGATTACGTTCTCTCCTTGCAATCAATTCCTTCAGGTTTTATGCAAATGGGCGTTTGAAATGTCGATCAGAGGGTGATAAACAGCCCAGGAACAACTATGTGTGAGGGAGAAACATTTGATCTGCAACATTTCTTGGTAATCTCTTTGTCAAAGAGGGATGCAAAGTGAGACTCCAGTCCATGCCTATACCCATGGATCCAAGTATATTTATATGGACATATATAATTACATACATACATACATCCACAAAACTATTTTAGCATGCTAAAGTGCACATCCACTTTTTTTTAGTATACGTCAGCCCACAGACACTGATCGTATTGTAATGTAAGCAGCGCTGTAGCAGCTACCATTTATCAAGGTGTCTTATGTACAGTTGCGTGAGCATTTAATTATATGTACGCATATGATTTACATAGGGCTCTAATCCAAAGCGTGTACGTACACATTGTTGTAATAAGTGTAAGTATGTATCTATCTATATGAACATATAGTATAAGTATATGGAATTGAACAGTTGACAGTATGCTTTCCTTGTTGTTTTAAGGAAATTATCAGGAGCTTTTATTATTTGTTTTGTTTCTCATTGTACCACCCCACAGAAGACTCGACTGGTTTCATTCATTCCTTTACAGAGGGATTGAGAGGACGTGGAGTGAGCGGTGCATAAATACACGCGGTTGCTCAACTCCACTCTATTCCTTCAACTTCCAACACTACATATCTAATAAATACAGGATGGATATATGAATGAAAGAAAAGTTATTTGAAATTTTAATAAAAACCCGTAAGTGGTTCTACTCCGTTTCAAAAGTTATGAAACTGAGCAGAGAAGGAGTCTTGAGGAAGAGATTATTTATGATTGCTGACACATTGGAATATACCTTTGGGTTATTATTGCATATATCCAAATGTGACGAGGTCTGCTTACAATAATGTTTTGCTTATCGAACTGCAGGGATCATCTCTCTTGAGCATGAATGAATGCTGAGGGAAAGGAGCATCGAGGAAAATTGTAAATGAAAAAAAAAAGGAAGCGTTGAGTTAATCGGCATAAAATGCAAAATATTTAAGTGGTATTCAATGCTCCGAGCGCTATGTGTGTTTGGAACAATCAAAGAGAAAAAGAAGCGATGCAAGTATGTCGCATTTGTAACATAACATGGCTCTGCTCCTCAGATAAGGGTCAGTCGAATCGCGTTAGCTATGCAGGTCATCAGGTTGAGCACCTGTTTATGAGTCAGTAAGACTAGCGTCTTCTCTTATTGTATTCATTAAACTTTTCTCAATTCATTCACAGACTCGGCATTTTCACATGTCATAATGGTTCCACAGAGGAGAGAGACTATTCACTTGGTATCTCACAGACGAGACTTGTGTAACTCACAATCTTCGTCTACATCACACAACGTGTGTGGAGCAGTATAGAGCCCAATGGTACGTTAACCAGGGGAAATCTCTCCCTCTCTCTCTCTCTCTCTCGTCTTAACAGGACTTGCAATTAGACAAAAATACTATTTTTAACAACGTCCACGGACTCAAATGTATGTAAGTGTACTGTACTCACTGTTCTGTATCTATGTGCGAAGGAATACAATTAGTTGGCGAATCCCTTCAAATATACAGATATATACATACAGTCCCATTCCCATGCATTCACAACTTGCTGTAATGTTTCCTACATTATTATACTTCTGTATTATATATGTGAATGTAAGTACGAAAATATGTACCCTCACATATGATTTGGAGTCAGATATTCCACAGAGAGCAGGCATTCCTTAGAGATCTACATGGGAAAAAATACGACAAGATTAGGGCATTAGGGATTATGTTTAGCGATCGCAGAGCGTAAAGAACATGTTATAAATTGAATCAAATTAAGATTTCGTGTATTAACACATGTTGTAAACCAAAAACTAATCAGATTATTCTCAACTTTATTTGGATAACAAAACATGGTTTACTTTTTTTCCCCTACTGAACAATAATAGTTCCACCATAAGGAATTGAGGTTTCCTTCATAAATTGTACACATACAAGGCATGTGTAACACTCGCTCCCAAGTAAATCACTCATTTTTTCACTCTCCCTTCTCAAAAGTATCTATAATTATATATATATATAGATATACGTCCCTTGTGTGCCATATTTCGGTAATGACGGCCCAATGGCTCTGGCATATCTTTGGGTCAGAAATATATGAAGAACATAATAATTAGATATAGAGGATCTTCAATGGATATTCTTTTGTTAGCAGAAACTAATAATAACTTTATGATTATTCTCACTTACCCAGAACATCAAACAAGTTTTATTGTTCTAACAGCATACTTATCCTCCTTAGTTAGTTAGTGAGGAATTTTAGCTCTCTGCAAGGATATTTGGAGGATTCCTCTCTCATTGTACAGATTTAATTTGGCTGCTCAAAGTTCTGCACTACTGTGAATAGTCATACATACATACCGTTCTGTAGATTCGCACTGTAAATAGGCTTAAATTTTAAGGTAGGGCTTTTGCTCCTTGAAGGACTAATCTTGTTAGTTAGTGTTTTGAGGAACTACTGTTGTGTGAGCCGCATTAAGAAACTGTTAAGGAGTATGAGTGTCATTTCCAGGAATGAAAAAGCTTCAGTCGTAAATATTATTTTCATAAATATGCCATATCCTTGAATTTGTCAGTGCTCCGAGGCGTTCGATGCTAAAACACCACAAGCGGTAGGTTACTGTTGTCAAATAACAATTTAACTTTTATGAACTTGAGAAAAATCCAATGGCTGGGGCTGATTGTGAAATTGTGATAAAACAAGTAGAAAGGCAAGGTTTTAGCGAGGAATGTAGGAATTTCGGCTGATTTACAAAATTAGAATTTAAAGGTTGGACACAAACTATAACTATACAGATAACAGTCCGGTCGGTAGGGGAATGATTTAGAAGCCGTTTCCTCGACGTTGTTGAAGTACTGGTTTAGGTAATGCAAAACGCAGTAGTAGTAAAAGCTGTAAAAACATAAATTATTTACAACTACCCCTCTCAGTGACATTGGCTCGGCTGACCGCTGCAGTCATCTTATCGTTTACAGAGGTAGCAATTCTCTTTCATGCAGGTCGTCTGTGTCACGAAACGATGGAATGACTTAATGAGTCTAAATCATTTCTCTCTATATGCCTCGAAATCATCCCATGGGAGAGAGAGAGCACCATGCATCATTCATACTTTACAGAACTCACTCACAATCAGCATTCCACAGTGCAGTCCCGTCAAAATTATTGGCCTCCTGCACAAATACTGGGGGGAAATGCGGAGTCCTCTGAGTATACGTAAATATGCAGATATGAGACTGTCCTACGTGCAGAAACTCTGTACTACAAACTTCTGACCGGCCACCATCATCCATGCAGTCATTTAGACAGACAAAAATTATATAATTGAGTTTGAAAAGCGAAATGAATAGTCATCACGTCTGAGAATCTGCAATGAATTTTTTAATGTGGATAATAAATATCCATCATGATCATTCGGGGCTTCAATATTTCATTCAAGTTTCAACAGGGATTTTATTTCGTATATCTAGTTTACATTGTTTCATTATGACTACCTTTTACCTTATGTTGTGCAAATACACTCATAAATGAAGATAATGTTATGGGCTAACTACGTCAGTTTACACTTAAAGTATCTCTTTAATACCCTCGTGTTGTTAATCAAAAGAGCAGGTTCAAGTTGACCAATAATATGTTTAAATGACTTTTATAGGAGAGATTTTACAATCATTTTATTAAAACATTTCTGCTAGTTAATATTAAATTGACAATTAATCCTTGGATTACGTACTGGTTCTTACTCATCCGTTGTTGACTATGTGACTGCCTTGCTTGTTCCCTCTCTCTCTCTCTCTCCCTCTCTCATATGTACGTGTTGAGCAATAGGAAAAATTTAATTTGAGTCATAAAATCCTACAGCAATTTAATTTCCTGGAGGAACGCATACTTTGATCCCTCATTACTTTTACATTACACGCACATTTATTGCAGCGCGAACGTATGTATGTAATGTATGTAATAGGATTTTAGAAAAGCATGTACGGTAACAAATCTAAATTGTCAGCATTTTGACATCACACATTTTTTGTAGTTGTTATTGTAAACTGCAAACCTTAGCTTTATTGGTGAATCGTGGAACTAAAAGTCCGTCACTGTCAGCATTACTACTTTCATGCTCTGCATTTAGACTCATTGCTATGTATCTACATTTCCAATGCGTAGAAAATCAAGAACTTTTGCATGGTCACCCTGGATGCCTGTACAATTCCAATTAAATGTGGATATACATACATACGTAGAGGACTGCACAACATGCGTTTATTTTTAGATGAAGTTTTAATCCTAGTTTACAAAGAGACATGCAACTTTGTCCTGTAGCATTTTGTAAGAAGAATTTTTGAACCAACTTTTTTTTTTCAGTTTGTTTGTTTCCCCAATTTGATTTTAAATTCTGTACGCAGAGCCAAATGAATTCTGCGTATGCACTGTAGCAGTTTCACTCTGACTTGAGGGTGACGATTTGACTGTTTTTTCCAATCTCGAGACTGATTGAAAGGAAGTTGGATACAATGAAGCCGGAAGGGCTGAGCCCGTCGTATCTCCAATATCCATTTATGCACATGCATTAGGGCTTGTAGCAAAAAAAAAACGTCCCAACTTGAATCAAAACTGTGGCTGAATAGCAAAAACAAAATGAGTGTGGAGCATAGCTAGGATTGCACCTTTAAAATGATTACATTTTCAGTATCTGATTTAGGTAAATAAAACTACGCTAGCACAATGCATCCTTATGAGGGGCCAAGTCAGAGGCTTTGTTTATGCAAGTTGACCAGATCATGCAAAAACGATGCGGCTCAAAGTAGTAGTGATAATAGAAATCTCTGAGGTGTAATTTCCCTGCAGTGTATTAAAATCCTAGGACTGGAGATACATAATTACACACATAGGTAGATACTCATACGTCGTCCCTACTTACCTGAACTAAATGAAAAGCGCAGTTGCACTAGTTGGCTAAATACTATACATGACGTGAGTCTCAGAACAAAGCTGTATGTACAAAAGTAGATTTTATGTCTTCCCGAAGCCCATGCAATTACGCTCGTATTTTATCGCTCATGTCAATATGAACTGGCATAAATTATCTAAACAGTGTAAATTATCTTTTAAGGTGAATTTCAAGCCAGAGTGAGTTAAAAACATGCATGGGCATCAATCACAAAAAAAAGATATGTAGAGTAGTAGAAACTCAACGAGTACAGACACTATTCTGACCAACTTATTTTGTCAGGGCTTGTGTTATACACACTTGAAAATGCTACCTATTAAGCACGAAGCGGAATGTATCTATGGTCAAAATGCATTGTGGGGGGGATATGCAGTTATAATCATAATATTGTAAAATAAGCCAACTACACATACATAGGACGTGAATGAGTACGAGACACGTGAGGAGCGGGTTGGGAAATGCAGCGGCTACAGTTACCTGTCAGAGATTATGTCACCAGTTTTTGCACGTAAAAATGGAGTTTTCATTGAACGATGAGGTTTCAAGCTGTAGTAAATATCTGTGAAGATAAACTACAAGGAAATAATGAGAAGTCTCTCTCTCTCTCTCTCTCTATCTCTGACGACAAGGTAGACAGTGAGAGTGAAAGAAGGGGGCATGCAGTAATGTCACGAAGATCTTACAATCACTTACTTACTTGTTGTTACTATTATGGTGAGTCTCGGAGAGGAGAAACAAGAGAAGGAATCTTTATGGAGAAAAAAGCTGCATAACTCAGGTGCCCTTGTTAGTTTTAGAAAAGTTACCCATGGCATCGAGGCCAGCTTATAATTTTTCCAAAGACGAGAGGATACGGAGCACGAACTATAAGCTGATCATGTCATAAACGTCTTGGCATTTCCAGTTTCCCCTGAGATTAAGTAGACTTTTATGACAAATGGTGTAATGCTCCAAGTATGTGGGTGAGTAATGAACATCACTAACAAGGTCGTTACTAATCAATGTTCCAGGAACCTCAGAGATACAGTGTGGCCATCAAGGGTCACGATTTTACTGGGCTGGGGTTCAACATTTGCGGCAACATGAGAGATGGAATTTATGTAAAGGATGTGATGCAACGTGGTCCTGCAGCGGAGTCCAAATGCATTTCACCGGGTAAGTCATTTCATTAATTTTACTCTCCATACATTACTGTGGGGCCCCATACCTTGAGATATGCCTACGACTTACGACACATCCAAGCCTCTATCTACATATCCCCTCTGCACATTAACTTTACATTTTTTCCAAACTTTTTCTTCACCCCTCTCATTAAATCTTTTGTAATCTTTTAAAACCCGTAACTCTTTTTTTCTATTAAAATATTATGACATGATTCTTGAATAGATACTCCCCAGAATTGTTTTTGTGTAAACAAAAAAGTTGTTAAATCCTGTATTGTATGTACGCTATTAAGCCCAATGGGGGAGTGTGTTGTTTACATACAGTACATGATTAGGAACCAAGAGGGAACCAGAATAGTAAATATATCAAAAGTGGCTTCCAACTTATGAAAAATTGCTCATAACTTACTTGCCATCATAAATAGCACCTTTGAAATCAAAATATAGCAATCACATCTGTAGATACTTGTGACTCTGTACCGTAAATGGCAGGATATTGGTGTTTAAATCATTGAAGGAATGATAATTGTGCGTCCTATGAGTAGCTACTACTATATGTAGCTAAAGTAGTTAATTAGACGAAGGTTATTCTGTTACATGTGCAGGAGCTAATGGTGAAGGTTCAGATGTGAATACTATGAATGTATGTATGTACGTATGTACAAGGGCTAAATGTCGAGAGTTGTACTGAATGAAGGAGCTAATAATATTGGATATGATTTGATTGTAAAATTGTATAGGAGACCAAATCACGGCAATGACCGTATCGTTCAAGCACATGGTCTTGGAAGATGCAATCACACTCCTCAGCTACGCTTCTCCCTATGAAGTCAACCTGGACATGGTACATTTCTCAGACAAAGCATTGGCTCATCGAGGAATGCAAGTGTCAACAGCAAGTCCAGGCCAGAGTGGTTCCGGCACTGCCACCATTGAGAGGGTGTGTCACCCATTCTTCAAGAGTCAATCAATCGACGATTTGAGAAAGGTAATCTGAACTGAGTCAAGATACATTGCATCTTTTTAATTACAAGTGAACTAACAACTTCTCGTTACCTCCTCCAGCTAAATTAGTAATTGATCACTGTACAGTGCAGTTGACTGTAGTGCAACTTTCCTTCCTCGCACTGACATCAAGTATTGTCGCTTTTTTTCCTCACACTCCTTGCCTGTATTTTTTTTTGTTGCAACTTGGCATTCCGATCCACACTCTATGGTTTCAATATTTTAATTACTATTTCGAACGCATCCAAAAATATAACTGTGAATCGGGCTTGCAATTAAATCGTAACCTAATCCTTGTCAGAAGTATTTGTGGCCATTCATTTTGTCAAGAGGCATAACAATGTCACGCTCCCAATACACTCTTTAATATTGGGCTTCCTGGGCCGTGAACCGCTACATGGGCAGTAACTTGCTGAATAATAATTATGCTCAGTCTGGAAGTAATGAGCTTCTTCTAATACTATCCCATTTGTGTACATGCTTTTGTTTTCAGTTTCAAATCCATTTACAACTACTTTATTACTTTTTTCGCCTCACAATAAAAAAAAATTCTACTTTCGAGCCGCCTGTCACTCATGACCCACACAGACCCTTCGCAAGCATATTTCACACATACACACATACACACAAACAATACTATCAATGTAGCATACAACTACCGAAATAGCATTAATTCCAACCAGCACACACACACACACACACACACACCGGTACACTAAACTCAAGTATCTACGTACATATGTACACATGAGTGGAAGTCAACACAGCATAACAATAAAAACAGCAGAAATATTGACAATGTAAGATCCAACCCAATTCACAAAGTTGAAAAGCTGTGTGTGAGAGCTCCCCAGTATAAGTACGTCCCGAGTAGTAAAATTCAGGACCCAAGTCCGCATGCACAACATACATGTCACACATAAATATATAGGGATAGTATGCAAATGCTATTGTGCAGACACACAACAGACTATAAAAAATGGAAATCATTTCTAAAAATAGTCAGCTTTGCCAGAACGTGTCCCACAGTATTCGTCGTCGTGTCAAGCCATGTAAAAATAAAACGATAATTCATCATTATTTAGAAGCTACTTTGAGTAGCGTTCCTGTGCCGACACATAATCCTTCATCTTCCCACAAAAACTATGCACTTAAAAGATTAGCAAGCCATTCATGTCCCTGCGTTTTCATCTCGATGGGTGCACGCCGGTGGCAACGTGTTGGTCTGTCTTGTGGAGTATGAACCCTGTATCATTTCCTGCATTTTTTCGCATCACATTACTGGTCTCCCTTGAACACACTCTCCTCTTTATGCTCACAAGAAGTATTCAAAGTACTTAATCTTGTCTTCATTTTTAAACCAGAGAAAGCAATAAGAATGCTGATGCCGCACCGAAACACCCAGGCTTAAGGTGACCAAATTATTCATCTTCAAGATATTAAACCGCACTGAACTCAATTCAACAAAACAAATAAAATTTCTCACTAAAACCAAGATTATTAAAATGATTTGCCTTGTCGTCCAGTAGCCGACACTGTCTTCCGCATATACAAAATATAAGTTCCGTGTATTTTTACAAATCAAAGTATCGAATATAAATATTGATACTTGAATTTGGTATCCTCCTCATTTGTACCGAATTTTATAATAACTACGATAATTCCAAGTTAACTCAACTTCAATTGTGAGCATGGAAACTACAAATATGAAAAAAAGGAATCAGACTGAAACGTGCTACAATAGTTTGGTTCCTTATTATGGTACCGCATAGGGTTTCCAATTTGTTAGGGTACATGCCAGAAAAAAAAAGATGCGGGAAGGCTGAAAGTTGGTAAAGAAAGCAGTTTTGGAGAGCTTTTGTCTTGACATTTGGCGCACGTCCATTGTTGTCTCGATGACGATAGGATTTGGAAGCGGTCCGTCAGATCAGGCTGAATGGAACCCATTGAGACTGAGGAAGATGAAAGAAGGGGAGAGACTGAGAAGAAGAAATGGATTGTCATGTCATAAAGATAAACACAGTAGGAAGGCTCATTGAATACACTCATGTAAATTCAGTCTCGATTAGGTACTTTTCATTCTAAATACATTTTATCAAAACAATGTTTGCACTTTTGTAAATCCCTGTTGTGGCTTCTCCTCGTGGTCCTCCTTGTCTGAATATTAATCATATAACTGCTCTTTCCATGCACTCCGTAGGCATATCTATCTGTTCCTACATTGCGAGTTCCTAAAGCTACTTATCTTTATTTCTGCACAAAAAATTCATATTAGTACACTTGTAGTTGCTTACCATGAAAACAAACGAGAACAATCATAAAACCTAGACTTAACCTCCTAGACTGCACTTGCATGTACAGAAACATGTGCATAGTTATTGTTGCCGTGAAAAAACATCCGGGGAGTAATTTAGTTGCTTTTTTTAGATGGAGAGGAAAATAAAGTAAAAGTATGCGGTGCATTGTATTATTATAGTAGTATGTATCTACTGTAGTGAAATGGTACTGTTACTATAAACCTCTGTCCACTCTGTAGGTGGGTAAGGAGCACCTGGATCTAAAAGTGGGACGAAGTAGGAAGAGGTTGAACGGTGTGAAAGGAGCAGAGATTCCTTCAGCGATCTTCACGAGTACAAGTGAGACTCGGTCTCCTTCGTCGGTCAGAAATGCCTCGGAGGCTCATCAAGACAAGTGTGGACATGAGCAAGACCCGAAGAATTCAAAGGCTTCCATGTCTGCATCGATTGATGAGATTGACGCCCGCGGAGCTCCCATTGTGCAACAAATTAAAATTACTAAAACTAAGCCTCAAGTGACGCCAAGAGGCAAGACAAAAGGTTCCAATGTCAAAGCTGGCCACAAGAGCATTCCATCTCCTGTTGAAGCCATCTCCCCCGTCATCCAAATGTCCTACGACACCAACGTCACTGGCGACTTCTCCCTACCGAACCCCAACGCCTCCGCAGTTCTAGAAGTCCAGCCTGTTGAAGTCAACGTTGGTAAACCCAACATGAGTGTGGAGTCAGACGTCTCCGGCAAGTCTATGACAATCCAATCACCTGACCCCAAAGCCCCACACGTTCAAATTGACATAGGTCTCCCCACAGTCTCATTAGACTCTCCCGTTAAAAAGCCTGAGAGGGAGAAACATAAAGGAGAAAAAGGTAGCGGAGACAAGACCAAAGGTAAATTCGGCATGCATGTCCCAGATATTAGCTTAAATTTTGGCGGGAAGGGGGGAACTGATGACACCGCCGACGACAAATCTAAAAAAGGGAAAAAAGGAAGCAAAGAAGAATTAGAGTTGAACCTTGCCGCAAAACTGCCTTCCTTCGAGCCAGCTCAAGTAAAGCGAAAGAAGAGCAGCGAAATTGGCATGGATCAAATTGACTTGAATGTGTCAATTCCCAAACCACAATTAACAGGTGCAGTTGATGTTAATCTAGAGGGCTCCTCAGTTAAAATTGATGAGGATCTTCAGATGCGTCCACCATCCACAGATTCCGCTAAAGGTAGGAAGTCTGGTTTCCACATGCCCAGCCTGGGAATCAAACTCCCTAAATTTAGCTCCAGTAAACAAACTTACTCTTTTGGAAATGACGCGGATCCTAATGCACCATCCGCCTCAGCCAGTGTAGAACTTCCGGGCGCCAGCCTTGAGATGCCATCTGTTGATGCTCAAGGGCCGGAAGTGAAAGTAAACATTCCAAAAGTACCAAAGAAAAAAGGAAAGGCTCCAAGCGTTTCTATGGACGTCAAACCTTTAACCTTACACGGTCCAGATGTTCAAATTAAAGGAGGGATACCAAAAGCCGATTTGAAATCCGGAGATATAAATGTTAGATTACCAGAAGTGTCAGTGGAAGGTCAAGTACCCGATATGAACATTTCAGGAGAAATCCCGGACCCAAGTCTTAAAGTGAAAGGACAAGGATTTAAATTACCCTCCTTATTCAAGAAAAGTAACAAGAAAGACCTCAGCGGTGACTTAGAATTTGAAGCACCAGATATGAACTTGTCAATGGAAGGTGATATCAAAATGCCAGATGTTTCAGTAGAAGGGAAAGCGCCAAAAATTAAAGTGAAAAAAGGAAAAGCACCAGATATTTCCTTAAAAGGGAAAGTCCCTGATGTGAATATCAAAGGTCCTAAAATATCCGGTGATCTGAATATTGATGGACAGCCATTATCCTTAGAATCTGAAGAATTACACCTGGGAAGCTTGGATGTGAAAGCCGACGTACCTGATGTGGACATTCCAGATGTTCATTTAGAGGGGAAAAAAGGATACAAATTCCCTGGATTTAATTTAAAAGGAAAATTACCTCACATTGATATGAAGATGCCAAATATGTCTGCCAAGGGAAGCGGGCCAAAACTACACGTGGACGCACCTGACATGTCAATTGAAGGGAACCTCCCAAACGTAGACATTGAAGGAAAAATTCCAGAAATTGATTTAAAATCTGGCGCCTCAGTAGATATAAATGCTCCAGATGTGAATATTAAACTTCCCAAGGCAGGAATCAATGTAGATATGCCGGATGTTGATGCAGACCTCCCGGATGTTTCAGTTGATGGCAAATTGCCAAAAGTGAAAGGAAAGGGATTTTCTCTTAAAGGAAAACTCCCAAGCGTTGATATGAAAATGCCCAGTATGTCTTTAAAAGGTCCCAAAATGGATGTAAATGCACCTGATATGTCAATAGAAGGTAAACTTCCTTCAGCCGATATCAACGCTCAAATACCAGGAGTATCAATTGACGGAAAAATGCCAGAGTTTGGAATAAATTCCGGTGCATCTGCTGATTTTAACATTCCCGATGTAGATGTAAAACTACCGAAAGGATCTATAGACATTAACTCTCCAGAATTCAAAGTAAATCATCCTAAGGGTGGTATGCATATGGAAGTCCCAGATGTTGACGTGGACCTTCCCGATGTTTCAGTTGACGGTAAAATGCCGAAAGTGAAAGGAAAGGGATTTTCTCTCAAAGGTCACTTACCACATTTTGACATGAAAATGCCTAGCTTCGGAATGAAAGGTCATGGTCCCAAAGGACATATTGAAGGCCCAGACGTATCTTTAGAAGGAAATGTTCCGGAGTTGGATATGAACCTTGCTGCTTCGGCAAACCTTGATGCACCAGACGTTAACATGAAGATTCCTAATGTAGACTTGGATGTGAAGATGCCAAAGCTACATGGTGAAATTAATGTTGACAAACCCGACGTTGATATCAATCTTCCTAACGTGTCCATTGATGGGAAATCACCAAAAGTAAAAGGCAAAGGATTTTCTCTCAAGGGTCACATGCCAAACATTGACATGAAAATGCCTAGCTTTGGCATGAAAGGTCATGGCCCAAAGGTGGACATGCCCGACGTGTCCATCGAAGGAGAACTTCCTGACGTAGATATCAAAGGACCAAAAATACAAGGAAAACTTCCCGATGTAGACCTTAAAGCTGGAGGTTCTCTTGACATCAATGCTCCAGAAATGAACGTGGACATGCCAGATTTTTCCGTTGATGGGAAGTCACCAAAAGTAAAAGGCAAGGGATTTTCTCTCAAGGGTCATATGCCAAACATTGACATGAAAATGCCTAGCTTTGGCATGAAAGGCCATGGACTTAAGGGAGACATGCCCGACGTGTCCATTGAAGGAGAACTTCCTGATGTAGACATCAAAGGACCAAAAATACAAGGAAAACTTCCCGATGTAGACCTTAAAGCTGGAGGTTCTCTTGACATCAATGCTCCAGAAATGAACGTGGACATGCCAGATTTTTCCGTTGATGGGAAGTCACCAAAAGTAAAAGGAAAAGGATTTTCTCTCAAGGGTCATATGCCAAACATTGACATGAAAATGCCTAGCTTTGGCATGAAAGGCCATGGACTTAAGGGAGACATGCCCGACGTGTCCATTGAAGGAGAACTTCCTGATGTAGATATCAAAGGACCGAAAATACAAGGAAAACTTCCCGATGTAGACCTGAAAGCTGGAGGTTCTCTAGGCATCAAAGCTCCAGAAGTTGACGTAGATTTGCCAGATTTTTCCGTTGATGGGAAATCCCCAAAAGTGAAAGGCAAGGGATTCTCACTGAAGGGACACTTGCCTAATATCGATATGAAAATGCCCAGCTTTGGAATGAAAGGACACGGTCCCAATCTAGATGTCAACGCCCCGGATATGAGTATTGAAGGAGAGCTACCTTCTATGTCCATCGATGCAAAAGCGCCTAAAATTGATTTGAAGGCTCCATCTGTCTCAGTAGATGGTAAATTACCAGATTTCGGTGGTTCTTTGGATTTAAATGCTCCAGATGTGAACGTGAAACTTCCAAAAGGTGAACTAAACGTGGACGTTCCAAATATGGAGGTGGATCTTCCCGACGTTTCCGTAGATGGGAATCTACCGAAAGTAAAAGGCAAAGGATTTTCCTTAAAAGGACATTTACCCCACATGAAAATGCCAAGTTTTGGAATGAAAGGTCATGGACCCAAAGTGGATGTAGACATACCGGACCTCTCGCTGGAAGGCGAGCTTCCAGATGTGGACATTAAGGGACCAAAACTACCTGGAGTGTCAGTTGATGCGAAGGTTCCTAATATCGATATTAATGCACCAAAACTATCCGTTGAGGGAAGCATTCCCGGCATTGATCTTGGTGTTCCTGGAGAAATCGACGTAAACCTTCCCAAAGTTAAAGGAGGTATTGATATGAATGCTCCAGACTTAGACATAAATTTGCCTCAAGGAAAGTCACCAAAAATTAAGGGAAAAGGTTTTTCCCTGAAAGGCCACTTACCACATATGAAAATGCCAAGCTTTGGTATGAAAGGTCATGGTCCAAAAATTGATGTGGACTTACCTGTAGCTTCTATTGAAGGTGAACTTCCCGACTTGGATATCAAGGGACCAAAACTGCCAGGAGTTTCAGTCGATGCAAAAGCCCCCAGTATTGATATTCACGCGCCAAAGCTGTCTGTTGAAGGAAATATGCCCGGTATTGACTTAGGAGCACACGGCGGCATTAACGTTAATCTACCCAAAGTCAAAGGGGATATTGATGTTGAAGTTCCCGATGTAGATATTAATTTACCAGAAGGAAAGTCACCAAAAATTAAAGGCAAAGGATTTTCTCTGAAAGGGCATCTGCCACATATGAAAATGCCAAGCTTTGGCATGAAAGGTCACGGACCAAAAGTGGATGTTGACATGCCTGATGTTTCACTCGAGGGCGAACTTCCAAATGTCGACATCAAAGGTCCAAAATTACCCGATGTATCCATCGATGCCAAGGCTCCCAAAATAGATTTGAAGGCGCCATCTATGTCAATTAAAGGAAAATTACCCGAAGTTGATCTAAAGGGTGGTGCTGCCATGGATGTTAATATTCCCGATGTTGATGTCAAGCTTCCAAAAGCTGACCTGAGCATGGATATTCCAGACGTAGAAGTGGATCTCCCAGACGTTTCCGTTGACGGGAAACTACCAAAAGTGAAGGGGAAAGGATTTTCTCTGAAAGGTCATTTACCACATTTCGATATGAAAATGCCAAGCTTCGGCATGAAGGGTCACGGACCAAAGGCTGATATAGATATGCCGGATGTTTCAATCGAGGGAGAACTTCCTGATGTCTCCATTGATGCAAAAGCTCCGAAAATTGACCTGAAGGCGCCATCCATGTCTTTGAAAGGAAAACTTCCGGATGTGGACTTGAAAACCAAAGGCTCATTTGATGTCGATCTTCCTGATGTGGATGTGAACCTGCCAAGAGCAGATCTGAATGTGAATGTACCAGATGTTGATGTGGACCTTCCTGACGTTTCCGTTGACGGGAAACTGCCAAAAGTGAAGGGAAAGGGATTTTCTCTCAAAGGAAACATGCCAAATATTGACATGAAAATGCCCAGCTTTGGAATGAAAGGGCATGGACCTAAATTTGATTATAACGCTCCAGAAATGAACATAGAAGGAGGATTACCAGATGTTTCACTTGACGCAAATCTCCCAAAAGTTGATATAAAAGCTCCAAAATTATCATTTGATGCTAAAGCCCCGGAGTTGAACTTGAACGCTGGCGCTTCAGTTAATATTCCAGAAGTCGACCTGAAAATGCCTAAGGGATCAATTGATATGCATCCTGGCAATTTGGATGTTAAAATGCCAACGATCAAAGCTGATTTAGATGTGGATGTTCCAGATGTAGATATTAATTTACCAGAGGGAAAGTCACCAAAAATTAAAGGCAAAGGATTTTCGCTGAAAGGGCACTTACCACATATGAAAATGCCAAGTTTTGGTATGAAAGGTCATGGACCAAAGGTTGACGTGGATATGCCCGATCTATCTATCGAGGGCGAACTACCGGATGTGAACTTGAAAGCGCCCAAACTGTCCGTGGATGCAAATCTACCGGATATAGATGTGAAAGTACCAGACGTATCACTCAAAGGAAAAATTCCAGATGTTGACTTAAAAGCTGGCGGCTCTATTGATATGAACATCCCTGATGTACATGGGAAACTGCCCAAAGGATCAATCGACATTAATCCCGCTCATCTAGATGTGAACCTTCCAAGTGTAAAGGGTAATTTGGACGTTGATTTACCTGAACTGGATATGAATCTTCCAGAGGGAAAGTCTCCGAAAGTAAAAGGAAAAGGATTTTCACTGAGAGGACACTTGCCACACATGAAGATGCCTAGCTTCGGCATCAAGGGTCATGGGACAAAGATTGACATGGATATGCCAGACGCTTCAATTGAAGGAGAATTTCCAGATGTTTCACTTGACGCTAAAGCTCCCAAAATAGATTTGAAGGCGCCATCTATGTCAATTAAAGGAAAATTACCCGAAGTTGATCTAAAGGGTGGAGCTTCCATGGATGTTAATATTCCCGATGTTGACGTCAAGCTTCCAAAAGCTGACCTGAGCATGGATGTTCCAGACGTAGACGTAGATCTCCCAGACGTTTCCGTTGACGGGAAACTACCAAAAGTGAAGGGGAAAGGATTTTCTCTGAAAGGTCATTTACCACATTTCGATATGAAAATGCCAAGCTTCGGCATGAAGGGTCACGGACCAAAGGCTGATATAGATATGCCGGATGTTTCAATCGAGGGAGAACTTCCTGATGTCTCCATTGATGCAAAAGCTCCGAAAATTGACCTGAAGGCGCCATCCATGTCTTTGAAAGGAAAACTTCCGGATGTGGACTTGAAAACCAAAGGCTCATTTGATGTCGATCTTCCTGATGTGGATGTGAACCTGCCAAGAGCAGATCTGAATGTGAATGTACCAGATGTTGATGTGAACCTTCCTG
This sequence comes from Allacma fusca, assembly GCA_947179485.1. Classification (NCBI taxonomy): domain Eukaryota; kingdom Metazoa; phylum Arthropoda; class Collembola; order Symphypleona; family Sminthuridae; genus Allacma; species Allacma fusca. The sequence continues at coordinate 29,309,771 of OX359247.1, read as the reverse complement.
ACGTTTCCGTTGACGGGAAACTGCCAAAAGTGAAGGGAAAGGGATTTTCTCTCAAGGGACACATGCCAAATGTTGACATGAAAATGCCCAGCTTTGGAATGAAAGGCCATGGACCAAAGGTTGATGTGGACATGCCCGACCTGTCTCTAGACGCCAAAGTTCCAGATGTAGATATCAAAACCCCATCTTTCTCTTTGGATGGGAAAATTCCAGACGTAGATTTTAAAGCTGGAGGTTCTGTGGATATCAGCGCGCCAGAAGTCGATGTAGACCTTCCTGACGTATCCGTCGATGGAAAATTACCAAAAGTTAAAGGAAAAGGGTTCTCATTAAAAGGCCACATGCCAAATATTGACATGAAAATGCCCAGCTTTGGAATGAAAGGACAAGGGCCTAAGGTTGATGTGGATATGCCCGACCTGTCTCTAGACGCTAAAGTGCCAGATATCGACATTAAAACGCCTTCTGTTTCCTTAGGAGGAAAAATTCCAGACGTAGACCTGAAAGCTGGAGGTTCTCTTGACATCAAAGCTCCAGAAGTTGACGTAGATTTGCCAGATTTTTCCGTTGATGGAAAATCCCCAAAAGTGAAAGGCAAGGGATTCTCACTGAAGGGACACTTGCCTAATATCGATATGAAAATGCCCAGCTTTGGAATGAAAGGACAAGGGCCAAAGGTTGATGTGGATATGCCCGACCTGTCTCTAGACGCTAAAGTGCCTGATATCGACATTAACGCACCATCTGTTTCCTTGGGAGGAAAACTTCCAGACGTAGACCTTAACACTGGTGGTTCCATCAATATCAACGCGCCAGAAGTTGATGTAGACCTTCCTGATGTATCCGTCGATGGAAAATTACCAAAAGTGAAAGGAAAAGGGTTCTCATTGAAAGGCCACATGCCAAGTATTGATATGAAAATGCCCAGTTTTGGAATGAAAGGCCACGGTCCCAAGGTTGATGTGGACATGCCCGACCTGTCTTTAGACGCTAAAGTTCCTGATATGGACATTAAAACGCCATCTGCTTCCATAGGAGGAAAAATTCCAGACGTAGACCTTAAAACCGGGGGTTCTATTGACATCCATGCGCCAGAGCTTGACGTAGACCTGCCTGATGTTTCTGTAGATGGGAAGCTTCCAAAAGTGAAAGGCAAGGGATTCTCGTTAAAAGGACACATGCCAAGTATTGACATGAAAATGCCTAGCTTCGGATTGAAAGGTCATGGCCCGAAGGTGGACATGCCCGACGTGGCCATTGAAGGAGAACTACCTGATGTAGACATCAAAGGACCAAAAATGCACGGTAATCTGCCTGGCATAGACCTTAAAACCGGAGGTTCTCTTGACATGAATGCCCCAGAATTTGACGCAGATTTTTCCGTTGATGGTAAATCACCAAAAGTAAAAGGCAAAGGATTTTCGTTAAAAGGACACATGCCAAACATTGACATGAAAATGCCTAGCTTCGGAATGAAAGGTCATGGCCCGAAGGTGGACGTACCCGACGTGTCCATTGAAGGAGAACTTCCTGATGTAGATATCAAAGGACCAAAAATACAGGGTAATCTGTCTGGGATGGACCTTAAAACCGGAGGGTCTCTTGACATCGATGCCCCAGAATTTGACGCAGATTTTTCCGTTGATGGGAAATCACCAAAAGTAAAAGGCAAGGGATTTTCTCTCAAGGGTCACATGCCAAACATTGACATGAAAATGCCTAGCTTTGGCATGAAAGGCCATGGACTTAAGGGAGACATGCCCGACGTGTCCATTGAAGGAGAACTTCCTGACGTAGATATCAAAGGACCAAAAATACAAGGAAAACTTCCCGATGTAGACCTTAAAGCTGGAGGTTCTCTTGACATCAATGCTCCAGAAATGAACGTGGACATGCCAGATTTTTCCGTTGATGGGAAGTCACCAAAAGTAAAAGGAAAAGGATTTTCTCTCAAGGGTCATATGCCAAACATTGACATGAAAATGCCTAGCTTTGGCATGAAAGGCCATGGACTTAAGGGAGACATGCCCGACGTGTCCATTGAAGGAGAACTTCCTGACGTAGATATGAAAGGACCAAAAATACAAGGAAAACTTCCCGATGTAGACCTGAAAGCTGGAGGTTCTCTTGACATCAAAGCTCCAGAAGTTGACGTAGACTTGCCAGATTTTTCCGTTGATGGGAAATCCCCAAAGGTGAAAGGCAAGGGATTCTCTTTGAAGGGACACTTGCCTAATATTGATATGAAAATGCCCAGCTTTGGAATGAAAGGTCACGGTCCGAAGTTTGATGCGGATATGCCCGATATATCTGTAGACGGTAAAGTACCTGAGGTGGACATTCAAGCGCCATCTGTTTCTTTAGGAGGAAAAATTCCAGATGTAGACCTTAAAGCTGGTGGTTCTTTTGACATCAACGCTCTAGAAGTTGATCTCCCAGATGTGTCTGTTGATGGGAAGCTACCAAAAGTGAAAGGGCAAGGATTTTCTCTCAAGGGACACCTGCCTAATATTGATATGAAAATGCCAAGCTTCGGCATGAAAGGCCACGGTCCCAAGGTTGATGTGGATATGCCCGACGTATCTTTAGACGCGACAGTTCCCGAAGTCGATATCAAAGTCCCGTCACTATCCGTCGGAGGAAAAATCCCGGATATAGATGCCAAAGTTGGAGGGTCTATTGACATCAATGCTCCTCAAGTTGATATGGACCTACCTAATGTGTCAGTGGATGGCAAGCTACCGAAAGTGAAAGGCAAAGGATTTTCGTTAAAAGGACATATGCCTAACGTTGACATGAAAATGCCAAGCTTTGGAATGAAAGGTCATGGACTTAAGGGAGACGTTGATATGCCTGACGTGTCTATCGAAGGCAAGCTCCCAGGTGTTGATATTCATGGTCCTAAGATTGACGCCAGTCTTCCAGATATGGATTTGAAAACTGGGGTTTCCTTGGATGTTCAACTTCCAAGTACTGATGTGAGCGTTGATGCTCCGGAGTTTGGAGTCGATGGAAAGCTACCAAAGGTAAAAGGAAAAGGTTTCTCACTTAAAGGACACTTACCTAACGTTGACATGAAGATGCCCTCCTTTGGAATCAAAGGTCACGGTCACAAAGTTGATGTTGATATGCCAAATGCCTCAATCGATGGCAAATTACCGAGTGTAGACATCAATGCACCCAGCGTGAACATCGACGGGAAAGTTCCGGAAATTGACATTAAAGGAGGTGGCTCAATGAATTGGAGCGCTCCCGGCGTAGATATTAATCTTCCCAAGGGAGGAATCAGTGTAGATGTTCCGGATGTTGATGTAAACCTTCCCGATGTTTCCGTGGATGGAAAAATGCCTAAAGTGAAGGGAAAAGGATTTTCCCTCGAAGGAAAACTTCCCAGTGTTGACATGAAGATGCCGAGCTTATCTCTTAAAGGACACGGTCCCAATCTAGATGTCAACGCCCCGGATATGAGTATTGAAGGAGAGCTACCGTCCATGTCCATCGATGCAAAAGCGCCTAAAATTGATTTGAAGGCTCCATCTGTCTCAGTAGATGGTGAATTACCAGATTTCGGTGGTTCTTTGGATTTAAATGCTCCAGATGTGAATGTGAAGCTTCCAAAAGGTGAACTGAACGTAGACGTTCCAAATATGGAGGTGGATCTTCCCGACGTTTCCGTTGATGGGAATCTACCGAAAGTAAAAGGCAAAGGATTTTCCTTAAAAGGACATTTACCCCACATGAAAATGCCAAGTTTTGGAATGAAAGGTCATGGACCCAAAGTGGATGTAGACATGCCGGACCTCTCGCTGGAAGGCGAGCTTCCAGATGTGGACATTAAGGGACCAAAACTACCTGGAGTGTCAGTTGATGCGAAGGTTCCTAATATCGATATCAACGCCCCAAGTTTATCCATAGATGGAAGGATGCCAAATGTTGATCTGAAAACAGGAGCATCATTTGATGCAAGCCTTCCAAACTTGGATGTAAAAGTTCCAAAAGGATCCATTGACATCGAGCCTATGGATTTAGACATAAAGCTACCAAAGGGAAACGTTGGCGTTGATGTTTCTGTTCCAAATCTAGATGTAAACATACCCGATTTGTCGGCTGAAGGAAAGCTACCAAAAGTAAAAGGAAAAGGATTTTCACTAAAGATGCCAAGTTTTGGATTGAAAGGTCCAAAGGTAGACCTGGACATGCCTGAAGTAACTGGATTGTCCGCTGATCTTCCGGATGCAGATATTAATACAAAACTACCAGATATGTCCGTTGACGTTAAAGTCCCAACTGTTGAAGTCAACATTCCAAACGTATCATTAGAAGGTAAAGCTCGAGAAATTAATTTACCATCCTACTCTGTTGACGTGAATGTTCCATCTGTGAACATACCTTCAGTGGAAATTCCTAAAGGAGAAATAGATATTAAGGCTCCAAAAGTTAAGGGGGATGTTAGGCTGGATGCGAAATTGCCAGAATTATCAATTAAAGGAAAAGCTCCAAAAGCACCCAAAGTAAAGGTAAAAGCTCCGAAGGTCCCACCTGTGACATTAAAAGCAAGTAGCGTTCCTGATGTCTCATTCAAGTCAAGCATAGATGCACCAGATGCTTCTATGCATATGAAAATCCCTGATACTAGCTTTGATATGCCCGACGCATCGGTGAAAGCAAAATCTGGATTTGGAATAAAATTACCCGGATTTTTAAAGAAAAGCAAGAAGTTTGAAATCAACGCTCCTGGTAAGATTCCAGAATTACATGTTAAGGGAGAACTGCCTTCTGTATCTGCACATGGAGAAATTCCGGACGTTCAAATTTCCCATGAACTACCTTCCGCCTCTATCCACGCAAATGTTCCTCGCGCTTCCATTGATCTACCAAAAGTAGATATTCGTACTCCAGATATGCCTTCAATATCTGTAAAAACTGGAAGCATGCCCGATGTGAGTTTCTCCGGACCTCAGTTATCACTTCCAGGCGTTTCCGTAGATACTAGTTTGGACACAGATATGTCACTACAAGGAAACCTTCCAGAATTGGAATTAGGTGACAAAAGTTTGGAAATGCCAAATGTAAAAGCTAAAGTCGATGTAAAGGCGGGCAAGAAAGGCTTTAAACTTCCTAAATTTGGAGGAAAGGTCAAAGCTCCAAAGGCTGACATTAACGTTGAGGTACCAACAGTTGACATTAAGGGATCTGTACCATCTCTTGATGCTGACATTAAAGGATCAGTAGCATCTATGGGAGCCGACATCAAAGGATCAGCACCATCATTCGGTGCAGATTTCAAGGGTACGCTACCATCTCTCAAGACAAATATCCACGGCTCCATTCCAAATATTGAAGCAGAAGTCAAAGCCCCAAAAATAAATGTTGATCTGCCAGAAGTCAATGTGTCACAAATTCATGCTGAAGCTCCTGAAATGTCTGCAAGTACGCCTTCTATCCTGGTTGACTTTCCCAACATCTCCATTCCAGATGTAACATTCGATGCTCCCAGCATGGACATTCCTACTGAAGAGCTTCCAAACATTGCCATGTCAGGAGTGAAGAGCCCAATGAAATTCCGCGCTCATGTAAAATCTCCTCAAATACCTGGAAGCATTCCTGACGTTTCCTTGAAGACAAACGCTCCAACAGTATCATTCCAAACACCTTCAATGCCAACCTTAGATGCTGATCTTTCTGGAGTATCTATCAGTCAGCCAGAGTTATCTACAAGCATTAGCAGTGGAAAGGTAAAAGTTAATGCTGGTCAATTACCTTCTGTTAAATTAGACGGGAGGTCATCCGAATTATCCACAAATCTGCCCGAAGTAGCTGGTGAATTACAAGTAGCCGGAAGTATTCCCAAGGGTTCTATTGTTGGTCAGGTTCCGTCTGCAGATGCAAGTATTTCTGGAGATGTTTCCTTACCAAGTGTAGATATCAAAGGAGGAAAAGTCAAAATGCCTAAAATTAAAAGCAAAAATGCTAAATCGCCTGAACCGTCAGTTCAAGCTGGGTTAGCTGGGGAATTGGAAATAGATGCTCCTGATGTTGATTTAGCAGGTGGATCAGTTTCTGTTAAAAAAGATGACGGAAAAGAACATAAAGCAGGATTTATGCAGAGTCTGAGAGATTTCAAGGACAAAGTGACTCACAAGTTCCAGGACAGCTCCTCCAGTAGTGACGATGAAGAAGGTGATGACAAGGGGAAGAAAGTGAAAGAAGGAAAGAAAGTAAAGAAAACTAAAGAAGAGAAATCAAAAGAGAAGGAAGAAAAATCAAAAGAGAAAGAAGAGAAGCTCAAAATTAAAGCCGAGAAGAAAGCAAAAGTGAAGAAAGATAAAATTAAGAAGAAAAATTCAATTTCCTCTGCCAGTAAAGAAGATTTAGCTTCCTCGTCTTCTGACGAAAGTGAAGCCGAGGATAGTCTGGACTCACGTGTAAACGTGAAAGCTGATGTAAAACTCCCCGAAGCAAGTTCATTGGTCAAGATTGTCGACAGTAGTAAGAAAAGTCCAAAGGATGAAGAAAAACCAGTCATTCGTTTCCCTCAAGTTGATGCTGAATGGATGGAGGAGATAGAATCCATTGTTACTGCACCAGGAAACCAACAACTGACTGTAAAATCTAAACCCCAAGTAGCTCCAAGGAGATCCAAGTCAAAAGAACCGGAGCCAGCTGATGCAAAACAGCAGAAGAAGACCAAGAAGGACAAGAGAGCTTCGAGCAGTAGCAGCTCAAGTTCTGACACCGATGGTGATGATACCAAAGATAAATCTAGGAAGCCGAAAAGATCCATTAAAAGGAAAGCCCCTATTCCACCAAAAGTAACATCCATCGAAGTAATTAATTCTCCAAGAGACGAAGACGTCCCAGATGATATCGCAGATACTTCAGAGAATGGGAGAAGGTCAGTTTCCGTTGGAGATTTAAGTCGTCTTCATATCAAGTCCAATGGTCAACCCCTGGAAAGAACAGTTTCCGTTGACATTGCAACAGATGGCGCTACATCCCCCAATGCCAGTAACATTCCCGTCCTGCCCCCTTTCGAGGACTTGAGTGTGATGTATGACGCCAGCAGCGCCGCAATACCTCATTACAAAACCAGAGATTCATTGCACTCCCTCACGCCATCTAGTTCTTCAGTCGAGACTCTTAAAGCTTCGCCAACATCCGTTATTCACGTGTCACCCAGAGAAAGTGTAACAATTGTTACGGAAAATGTGTCTATTGATGCTCACCAACGTTCCAGTGACATTCAGAAGATGATGCAAGAGACTTTGGACATGATGGGTAGCATTGTACATCAAATGGATGCTCCAGGATACGAGGGGAAAGCATCCCAAGTGACAATTTCCACTTCGGGAAGTAGCGTTCTAGATCAAGGAGAAGTTGAGAAAGTTGCTCAAGAAGCTGTAGAAGAGATTTTATCTGCTGCACAAACCCGACAGTCCGGAGGGGTTAGTGTGATAACTTACACAGTTGACACGGAGCCAACCCGAAGTGTCACACATCAGGGCTCAAATGTTCAAGTCACAATACCCGATAAACGCATTGAAGTGTCACAAGGAGAAAGTTCTATTGTACGTGTAACAACTACCCAACAAACCAGCAATGTCACAGTGATGAATGTGAAGGGCACTGATGCATCTTATGGAGACCAAGCACTGGGATTCCGTATGAAGCCTGATGATGAGGTTTCCGCAGAAGCTAACAAAAGGCTGTTGCGAGTTGATAGTAAAACTCGCCTTATGCAGACAGTTGCTGATGCTCACGACATTAAAATCAGTCCAGTCAATGCTCCCTTGAGAAAAGATTCCTCTTCTTCAGATTCCACTGGCTCTTCAGCAGGAACCTCCCCCACTATCCGAAGTGATACTCGACCACCTCTGTTCAACGAATCGAGCCGAACGCCTCAATCTACACAGATTCAATTAAATAACCAAACGATCGAAATAACTTCTACCGAATTAGATGGCATTATGATGTCTCATTCGGACTTTCTAGCGAAACAAGCTGCAATGATGGCCTTAAGAGAAAGCGAACCTAAAAGCTACGATAATTGGGTATATGTTGATCACAAAGACACCCACTCCCAATCTTCCACAGACCCCTCGAGCAATGACGATGAAGATATTTCTTACTCTCGAAATGGTGCGTTGTCCCCGACAACATTCAAAATGGAAACTGAGTATGAAACTTCCGAGCTCCGAGTCACTAGTTCACCTATAATGCAGGATGAATCAATGACTACGACGGTGTACTCCACAACTATGACTCTACCACAGAAGACGGTCACACAGATTGTGCTAGGCCAGGACCCCGTAGGGGGACAAACTATTTCCATCGTGGACAGTAGTTCCCCTAATCAAGTCATTGTATCTAAGATTACCTTGGACGCAGCCTCAGCCGAAGATAGGAACAAAGATGATCATAGTCTACCAAAACTGGAAACCCTTAAGAAATAATCTATAAATTATCCTTCAACAATCTTCATAGTGGCCATTGAGGCTAGTGGCTATCCCTTGCTCATTCTGTCCTTCCTTGTTGTATATTCTTATGTAAACTATAAATAGATGCGTGAATTGCTGGAGTAGTAACTTTCACCGTGCTTTCACTCAAAAGTATATAATTATAGCAGAGTTGTGGCTATATTTTTGACTACCTGCAACTTTGTCATTCTATATAGTGCTAAAGATTTTGAACACCGAGGAGTTATTTGCTTGTTTATTGTGGTAAGTAGAAAGATAGTTTTCAAAACTGGGGGTTTGTTGTCTTCATCGCTGATTAGAGTCCAGGGTTAGTTTAGTAGATACATGTCATAAATTAACTGTAATACGTCCTGTGTGCTAAGAACTGGAACGGCAAGAATATTAAACACCTACATATATTTTGTTGACCCTCAAAGTTGCGTGATCTTGTATATATAAATATATTATGTATACTATCAATATGGTTTTTGCTGTGAGAGTTCATTGTGTGACGTTGCACACTTGTGTAGCAATAAATTATTAAGGCCAAGTAGTTCTGTATAGATAGCATTAAAAACTTCATATCGTTGATTGTTAAAAAATAACTAATACTACTACATATAATTATCCATTTTGAAGATCCATTAAAATCTTTATGTGAGTCTGGATGCAAACCGTTATATGCACACTTTAAAACAAACACCTTCTGTAATACACTGTTGTGCTTGACATACCTTTGTGAACTTAAAAGATGGGGTAGTCTGTAACTCAATTTTTTGTTAAAAATTTTCAGTGACAGTTTAGTTTTTAAAAATGTACAGGTCTTATGTTAGTTTTACATGATAATTTAATTAGTTCCAGAGTCAATGTCCTGCTGTTAACAAAATGCTTCATTACTGGAGCTTGGCTTATACAGTTGCCGTTGTTGGTGGGAACATATACCCAGTGAATTTCCGTCCGAAATGTATTTTTTGTAGAATACTAATATTTAAGTAGATACTTAGGCAATCATAAAGAAATTTAGTCACGTTAATATATAGCTAAATATTGATGAGCTAACTGCTAGTTTCCCTTCAACAGCTTCATTTGAATATTATCTACTCAGAGTACGTCGCATCTGATTTAATAAAAATTCAGCAATAAATGCATACTATACTTACAGAACCTTTCCGGGTTGTGCCTAAATGTGTATCAAGTTGTTACGTATCTTGCAACGGTAGTAAGTAGATAACACTAATTCGAAAAATTAAGAACAATAATACCTAGAAATTTTTACCTTTTTCTAAACTAACATACATGCAAAAATGTACTAACTTCTACAGCATTCACAGAAAGTCAGTTTAGCTATTAGGAGTTTATGTACTTCCTTATGGCGATATCTTTGATTTTTTGAATGAATCTGAATCTCCAACTTTAAACTAGAGTAGAAATAATATTTTTGAGTAAATATAAAAATATAATCACAATGTATATATTAGGTAGATATTGAAGTTAACATACTTACAAACAGTTCAAGTAAATGACTGGTAAATTGTAAGAAATATTTTCCAAAGCGCTGGGCAGTGCTGCAATATGTAGTATGTTGTATAGATATATCAAAATTTTGGCGAGTTTTGATTTTTGAAAATACTTACATACTTTATTGGCTGGGTAAAATGGCAATAACTAGCAGCAAAAGTATATATAATCAATATGTACTTAAATGTATATTGTGAATAAAGATTTTTGTTGTAGTTGTAATGTAAATTTTTAGATTTTATTTGTACATAAAAATACTTTTTTTTGCGTTTGTAGGACCTACTTAAACATGTATATAATTAGTAGAAGCATAATAAGGATGAAGATTTTGTCTGCTTTATTAAAATTGCATTTATTATGTAACCCCGCTCCTAATATGATTCACCTGGCAATCATTTCCCTCCCACTGTAAACACACATACATATGTACATATATGTAGCTTGGCTTATACAATCATATACTATGATTTCCCGTTTCACAAGTATTTACTTAAATAATAAGTTTATTTATAGAAAATAAAAAGACTGTTTAAGATGGTGTAAGTAATACCGAGAAATATAATTTCATGAATTGGGTCTTCATAAACAAAATTGACTAAATTCAGCTATACAAATTTCGTTCCATTAATACAGAGCTATGCACAGGATAACGTTGTTTATTTTAAAATGTAAATATAAGTAACTACATGTACTCCATTGTTTCAAATAAAATTTCTGATCGTCTCATGTTTATATGCTTCATGGTATGTTGCTTGGCTTATGGACGACTCTATTAATATGTGTGACTAAAAATTGTGCCATTTGTGTATCTATTTAGCAAAACTACGGAAAACTCGCGATAAAATGTAATAACTGATGAAACTTATTCCAATACTAAATCATTTAAATCGGTTAGAAAAACTGGACAATAATATTCGAAGCTCTTATAAAGTTTGTGTTTTAGTAAGAAATACGGATGTAATACTTAAGAGTATGGACAACCATACTGAATGAAGAGACGGCAGGAGTATTTAAAAATACTGACTTACAGTAACAGTGTTAAAAAATAATAATTAAATATTGTACTTGTATAACTGTAGAACGGTATGCATGTTGAGATTTCTTCTTCTATGTATATTTATACTTAGGTATAGGTACGCTCATGCAAAAAAACTTATAATTTCTCCCAATCAGCATAGAACAGAAAACAGACGGGATAAATTGTCGGAGCACTGGAAAAAGGCGTACTCAGATTCTAATATCTATTCATAAGCATTCCAATTACCTGGCTTAAAGAACAGCGGTTAATAATAACAGTTGTGTATTAAAGTGTGAGATAAGTTAAATTTGTCTAAACTATACACACATAGAGAATGTAGGAATTAAAATGTAACTAACGGTGTATTAACCAGCGAGTAAACAGAAGCTGAAGGACAAAAAAATAATGAGGTTGGTCCACAGGTCATTATCATGAAGGGCACAATAAATATAGCATAATACCTGGAAAAGCTATTTAACAAAGAGTAATGAGAGATTATCTTAGAGAAATTATAAATAATGCCAATCTGTTTTGAATGTGCGATACTGTTTGTGAGTGCAAATAAATAAAATTTATTTTATTTCTTAAACTTTTTACTTTATTGAGTCACAGATTTCACTCTATGACTGACACTGAAAACTTCGAGTAAGTACAACTTTACATTCATTACGTTCATCCAGTACAAAATATGTGTATCATAATTCTTATAAACATTAGCCACAAAACACTTCACATTCAAGCAACTTTTTCTTTGCATACAATAGCCATATTCTTATCACTCAACATCATCGTGTAACTAGATTGCAAATATCGAATTCATTCTGATAACGTCGTAACAGCATTCCGAAATATCTCAAAAATCTCTCAACGTCATCTCTTGAAAACACCCAACAAAACATTTGCTGAATACTCAAAAACAAGCTCAACTCCACACAGTTTGTAATAAAAATTTGTTTTTGTTGTACTTTACTATTACTTACACTTCAATCACACCCACAATTCCTAAACAGTACTTTGTTTGTAATTTTTCGTCTCGATCAGTTTCTTCCCACACATAGCACATATTCCAACTTTATACGCACAAGCTTGACAATAATGGGATCCTGCCTGGTGCACTTTCTGCTTGCAGATTCGGCACTGCTCAAATTTAGAAGTATACGGATTGAACCGTGATTTCTTTGAAGTTAACAACTTATTCTCTCCAATCTGAAAAAAAGAAACAATAATCACCCCGCGCATTTTATTAAAATCCCGGAAACACTTTGCAAACTAATATAAATAGCATCCACATCAACAATAAACTAACTCAAAACCTAACATACTTTTCGTCCACTGGATTCTGACGAACTTTTAGGCCCGCTCTTCCATGGCTCAGGAGCTGCTACTTTACTTAATTTCTTCTCGCATTTATCACACACCATTTTGTCTCCTTTCACTATGCAATATACAATCACTGTCCAGTTTTTTCCTAAAAACCAAAATACAAAACAAAATGACATGAATCCCCCGAATCATACACAATATCCCTACTTCAAAATCACACTCTTGCAGTACTACAAAACAAATAAATAATGGCAATAATAAAATCCAACTCACTCCTTGACTTGTTTCCTGTTCCTGCCCCCAACTCGAACGTTTGAGTATTGAAATCCTGTTATCACAAATCCTACTGTTGAATAAATGTTTACAAAGTCAATTCATAATTATCACATGACACATCATCAAAAAAATAAACACGTTTTAACACACTAATATTAAAAATCATAAAGTAAATTCTGAACTTACTATAGTCACGTCACACACCTCCACACATGGAACCTTTCAGAAATTTCAATATTATAAAATTTCAACTCCAGAGGGTCATTTACGTTATAAATATAAATTACGTTATTGAGAGTACGTACTTACTCAAATTCAAAAACTCGCCCAACAAACCGTCAAATTACTCAAGCACCAAAGACACTCTTCAATAATTATTCCAAAAGTAACAAATGTCAGCATCAAAATTTCCATACAATTTTACTCACTGATTATTCCGTGTTTTTTCAATTTTGCTAATACTTATTAATATATTTTGTCCCCAAAACATTATTTTTAAAATCTACCTCCAAATTAATTACGTTTCTCTTCCATCCTTCCCAATGGCTTTGATATTAATGACGTCCGAATCCCCCAAATCCCTTTCATGTCCCTGACATCTTGCGGTATCCAAATAAACTTCAATTTGTGATCTCTTGATTTCCAGATTACTCTATATACAACTTCCCAAAATATATCGGGGTTTAACATCTATTCAATTGATGTAATTTTGAATTTAGAAATTTGTAATGAGGAATGTTGGAATTCATTTAAATCTGACTACCTCTGTCCTTTCGGATGATTGGATTTTTGAGGGAAATAACCGAGTAATTAGTGATTTAAAAGATGACTATTGGATTTCCCAAAGGTAGGTTATTTTTTGCGGGAAGGAGTTCGCAGTCGCAAAATGGCGGAGAGTAGTGTCTAGATGTCCTTTTAGACTCGGGGGCACACCTCAAACATGAGCAAAAGTCATCGTCATATAATGAGTGCTCATCAAAGTGAATATTTACGTAATAGAGGAGTTGAGCTGAGGGGATCAGATGCCGTCGAGTTGTTTGGAGTGAAGGATTATATAGTAAGTATAGCGGTCGGAGTCTCTATTCTTCGTCCACATCAATTTCAAACTCAGTTATTTTAATTACTTTGAGTGTGTGCACATTTTTTGATTTTTATTTGAGAGAGAGAGAGAGTTGTTTCTGTCCGTGGAGGAAGCCGATAAATTTCTCCCTTTAATTCCTCCCAGTCGGATTTGACTATTTCATGAACAAGAGTGTGTTCGTCAAAGGATTTCCTCTCTTTCTGAGTCTACACGGCATTAAACCAGACACACAAGACCAACTTCCTACTCGTCAAGTCGTCATCACCGCAATCGTCCAGTCACCTTCAATTCAGGACTTATATGTACTCAAATTGTTATAGTTTACTCATCATCTGAGACAAATTTCGAAAGTATCTAGCTGGAGAGAAGAAATTGATCATATTTGAGTTGATTGTTGGGATTGGAAGTGTCAATGCGTGCTCTAGTTTTATATTTCAAGTGATCTTCGGCTGGCCACTTTCTTATCCTGGGCTTCCATATTCCACGTCCTTTGTAATTGTGGAAAAATAGGACCTCTTACTTACTTCTTCACGAACGACAACGCCGTTATAAAAATAGGAACTACCTTTGAAAAAAGAATCTTTTAATCCTTGTATGTGATTGACAGGTGGATGAATGAGGAAGAAAACTGTAGAGTTGAATCATATTTTGGAAGGAAACAAATTGTGTTCATTATATACGGGGAACTAGTTCCTTCATCTCCTGTACCGATTGTTTGAGTTCATATTTGTAAAAAAAAACATTTTAAACTAATTAGATCCTTCGGTAGTTACTGTTGTTGCTGACATTTTTATTTTTGAGACAAGTCTGAGTGAGACTGAAAGGAGAGGAAGAGTAGTTTGCCGATCTGTATAAAATTGAGTGTTCGGAACATAAACTAATTAGTACTGCTATATATATATATATATATATATATATACTATTCAAGCTGTTTGGAAATGCTTTCACTGATGACTGGGAATTCTTAGCCTGATAAATATTTCAAATCGGAGTTGTTCTTGGCCATTCGGAGCTCAAATCGTCAATGTCACCTTGTTGATAAGGAGCAAAAGGGGTAAGGACGAAGCACTCCCTAGTCAAATTATATATATATATGGTGTTTGTTCTAGTCTGGAATTGTGTTAACAGTAATGATAAAGCCAATGCATTTTTCCCATTTGTTCATGTGTATGTTTGTGTACATGTATGTATATATTTATGTATTTGAAGTGGGGAAATCTATTCCAATGTAAATACCATTTGTTCAGGACTCACCTCCTTTGGCACGGGTCATGCTCCCCGAAAGAGCACGTCAATATATATACCACTGTGGTTCCGGAGATTAGTCTTACTTGCATTTAACCTCGGAAGTGGATCGATAATAGGATTTTGTTTTAAGTCCGGCAGACATGAGAATCACGAAATGTTCTAGTTATACTCTAGAGTTTTATTCGCACAAGCAATCTATTATGCATGGTCCCGATTTATTTATTATGGCGTTTTATCATTCTAGTTTAGTTATAATTTGTACATGCCATCCATGTTGTGAGTATAGATTGTGCAGTAGGAAGTCTTGTTTATATGGATTGGAAGTACATGAGCAAATGGAATCGCTCTATGTTGAACGAACTATTAATATGTTCCAGTTCCCTGAGTTCTCAAAATGCTATTTCTGGGGTTTTTGGGTGTAAAAAGAGTAAACTTGGACCACTTGGGCTGATTGTGAGTTTTGAGTCAACGAGTGCAAGGAATGGTTGTATTTATTTAGTACAAACAAATCAGTCCTCACAATGCTAACTGCATGCCTGGTGTGGTGATGTATGTGGTTAAAGTTAAGTAATACTAATTTCCCATGTTCAGTTTTATGTGTTAGCCTTGAATTAGAAAGCTGTAATCCTTGGAGATTACTTAAACATGCAACATCCTAGTTAATTGCATGAAAAGAGTTAAAAGTTCACAAGTTGAAATGTCCAATAGTTCATAGGTACATATGTTGTTATTAGAAATTAAATTTCACGTGGCTACGTTGTTATTATTATTGCTCATATCTTCCGCCCTTTCGCTACCAGTTTACCCACATAATTTATTCGCAGTATGAATAGGCTGATTAATGCCTCTTTTTGTTTATCCTCACGAGTAGACTTGGAGGAACCAGTACTCGAGGAGTAAATTACACCTAAGCCTCATGTTATTATCCACACTTATCGCCAATTTCCATTAGAATCAGAATCAAACAAGAAATTTTATGTTGAAGACTCTCTAGTCTTTCTTGTGGGACTAACAGATGATAAGGATGGTGATTATTCATCTGAAAATTCCTGATAACTGTATCGTCTTTTGGAAGGAAAGTCATTATACAATGCAACTTACAGTCCTGGGGGTTGGATATTAATTATCTTGTGATTAGCAGTGGTTTCATGAGTAGGCTTCAGTTTGTATTTTACATTAGCGTGCTGTTATTGTTATTGGCTTTAGGCAGCAGCTCATGTGTCTTTGCCAATGCCCTTGGATCATAAGCAGGTCTTAATAAAGGTAATGCTCTGCTTTGCTCGTAAAGTAAACTTATCCATGGATATTATACTACAGAAGATATTTAGTTTCGATCTACCGTTTCACCAATTTCATGGCTCTTTCTTACGGCCAAGTGCACCTGTTACCTCCCTCGGATTACAACTTGGATAAGTTTACTTACTTTTAATTCTGAGTTTCTAGCCTACAGCAGCTTTGAGTATTTAAGTTACAGAATTATGAGACTATTGTCTGGTTGGGGGTACACCCAAACTTATATCCATGATTTGGTAGTTAAGTTACAAACTTACCTTCACCATGGTGATGTCGTACCATACGACATCACCACTTACTTACTAGGGATTTTAGTATGACTAACAGGTAATTAGAAGTCATAATGTTCTGAATATTTATTACCACCTTTGTTAGATATAAATATTATACAGCGAAGTTGAAGTTTCTTGTGAGGTGGAGAGAAATACAGGGAAAGATGAAGCCCAGGAAGGATATGCAACCCTGGTGTGTGAGATGGTGATGATGATGAAAACGTCTTCCTAGGTCTCACTCAAAGAGTTGGTTGGCTAGCCAGGAAAACTATTATTAATGCGTTTGGAGTTTTGACGAGCAAAATACTTGGGCATGCAGGAACGACTTTGAAACCAAGCTATTTCTTCAGAGACTCATAATAATAGTAGTAATACATCCTCCGAGAGCTATACGCTCTGCCATGCAGGAGTTAATGCGATCAGTACTATTAGTTTCCTGTGCAGTGCAAGTACATAAGTTACACCAAACCAACTCAGGTGCACTAACTCTTGCATTCTGCTCCTGCTGTAAGTGTATACAATTTCGACACCATTTGCATCTTTCCATATTGCTTTAAAATTTTAAGCTTGAGCATCTTGCACAAAGTTGTAATCGTGGGGATGACTCTTGTATCTACATACTTACATCTGTATATTATATATATAATTACTTGAATATATATATATATACTCTCGTAGTAAAGAATAAGTCAGACAGCGTACTTGCACAGGTAAAACTTTCGGCTGTGCCTCACTTGAGTCATAACGGGTGGTCTTTCAGTTTCATCACTCGCTCGTGCTGTCGTGCCTTGAATACATCTCATCATTTATTGCGAATTGTCTATTTTACTCCTCTTTTTATAGTTTGTCTGTGTATATCCACTAAACAGGACTGGAACTTTATTGCACATTTATCATTCTTCAACTTACATAAACGCGGTAAGCCATGTAGGGATATTTCGGTAATTTTAACCAATATGGTGTGTAAGGGCACGCATGTATCTATCTAAACTTACCACAGTATAGGAAAATTCATGGGATACCGGTGGAAACCTTTTAGTCATGATTAAGTCTTGAATTTTATTATGACAAGGGTTCTTGAAGTGAGAGATAATAAAATATGTGGTTTGTATTTTCAGCCCTTGGTAGTATTTTGACGTGCCACATGCTCCATATCAATAAATACCATACCCAAATTAAGATTTAAGACTTAGAACTTACTTACCAAACCGTATAGTCTGTGAGCATAAAACACATGGTTGTGAACTTGAATGGTTGTTCATCCCCCAAAAAAGCATGATGTAATTTGACCAATCATCTAATGTCAAATACAGATTGAGGTTGGTGTATTGACTTTTACTCAAGTATTTGCTGATGTTCTTATACAGTCGATCTTAACAATTGTTTAAATCAGCATGCGAACTAGAGTATCTTACGTACTGATTTAAAGTTCTCAATAGTGCAGAACCGTAGGTACTATGAAAAAATCAGAACAATTAAAAGCAGCTTGTCATGAGATAAATTGTTTGTAGAATGAATCATCATAAACGTTGGTTCGTTTTTGTGCTCTGACTGTAATAATTAAACTTAAGGGATAAAAAACACTCAATAAATCAGTACCCTATTCTGTTCCGTTTTTGTGGTATAAAAACGGCGTATGTATCTACACATCTTTTATATGAATACATATATACTAAGGAGAGGATGCAAGATAGGCATCTTTCAACTGATGATTTTAGCTTTGGGTGTAACAACGTCTGTACTTGAAAAGGAACAGATAAGATCAATCATTGGTCTGACATTTAGCCATTATTCTTGAGTCTATTTCTCCGTATTCATACTCTTCTTGAAAGAGTTGAGTTAAACAAATCAGAAGGATTCGTAGGAAATAAAAATATATCAGATCCTGAGTTGACCTGTGCGAGTAGCATGTAAAAGCAGTAGTGTGTAGAAAGCTTTGGGCTTGATCTTTAAAGGCATGTTTTAAATGCTCAAACCTAACTTTCTGGGATGTTTCGTTATGTTGGAGTTCTATAATATGTGAATTTAAAAGTTTTTGGGGTATGCGCACCGGCAACGCAAGGTGAAGTTTGTGATGTGTGAGGCTTTTTACTGCAGACGTGTGTAGTGCGGAACGGATTAATATTTTGTAGCCAGTTTGAGCCCTTTTTCTCTTAAATAAATATTATTATGCCAAATTTTCATATAGGCACTTATCTGAGAAAGTGTTACTGCTTTACACTGACAAAAGAATGTTCTGCTGTATTTTGCCTGTTGCTAGTAAACTTTGGAGCTTGACAGCGTTGTAATTTCATTTGAGGTTTTGAGACTTTTATGTAAAAAAAATAAAAAGCTTGGCCAAGCGAAACTATTTTGTATTGCTCGTAGGCTTTGGTCAGGATAAACGGATAAAGTGTCTACTTTTTAGTGCTAAATAATACTTGTATGTTTTTAAACTTAATCATGCATGTACAATACTGTACAACCGTTGGAGAATTTTATATTTATTTGAGTCATGTTACGACAATATATAATATATGTTTCAATCAGTGTGTTGGAGATGGGAGGTTCTGGGAAGTTCTACTTAGGAAATGAAATTAAGTCTTTGGGCTAATATACATAAGTACTGATTAGTAAGCAGTAGACATGATTACGACCTCTCAATACTGAATTGCAGGTATTGAATGGTTTCTGCATTAATTGAGGATAACCAATTACAGTGCCAAAAATAAATTCTAATAGTTCTGTTGCTCGCTCTTATAGAAAATTAAGGGTGGACAATATGACGCAATTAACCCAAGACGAAATAGTCAGCAGTACGAAGACCGTCATTTCTGGTCTTGAGTCCCTCAAGATCGAGCATCATGCCGGGCTTCAGTCGTTGGATTCCAGTTTGAAACAACTCGGAGGTTCTCAGGAGTCGACTCAACTCACCGAAAAACAAGCTCTGAGTGAAAAATCGGAAATTCTACACAAGTCCCTCGATATGATAGACATCGGAATCGAAGAAGCCAAAGTAAACATTCCTCGTAGACGTGACGAGGATTCTTACCCTTCTTATACTTTAGTTTCTGTCAACGTAGTTTCTCTTTTATTCGAAAGAGCATCTTCCATCCACAAAAAATTAGATGGCTTTTTCTAGAACGGTAACATGAGCGAAAGGTTGATAAGTTTTCAGTAACTTGACTTTTTCGGACAGACTGACTGAGAGAGCCTGAACAATTTAATCTCACAATGACAGTACATGTCTGTAGCGATTGTAACTCGAGCACGTTCAAGCACATGTTTGCTATTGTTTATGAATTCTCCTAGGAGAGACAAGCTGGAATTTCCTCAGTTTTTTTACGTTACTGCAGAGTGTAGTATAGAAATTTGATCGGGAAATTTGTTGAACAGCGTAGCCATCGGCATGTTTCCGTTACAGATTTCATTACTGCTCCCTTTCAGAGAGATACAGCAGTTTGTTACGATTGTATTATTATTATATTCAGTATGTATAGCGTGTATTGTTCCTACTTCTTTGTCACTGGCAGGATCTGTATTATCAAGTCGAAGCATGTATGCAGATGCTGTTAGTGATGTTTTTATAAATGATTATGTGGTGTACATAGAGAGTAGTCTTGTGTGTATGCACATGTTACTCATTTGAAGGATGCTTTTAGGGATCTTTAGACCAGTCTTGTACTTGTCGCCATTCCAAAGTGACAATGAAGTTGCTGACAGAAGTACATGATAGTTAAGTTGATAGTCTATTGATTGAATAATGGCGACAATGTACTTAAGGAAAGAATGTTGTTTTTTGTTTGTTTATAGGTGATGGTAGCATTCGCAACACATATGCAAATAACTGAAGCTGAGAAGCAGAAATTGCGTACCCAAGTAAAAAGGTTGTGTCAAGAGAATGCATGGCTTCGAGATGAATTAGCAACAACTCAGCAACGTCTTCAAGCATCGGAGCAACTCGTTGCCCAACTTGAGGAGGAGAAAAAACAATTAGAATTTTTTAACTCTATCAAGAAGTACGACCAGGAGTCACAAGTAAGGAACGTCAATACTAATTAATAATAATAACGAATAAGGACCCATGTCACTATGTGAGGATTTTTTGGTCATTCATTGAGTTTAGCCTTCAGTGTTAATTAACTCTATAGCTTCACTCATCATCAATTTGGGTTCTGTATGTACAAAAGTAGACATTTATATTTTTTGAATTGGGCAGAACGAAGACAGTACTATGGAAACATCCTCGCGGTCGGAAAATAAGCCGGACGATCCTGTGATGGATTTATTTCCAGATGACGACAATGAAGAAAGAGGTGAGATTCCCAGAACAGTATAACTTTGCAACTACAAGACTGTAGACGTAGTTTGGTTGGGGCAACGAGTATTTTAAATTGGAATTATTATTGTTTGAGTAGTTTAAATCAAACGGGAAAATCGCCTTGAAATCTTAGTTTTGAGGGTACATATATACGTACGTTCTAGGTTCCTCTCTTAACAAGTGAGACGCAAAAGTATATACATATTAAATTACTTGAGATTGAAATTTCAACTCTGTGTAAGTTTGCAACACCCTGCCCTGTTATTTAAGTTTTTTATCCAGTCGTGTTTGTGTGTCCTTGTGAGGACTTCCAAAGTTACCATTGCATTACAAGGAATCTCAAGGAACATTCTTTGTCAAGTTTTCTTGTTCAAGAAGTCAGTTTGGAGTAATTTTAAATATGGAGTCTTATTATCCTACCTTAAATTTTAGTACCTATTACACTAGTGTGTATCGATTTTAGGGTTTCCAGAGCAGGACACTACTCAGGCCACTTGGATACCTTATACATTCGTAATGATTATCCATTACCCTGTAAAAGATCTTAATTTACTGATAGCTTGGAATGTTCACTATCTACTTTACTTTTCCAGTAGCGAATACCTCTTACCTTGTTACTAGGATCAGGGGTTATTCTCAAACAAAATTTACGATATCCTTTGTAACTACTTTGTTAGTTGTTAATTTTGCTAATGCAAACTGTCGTAACTTAAGGGCTACGATTGAAGTTAGGTCTTTCGAGAATAACCCCCAAGGCAACTGCCACAATGAAATTTTCAAACAACCTCAGGCAGAAGCTCCGGCTTCGGATCGAAACCTCAGGGGAACTTCTATGCGAATCTAATTAATTTTCTTGGTGCAGAGGAAGTCACCCTCTGAGTTAGTAAATTAGTTAAAGAATACGAACTGGGTTTGCTGGTAACCACTGCAGGACGGAAGGCTAAAAAACCCTGTCCTGTTGAGTTCTTTCAAAATACCTACCTTACTCATTGCACAAGTAGTGCAAGGCACTTGGCTCGCCCAGGATGGCCCAGTAGCGAGCACCCCTGCAGTTTTCACCGTTGCCCATGAAAAGATATTTTAAAGGTTACATTTTTGCAGTCGCTGTTGCTGTTCAGTTCACAGTACTGTAGTATTTGGGACCTTGGGGGGGCATTGGGTTTTGCTTTGTATGTTTTTCAGCAAAGCGATTTAACTGCGCTTGATGTTTTTAAGAAAAATTTTGTTTATGATTTATTTGAAGTATTCTTCCCCTGCTGATCGCTTCGGTTTTGGTAATTGGTAGTAATTCAATTGTTTTTTTAGCAATGTCGCCCACTCCGCCGAGTCAATTTGTTCAGCAAGCCAGTGCTGGTTATGAAATTCCTGCAAGACTCCGGACTCTGCATAATCTTGTGATACAGTACGCCTCACAGGGTCGTTACGAAGTCGCTGTTCCTCTTTGCAAACAGGCCCTGGAAGACTTAGAAAGGACCTCTGGAAGAGATCATCCAGACGTTGCTACCATGCTCAATATCCTCGCACTTGTTTATAGGTAAGAAGAATAATTGATTGCAGTTCTGCAGGTTGATGAGAAAGATAATAATTGTCCAAGTAGCAGTGACGTGCTAAGTCGATTGAAATAAGCTTAGGGAGAGATTAATATTAGAGACTGGAGGCATTTTTTGCTCGCTTTGTCAAAACATCGTACGTGTGTGATAAACTTCCCTAGAAATTCTGTTGAGAATTTAAATTTCTTTTTGGAATTCCCATAGGGATCAGAATAAATACAAAGAAGCCGCAAAGCTCCTCAATGATGCATTGGCGATCCGGGAGAAAACGCTTGGAGAAAACCATCCAGCTGTGCGTTGAGTTAATTTTTAATTCCCTGACAATCGATCCAACGCTGTATTTTATTCATGAGTTAAAGTAACTATCCCGGGGTATTTCACTGTTACAGGTGGCGGCTACTTTGAACAACCTAGCTGTTCTATATGGTAAAAGAGGAAAATATAAAGATGCAGAACCATTGTGTAAGCGAGCGTTGGAAATACGGGAAAAAGTTCTCGGGAAAGATCATCCAGATGTGGCAAAACAACTCAATAATTTGGCCTTACTATGTCAGAATCAGGTACTACTAGCTGACTTTGTATTCCCTAGAAGTTAACACCTTACTGTTCGAGTAGTAGCAATAGATCCTACCATTTTTATGTGGTGTAATCTTTCCTTAAACTTTTTACTTCTTGAGAGAGAGAGTCATAAAAATGTGTGGGGTAGTTTAACCAGATACACGGAAAAGCTGTGTCAACTTTACTGTCATGTTGCTTCTTGATTCTATTTTCAGGGTAAGTACGAAGAAGTTGAAAGATACTATAGGCGAGCATTGGAAATCTACGAGTCAAAATTAGGACCGGATGACCCTAATGTGGCTAAAACAAAAAATAATTTGGCATCTTGCTACCTGAAGCAAGGGAAGTATAAAGAAGCAGAAATATTGTATAAGCAAGTACTCACACGAGCGCATGAACGCGAGTACGGCGCAATAGATGGTAGGTGAATTGGATGTGTTGCTTATTCTTTTCAGTCTAGTTGTGCTATTTGCTCTAGAGATACCCGGTAATTTGAGTAATTTGATTTGTTATAAGTTTAATTTATTTTATATGAATTCCAGGGGATAACAAACCCATTTGGCAAGTTGCCGAAGAGCGGGAAGAGAATAAATTGAAGAACAAGGATATGTCAGGAAGTGATTACGGAGGTTGGCATAAAACTGCCAAAGTTGACTCACCTACAGTTACCACTACACTAAAAAATTTGGGATTTTTATATCGACGCCAAGGTAAATACGAAGCGGCCGAAACTGTCGAGGAATGCGCATCGCGTTCAAGAAAAGAGGTACGTTACTGCTAACAGGAGCTTGTATATTGTGTACTAAAAGTCATGCTATTTTTTTTTAATTTTAATTTTGCATCTTCAGTTCTCATAGTAATAAATTATTGTTTTTAATTTATGCAGGCGCTAGATGTTATTAAACAAGCCAAGATGGCCCAGATTCTGGGACCGGAGGGAGGAGGTATGCTAACACCGCAGGAGAAGCGACGAAGTTTGCCGGCTCAGACTTCACGCGATCGAAGTAGGCGAGGATCTCGGGAGTCCCTTGACTCTGTACAGTACGAAGCAACAGATGAGGTCAGTACTTTTACTTTAACTAACTCTCTCCCTATCTATAATAATACAGTGGATCGTAATACGTAGTAAGCCCCCTCTGTGTACCTTAATGTATTAGCTCCCTGATAACTGAACCTTGTTTGTCTCGGAGTTCATTGCTCGAGTATGTTTAAAAGCTAATTCATTCTGTCTGTATCAGCTAAATTCAACAATACAGGACACTTTAACCTACACGTTCTTTATTTAATTTTTCTGCTTGTGCCTTCACCCCTTCACATAAAGTATAGTGAATGGTTGGGTAGTTTTTGTTTTTGCTTAACTGAAACATTACTACACAGACCCGGTAGATTGTTTGTTTTTCTGATGACAAAAATATATCAATCTGTTCAGGTAAGTTTATTGCAATGAAATGAAACACACTAGAGTTTCCTAAGTATAGATAAAAACTACCCCGCTATTTATTATGTTGGCTTGTGATAGTCTCAGAAACAAATTATTACGTTTATTTATTTCGTACAAACTTTTGTCGAATGTTTTATTCAGTTATATGTAATACGTAGGCTCTTTGCTGCGTTTCAGTAGCTGCTTTTTCTGGTCTTCCTGTGCTGTTCGTTAATTGCCGAGTAAAAGCAGTGTAGAAGGACTAAATTTTAAAGTTGCAATCGTACTCACTGACAGGACAAATGTGATCTACATATACATAAATAATTTACTTTATTTTTGTTTTACCGGTATACATGGAGTTTTTTATGTTGCACATTGTGCTTTTATCTAGGTATCATTTTGATCATCTGTGTTCCTAAGCATTGATGTACATAAAGTTAAATATGTAAGCTATGTTAAGAGCTGCCTATAAAGGGTATACTGAAATGTGTGCCTTCCCCTCCCGTACAAAACAAAAGACTTAGAAAGTGAAATCTTCTGGCCCGCTTTGATTTTTTTAGATACTGTACTATATAATAGTCCTTGATAACAGTAAGGGAGGAAAAAATGTATGAGATTTAATCGGAGAAACAATGATGACTGTAAAAAAGAATGTACAGTAATACTACCACTTTACTGCTGTTTGTATTAACAAAATGATTGTTTATTACATAGTGTGTAAGTTTACATATTTTTTGAAATAATATAACATTAGAGAAACGAAAAATTGAGACTTTCAAGTAGGGCTGATTTGCTTTTTAATTTTGTATTACAGCCTTTGTTTTTTTTTTATTATACGACTGGACTCTTGATTATTTATTATGATTGGATTGCAGTCCGCGGCGTCGGTAGGTCAGAAAGCAGGTGGAGAAGGCGGGTCGCTAGGGTACAATGTACAGAGAACCACGGGTGACCAAGGCGGTGGCGGTGGTACTGCCGAGCAACGTGCAACTGGTCTCAAAAATAAACTTTTTCATGCTCTTG
Organism: Allacma fusca; assembly: GCA_947179485.1. Lineage (NCBI taxonomy): Eukaryota > Metazoa > Arthropoda > Collembola > Symphypleona > Sminthuridae > Allacma > Allacma fusca. Next base: position 29,284,432 of record OX359247.1, on the reverse strand, counting down.
GTCTTCAGTCATGATTTTAAGTCTCGAAAAGATGTGTATTTTACGTTTTATCAAACTTACCTAGAATCTAATAATTTATTTCAGATCCCATATATAAAGTATACAAAGACTATTTATTCAGTAATTAATAGTAATAATATTAATGCTACAATCGCACACAGGTTAATCTCCCGATGATGACGCAATTGAACTTACAAGTAATCATTACTAGTAGATAGTTTAATATAGTTGAGGTAATTATTTTTTGGTTATGCACATGAATGTTCGATACTTAAATATTAAGGATGTCATATTTTCGTTACTTATTTGTTGAATTTCGTACTATTTTTCCTTTCTATGAAAGCTGTAATGTTCTTAGCAATATTATTTAGACAAAAAACTTTAGGATCTTTCGGGCACATTTTCGAAATTTTAAAATATCCTTTAATTTAGCAAAATGCATTTATACTGACTTATTTTTATTGTTGCGTGGCTCGCTAAACTGGGTTTACAAGAACACTAACTACTCTTTTCCACAATTTTTATTGAAGGCGAACTGTTTTTTTTATCCCTTTTGTTCTGAACTGTTAATTCTTTTACTAATGATCTGATTTTTTTTTAGTATTTTCAAAGACCGCCTGTGTATACTGTCATTGTAGTTTTATTCGAGTTTTATCGTTAGAAACATTGTTCACTCTTTTCAAAAGCACGCCAAGTAAAACTGTAGAAAAAATAATTTAAAGCAGGGAGAAAAGGGTATGAGAAGGATAGGTGAGGCCGTGTGTAGTACTCTATATACATAGCTGGTAATTTGCTTGATTTTTCAACACTAAATGTATAGTTGGTTTAAATGATACAGGGCTTCCAAGTTACCTATACCTGCTGAGATATCGATACTTTTTAGACTAAAGTCGTGCCGACAGCAATGAATTCTTACCTTGTAGACTTGAATGCCAAAGACTAAAAAGAAAACGGGAGGATGAGGAATATGAGAGTGACAGAAATCATTGTTGGACATTTCAATGTTAGTTTAGTAGACTACTGGAGAAATCAAAATAAATAGTAAATTTAAATGTATTCATGAATATCCTTTCCTTTGCAAGGAAATATGAATCAGCAACTTCCTCAGTGACCTTACAGATGAGAATTTCGAATGGAACTTAAAATATCAGGTTTTATGAAACATGGTGACGATATGCGATTAAGAGTATGTGTAGGATTAAAGTCCGTAATTTAACTTGCACCAGTTGCACTTGTTGACTTAAAAATAGTTACGTATATAGGTAGTGTACCTAAAATTACGATGCTTCAACAATTGTAATATGTATGCCTTTGAGACGATATTTCTTAAAAACAGCAACTTCACTAAATCAGTGATATCACTTCCTGCAATAATTATAACAGAGTTTGTGCTTTTGACGAAGCACTGAATGCTGAAAATAGTGGCGAACAAACGTAATTTGTTGAATTTGCGTCTCGCGTCTGTACTTGTATAATTATTTTTTTAAATTTTGGATGAAACATCAGTCAAGTATCCTATTGGAACAATTTACCGACTTAAAAGAATTAAGATTTGATTTTTGTATCAATCCTCGGAAGGATGGAAAAATGTTCAGTGTAACATCAAATATATTTGTGGAAGAGAAAGCTTTGTTATAATTTTTTGGGAGAATATACGATTTTATTTAGAAAAATATACAGTTGCAAGTTGAACTGCAACCCTGGTGGGTAAAAGGGTACCGATGTGTATGAAAATCCATGTATATGCCTTTCAGATGTTTCATATTAACTTTTGTGGACGTGGAAATTTTCAATAAATTTTATTCTGCGAAGTTTTTATATTATTGTAATATTGGAAGTGTTTACACTTCGCGAGTTTTAGGATTTTCTTTATTTAGCTTTATGCAGTACAACTGTACTATAAATTATTACTATTATAGATAGGTGTGTGCCGTGTGTTCGCAGTCGCTGTGTGACGCTGAGAATTTTGATATTTTAATTACTCTGGACGTGTGTAGGTAAAGTAGCACGATGAACGATAAATGGAAGTCATACCGTGATATCTCCGATAAAGTCGTTTTGGAATCAAGCCTCAGTTGACATGGTGTTTACAATAAATGCACTCAATATTTATAGCCTAACGTGTTTGTAAAGATAGTGAACCGAAAATCCGTTGACTTTGCTGTATTGGCAGTGTTTCATATTATGCTATATATACACAAATGTATTACACGGATTCGCCTCCTTCTATAGGATACTTACTAAACTAGTGATCCCTTTCGCACTTGATTCCTTTTTTAGAAATATAAAGGCGCTTGAGCATATGATAGATATAGATATACTTGTAGGTCTTCCTTTTCGAAACCCTGGTTCTATATTAATAAACGTATGTAATATTAAATATAAGTGCGACGGTGAGGAGGTTACGCTGATATTTAACCTTATTAATGTAATAAAAAAAACTGAACTGAAAATGCGATGAAAATGTTTACCTTGTTGCACTTAAAGTAACTGAGTTTATATTTAAGAGAAAATTGAAAGAACAATACTTTTGTGGATTTCGTACACGTGCATATAGCTGAAAAATGTCATATGCGGTGTTTAAGATAACTAATAAGAATTTATTGTAGCAAACGTATTTATATGAATTCACGCTATATTTGTCTGCACTGCATCTGATATAGCGTTTAAAATAATAACCTAGATACACAGCTGTGGCTGTCAGCATTGTTGTAAAAACTATGTTGCGAAAGAATTAAGAAAATAAAAAAATACTACCTCCTTGAATTTAACGAGAGATATACATACACTGAATTTTGTAGTGCCGATATTTTTGGGGAATTATTACTATAAAGTTAACTTTAACGTAAACACCTGTTTGTAATGTAACAGTCCTGATTACCTTCATACATTCTGGGGCAATTTCAAGGTTATCTTTTTCTGTAGTCAGGAAATTTTAGCTGTTCCTTCATTGTGTAGAAGACGTAGAAGTCTAGATCCTAGAAGACTAAGTAGTACATCTTCCAACGCTACGCAGTTAGTTTAAATATTATATCATCACTAATCCAAGGGTCAATTTATTTTGCACTGCTTGTCGCTTAATTGCTTTATAGTAGTATAAACCGATTTGGGGCTTGGTCATAATTTTTAGTTGAAACACTTTTATTCTTGCTTCTTGTAATTTACCTGTTTAGTATTTACTAATTTTTTATGGAATTGTGGAAACACGTGTTTATATTCTGTATAGTTGAATGTATCACGATGATTTGTTATTGTTGTTGCTACCTTACACAAACTATCGATTGGTGTATGCAGTTCTGTAGTATGTGTACTCTTTGTAACCCTTTATCCTTTATACCTTTTACTCTAAGTTACAGTTTATTTTTAATCCAAACTGAAGGCACCTTCACACTGTATGACCATGTTGACAATCAATAATTCAGTTTATGGAGTAGTAGCCATATCAACACTAATTTCGAATAGTAACGGGCCTGTTGTGAAGACGGCACAAAGGTCAAGCACGTATGGTTCGTGGTTCTCTGTACAATTTGATTCGAAAATCTCACAAACCTCTTGTAACCAATCCTAATTGTGAACATTTAAATCACTGACTGATATTATGCATTTTCTATATTTTATGCACCGTAATTATTGTAACAGATACTAACAATTTTAGAATTAATAATTTTACTGTAAAATCATCCAATATGTAATAACATGCTTGGAGATCTTTTTTTCCTTGTATGATAAGCACTGTATACCTGCCAACTCTCCTCCACTTTAAAGCGTACTTAATGCACACTTAACTGCTAATATACGTACTATTTTCCTTTTATTTTCCCCACAAAGAAATGGTATCATTTTATGAGACTTGGTAGCAGTATCATGAAATCAAATATACTTCTAATTCATTAGCTTTTTCTGCGATTCCTAAATGCGCTGTAAAACGTGTGTATTTGCTCATGTAATTAAAATGTACATAGTTCGGTGAAGTTTGGTAGAGGTGCGGTAGTAAGTAGTTAGAGTAAAGCCTATAGAATTAAAAGATTGATCGACATGTGATAGTGCTCTCGCACAAGCAGCATTCACATTTGTATACCAGTACTGCATGTGGCGGAATGAGTTACTGGATCTGTGAAATGTGTAATTTTGCTTATTTTATCATTTATATATGGGTAATCATAGCTGTAGCTGCCTAGCCATTTTTAGAAGAATTTTTCCGGCATTAGTGCATCCACATCTTGTATGTTAGACAGTTCAGTTATATATTTCCGTAGGAAGTACATATATGCAACAAAAGGCAGGAAAATGAAGCGTCGAAATTATAGAAAATGATTACAATTTTTGCTAGGAAATGATAACTTTGCAATGAGGAATTTTAATTGGAATGAAAAAAGTTGGAAGTAAACTATGAATTAATATTTTGTAATAAAATGTTAACCTTGACTTGGGACTGGGATACTATGAGCAGTATGGGAAATTAAGACGCTCAGGTTCCTTCTCAAAATTGCGAGCATCTATTCGAAATTCTATTCCAAAAGTGATGGAGATGCTTTCCAGAAGAGACCCGGAATACATCAAACAATACACGTCCAGGTGAGCCTGTCGAAAAAACAAGCATTAACTTGGATCTCTCACCTTTTCAAGCAAGCTGGCAAATAATTTTGCAATTTTGACCCAAAAAAACTTCAATTTTTCACTAATGATATAAATATATCTCGACAAAACGGAAGAATAATTTGGATGCTCCAATCCAACGTTGAAATGTGAACGACTGCAACATTGAAAACCAAGTTTTTTTTTACAATGAGAGCACTACGACAAAAGTATGTTTCCTAGAAGTATATACAAACAAGATATATCATAAACTGCTAACTTCACTATTTTATTGACTGACTACGTGACTGTGACGGAAGGATTTGATGGAGGCAGAATTATTCACACGGAAGGAACTATTATTGTTTTTATCTGGCATTCACGTACATGACAATGCTGTTGCAACTTTATACTATATAGTAATGAGCTGTGTATTATGATTGGCTGCGTATTGATATGTAATACTAGTTTAATTATTACCAATATGAAGTTGATTAATAACGCGCCAGTGCTTTCAGTATGTATTTTAATCTGGCTGATTTACTTCTGTAACTATATGTTGTAACTTAAATTGTTGCAGTTGCAGTAACCGGTTGGAAAGTATGTAATTGCTGGTGTGTTCAGTGTAGTGGATGCTTTTTGAGCACTGACCTTTATTTGTTCGGCTCTCATTTGATTCCCGTAATTTGGTTTAATTTGATCTCTATAGATATTTTATTCATTCGGTTGTGGATCGTTCCAATTTCTACCTTGGTTTGGATGCACTTTCATTCAGCATAGCATTTTACTGTGTCTAAGATAGATATTTTTGTACATTTACTTTTTTGCTCTGCCAATTGCCCCGTCAACTTAATCTAACGTAGTTTTTAACCTTTAATTAGGAAAATTGCCTGCATTTGTGTAATAAACGATTTTAAAATTTACTAATATGAATTTCAGCATGAAAAGAGCAAATTCACTGTCGGTACTTAGTGGGAAGCTGAATGAACAGGTATGGAATATGTACTGCTATCTAAATTTTGCGTTTTGTTTGTTTATTTTTCTGACTGCTTAGGTAAGTGTTTGTAATATTAATTTATTGTCAATAAACTTTTTAGATTAGTTACATTGCGTAATAATGCTCTTTTAAATAAATTGCAGGTCGTCCCTCCTCCTGGTGCACTTCACTCACGTACAGTCAGCTCTGAACTTCTAAGACAGTCCAAAGATTGACGATAAAAAATTGCTAGAGTCAGCTTTTGATTATGAATTGTATACATATGTATGTTCCATGGATTTCCTACAACAGCTTCGTAATTAGTGTGTGAGCATTGAACTAAACAATTGACTAATAGCTCACGGAAGATCATCCTACACTTCAACTTTAGGTTTACCGACCCTCAGTATTTTTAGTTCATTTTAGGTACTAATGTATACTTATAAAATTGTATACTTATAGTTCTGTTGCACATGATAATTACTGATTTTTTCCTACAAGTATTGTTTCGGTATTCATTTCTTCACTCGTATTTACAAATTATCTCAAATGGTGGCTATGCGAAAATACTTATGGAAACACAAGAGTCAGCTAATTAATTATATTTTTAAGGTATTTATTTCACCTCACTCTGCTACATGGAGTAAATGTACATTTGGTACACCTGTAATTATTTGTCAGCTATAATTTTAATGCAAATGATGCTGATAAATATGGATATTTGTTAAGTTGATACTGTCAAACATTCCACGCGAAATTACTTTGTAGCTATTTAAACCATGTTTCAAAAGTATTGCGTACTTACGTATCTTTAGTATTATTTAGTTATATTATCACTGCATCATACAATGAAGGAAGCCCATAGCTTTGAACCAAGCCGACGTTTTAAATGTTGCTATCACAGAAGTTGAAGGTTGTGTTTTAAATTCCTAATTTTGAATTGACACTGGTCGATAAAGTATTCCTATATTTATTTTGATAATCGTATTTAATAGTAATCATTGTGACTTTGAACTATTAAGGAAGGGCAGGCCTATAGATTTCCAAATGGGAAACCCAGAGTGTGAAAAATGAGACATGTACCTAAATATTTAGATTGTATCGGAAATCAGCTACCGTCTGCAAAACCATGTGCATGAGGATAGGGAAAAACAGTTTTAAAAGATAGTTATGCAATTTTTAGCGCTTTTTACTGAAAGTTTTGTTTGTATAAGTAGTTGTCTTAATGAATATGTGTAATGGCTAATGGCTATTATAAAGTGAACAACTGAAACGAATACTTAGTATTAATATTACAATATATATGTTAGAGGAATATTATCGAAGTATTTCTTAGCAGCCAATAATTAAGAGAAAAATTACCGTGGAGGAAATTAATAGCTATTTCATTGAATCAAATGTGGTTGAATTTTGTGGAGTATTATTGAAATATTTGGCGCACGCAAGCATTTCCAGAACATGCTTTGCAAATTATTCAAATAATATACAATGCAGCATAATAATTAAGTTTTACTTTGGTTCGCAATCGATTTCTTTAAACTCTGTATGTTTAATTTTTACATAGGTTTCGGTAGTTTGAGTGCCTAAAATTCATAATCGTTTACAGTTGGCACAGAATTATGGTGTTAATGGCAGTTGTACTTCACGTTTATGATTAGTTCTCAGTGTAATATTTAAACTAATATCCAGCTATATTTAGTAAGGGTAAAGTGCCTCGTCGCGGACATTGTCACTTTGAACTAGTTTCTTTTCCAAAATGAATTTTTACACTTGATGTGACATCATTACATCACATACCAAAAAGTCCATTTTAAACTATTTGTGAAGATTTATGAAATAACATTGGTCACAAGTGATGCTTGGATGGATATAGGAATACTTTTCAATTGATAAACATGGGAAAGACTCAGTAATTCGGATATATGCACGAAATCTTAAATTCATTCAGCTTTTAATGCCTATCATATTCTTGTTTTAACATTTGACTTATTCTATTCCAAATGTTTGTATGATATTATTTCTGCGGTTGTCAAAAATTTATTATATATGGAATCCAAACGCACGAAAGATTACTGGGAGTAAGTCTACGAAATAACGGATTATTAATTCAGGCCCGAGTAATTTTTCAAAATAATGTTGATTGAGGAGTTATGTTTGTAGTAGCTAGTAGCAATCATTAGTTACTTTAACACCTAACTTAAATATTTTCAAGTACTTACAGATGCTATGTATGTATGTGTGCGTTGGTTTCCAAATCCTTTTGAGGTTTTTTTCCATTCACATTTTGCAAGTAAAAGTGTATTGAGGTACTGACGAACTACTGTAATAAAACTAAAAGGCTTTGATTGCAGCTAATTACTACTTAATGAATATTTATACATTCTTTATATTTTATATCATACTCCCTTCAAAAATTGCTTTAGGTAACATAACTTAAACAGAATGAGCACGGAATACATTTTTTTTCACTTGAATATTCATGAGTGGTAACATTGCCTCACTTTATTGATAGCGTTTCATGTACCCCGTAGATAGCATTGTGGGGTAGGGATAGAATAGTTTGTAAGTTCAAAAAATTCTTTAAATTTTTGATTAATTACTTATCTCATGGCATATGGATTGGATGCTACCGAGGACGGTAATGATATAATACACAACGAAAAAGGGCAACAAAAAGATGTCACATTAAGATGCGTGAACCAGTATTGACAACTGGGCTTCTCCCATCCATATGTCCAGAAATTAACGCGTTTGACCATTGCAGTAAGCAATAAGGAATTCCTTGGCACAGCGATCCAGAAATGCAAACAGAATTCCTGGACATGGAAAATCAATAATCACTTCTACGCTATATTTGCCAGCACCGTTTATCATCGGTCAAACATCAAGAAGTACCTCTTAATCTCCTTAATTCGGACTCCTTAATCTTCTCAATTCGCGCTGTAGCTCAATTTCAAAACATACCACTTGCAAACGTCATTACAACAGCATTGTGAGAAGTTCGAGCAAGCTCTACCCTAGATTTTGCATACGCAAGTGGTACGCTTAATTTTCAAAATATAATCAGCGGCGAGTAGTATGTTTTTAAAATTAGTATACGCACAAGTGGTACTTTTCATAGATTTCCGACGATATGGTTATAAATTTAGAAGTTAACTCCAGAAGCAGATACTAGCACTACGTACCCTCTGCTGTATTTCCGTGGTGACCACTTCATTTAAAACTACTTTCTTCGTTTTAATGTGAGCAATGTTCTTCCATCAGAGAATATTGACGTTAGAATAAGCTTTCAGGGCTTCGTTCTACGTATCCGGTCGAAAATCTTACCAACTCATAAACCACCCGACCGGTATTATATAACTGGCTATATATCACCCAATATACCACCCGACAGGTATAGTTGTGTAGTATATACTGACCTATATACCACCCAATATAACATTCGTTTGGTATTCACCAACAGTACCCGACCCACACCTAACCTACAATATACCACCCAACTGGTACAAACTAACCTACAATAATATATACCACCCAGCTGGTATATAGCAACTTATACTGTATACCACCTAGTGGTTGGATCGATTCAATTTGATTCAATTTGAAGCTTGAATTGAATCGAAAAACCAATTTTCGATTCAATTTGCCCCAAAGCAATTCAATTCGATTCAATTCACTCAGTGAATCGAATTGAATCGTAAATCAAACGATTCATTGGGAAAATACATTTTCCTTATGTTACACTTGTTACAGGAGTGTCATATGTATTACTATGCATATTATAAAGGGTATAGTAAAAGCTACGTTAAAATAACAAACGTTGTGGTATACGTAGTATTTGGACTTTGAATTATGCGAAAAAAAGTACCCGTGCGCAGCCGAAGCGGTTTTGATGAATTGTTTGAATTGCAATTCACATGATATGATTCAACTAGCACTGCACAGCCAGCTATTGCTGGCTTTGAAAGGCTTCATAGCTTGTTGGTTCAGTCGAATAGCACATGATTCAGAAATACACCCGAGTTGTAAATACATTCATATTACATACTACAAATAAGCCGGGTAGTTAGCCTTTAAGGTAATTTGTAATCACAATCGCAAACCAATAGGAGATGTTATCCGATAGCGGATCAAGCCACCACAGGACGGCAGATGGTGGATAACCCCCATTTCCCAAGTGCAACACCGACGAAGTCTAGTGGTTTGATCCGCCAGTATTAAAATTCCATTGCCGAAATAGTTTTTTTCTAATAGAATATTTTTTAAATGACCTTTGCTCCTGAAATACAACTCCGTATGATTATAATCTAACATTACAGAACTTTTTTAAATATCCAATTTGCAATTTGTACTCGCAAAACTATAAAGCGTCTCTAGGAGAGAGAGTGAAGATTTAAAAATGTCCCCTCATCGTCAAATCCTAGTATTAAGAAAGCCAGTAGCCTTATTAAAGCCTTTTTAATTGCAACAATTTACAAAACTTCTTTAAAACACAATTACTTTTGTATGTACCTTTACCGACCTTGATATTTTCTTTAGACTTATCCCTCGAAAAGCAACATACAGTTGTCTATGTGAAAATTAGCGCCAACTTTACCAAAACTTTGTCCCCGACATTTATTAAGTTACTGTCTTTGCAAAGCGTACTGTAAAATGTCTCTTCTCTTTAATATAAATGGGTAGCCACCGTTTATGGCACTATAAATGTAGCCAGTGACAGTATCACTGCCCTTGCTACTACTTGCTAAGCCATATAACCTTTATGGTAATTTGTATCCGCGAACCTATAAAGCGCGTTTAGGAGAGGGAGGGCAGTTTTAAAATAGTCGCTTCATCACGCGCGTTTTATATTTTAAAGATTCAGTTCAACACCCAAAATCGAATCATTCGATTTGACTTTGCTGCAAATCGAATCGAAATACTGCTGAATCGAATTGAATCGAAAATTTCCAATTCTGAATTGAATTGGTCCGACCACTAATACCACCCTAATAATCCTTCGTCTAATATACAAGATTGTCTTTTTCAAATAGGGTACCGCTTATGGACATAGACGCGATATACACATACACAAAACAGGGGATAATTACAAATGCACTGCATGTCGGAAAATCTTTTCTAGAAATGGAGGTTTGTAAACTCACGTCACAAATAGAGTTTGTATCAAAACTGGTTAGGTTTTCTTGCAATAAAATGGCCACAACATTTACGCCTGTAAATTTTTTTGTTTGGACACGGTTAAACTGCTTGATCTTGATGCAGCTTGAATCATACAAGGTTAAGATTTGTTCTTGATTTTTTAAGACACTTGTTTCCATATGAATGTGATGCGTATAATTTCCGGGTAAGAACTCAGCCGCTATCAGATTTCACATGTCTAAGGTTTAATTTTTAAAACTACGTACAGAGTCCTTCTAATGCGCGCACTTGTTCGTCCAACCTTACGATTACCGCAAACCTACTACACGGATTTTTGCCAAAATTTGCGCACGCTATTTACAGCTAACCCAATGAAGATAATGCACAGACGATATTGATATTACTTGTATCAGTGGTTAGTGTTGATACCACCTTTTTCATGAACTTACCTAAATGTAGGCTAAAATGATCGTAAATTTGTTTTTCATTAATAACACGCTGCAACTTTGGAGGTTGCCTGAAATTTTCGAATAAATAGTCTTTTAATAAAGATGGTTTTACATACTTTGATTAACAACTATAGTAATTTCAAGTCATTACAAGCAAGATGAGTTAAGTATTCTTAGAATGTCTTTTTCTTCACATTGTAGTTTAACGGATTTAAAAGTATCTAGATTATTCAGTAAAACTTCAGGTGATTGTTTTTCCTCTGAAGTAAAACCAAAGTTGCAAGTAAGGGTTCTTAAAGAATCCATTAAATCTAGGGTCTGTCGTAGCATTGCCTTATAATAATAATAATAATAATAATAATAATAATTTATTCAGTCGTCTTTTGGCCATTGGCCCTTACAACTTTGCTTTCATTTTTCCTTAATTTATTGTTACATTTGTTTACTTATCCTAAAATTCTTATTTACTATCCTATTTACCTTATAGATTGTACATCTTATTCATCATTCATAAGACTATAGTAATATTTTCTCAGCTTCATCGCGTTCTTCCAAAAAAGGTAGAATGCTACATACTCCTCTCTGCTTATTTTCCCACTGAATATTACATTGATATGATTACTTCTTTCACACAGCCTTCTAAAACTTTGTGGCAGTGCTTGCCTGTATCTCTCATAGTGTTTACACTCAAAAATTATGTGAAAATAATCTTCCACTGCTTTCATATTACACAATTCACATTCTATCGTTCTCTCATTTTTCCAAATTGAGTTGATTGCATTTAAATAACCTTTATGAACAATTATTTTATGACCACATACTCTTAAGTTTTGCACTAACTGAACGTTCTTCCAACATAGACTTAACATATAATGCTCACTCAGAGTCACTTTACTTTTAACTAGTGATAGCTGGGACAGTTTTTCACTTGATTGTATACTTCTGACGTCTTCGTTCACTGACCAAAGATAGTATTTGGCAATAAGTTCCCTCTTGTTTTCATCTCCGTTTCGCAGGAATTTCTGAAAATCTTCTATAATGCCCGCTTCTGTACATAATTTCTCCATGTCTGTTAGCCAGTTCCATTTTGTTCTATCCCTTTTCTTACTTTCTTCCAGACAGTTTCTTGTGAATGATGCGTTCTTTCTTGCTAATATGAAGACGTCGATGAAGTTTACACTGGCTTTGAATATTGAGCATTTTATGTTCTCCGTCTCTAGTTCTAACCGCAGAGCATAGGATGGAGTGCTATTGGATGTGCCGGTCAGTCTTCTTAGGAATTGCGTCTGGAACATTTCGGCTTCCTTAGTATACTTCAAACCCCATACTGGAAATGCGTACAGGAGCGTTGACGTAACTAATGCATTAAAGAGTTTCAAATGACTTATTGTATCTTTTATTTTCGCTTTGTAGTATACCTCGAAGAGTTTCCCTTCTGCCCTCTTTGCTTTTCCTATGAAGAGATCTTTGGCCATTTTAAACGATCCCGTATTTCTGAAAGGTACCCCGAGGTATGCATAGGACTTCACGATCTCCACTTCTTTCTCGCCCCACGTAATGATGTCATCATTTCTGTGTTTTCCATTCCTGGTAAAGATCATCACTTTGGTCTTGTCCAGGTTGACCTTTAGATTATTTTCTTCAAAGAACTTCTTAAGCACATCTATTTGTTTCTGGAGGTCTTCTTTAGTCTTTGCCATGAGTACCATGTCGTCAGCATATAATAGTATGGTGATTATTGTCGTGTTCATCTTGATCCCCTTGAAATTTCTTTCTTGTAATAATTTAACAATCTTGTCTATATATACTGAGAATAGCGTCGGCGATAATGTTTCTCCTTGCAAGACCCCTTTTAATATTTTTATGAAATTGCTCTTCCCTTCTTTGCCTCTAACTTGAGTTTTTGCGATGTCATACAGACTTTTGATTTTTAGGATTAGTTTTTCATTGATATCTTCTTCCCTTAGTCTGTTCCATAGTAATTCGTGTATGATGGAGTCAAAGGCTTGGCTTAAGTCTACAAATAGTGTGTACAGCTTTCCTTTTCTTTTTGCGAGCTGCTTGTATATTACCGAGCTTAACGTGAAAATGTGTTCCAAGCATCCTTTCCCCTCTTGATATGCTGCTTGATTTTCTGATATGGTTCCTCTTTCATTACATTGATTCTTAATCCTGTCCGCTAGTATTATAGTATATAACTTCACCACCGTGTTTAGTAGAGAGATCGGTCTATAGTTCTTTGGTTCTTCTCTGTCGCCCTTCTTATAAATAGGTACCGTTAGTATTTCTCCCCAGTAGTCCGGTATTTCTCCAATTAAGATATTATTAAAAGTTTCTGTTAGTTTTTCTAGTGTTCGTTCATCAATGTTCTTCCAAACTTCATTTGGAATCCCATCATTTCCTGGTGACTTGTTGTTTGCTAATTTACGTAGTGCTGTTATCACTTCAGTTTGGTCAATTCTCGGTTCTTCTTTCGATGTATTATTTATGTATGGCTGGACCCCTCTTCCTGGCAATTGTTCGACTTCGAATATGCTTCTGAAATAGTTTTCCCATTTTTCAGATGTTATTTCATTTTCAACGAAAGTATGTTTTGGGTCTCTAAAGCAATTTATGGACTTCCAGTATTCGTTTGAGTTTCTAGCTTGTTCTATCCCTCTCGTGATTTTGTCAAAATATGATTTCTTCATCTGTGCACACACTTTCTTGTAGTTTTGTTTCGCATTGTGTAAATCTTCTAATTTTGTTATGAAGTTGGTTTTATTTTTCTCTCTGAGTTTGTGAATACACTTCCTTACATTTTTCTTCATTTCTTTACAGTCCTCATTGAACCACCTTGGGCCAGAATTATTACCGATCACGTGATATCCTTTGCACGTCATACCTGTACTTACGGCTGCCTCCCTGATACATTCATTAAACTCTGACATATTGCACATCCTATGGTATCTTCTTGCGGTTATTTCTTCTAATTTCTCCGTGAATTGCGTTTTCTTTCTGTTGTCCCAGTGTATTTTGTTACATTTCACTTTGGTTTTTCTTTTTTCCTGACCCCTTTCTAAGTATAAGACAATTGCGTTGTGATCTGACACTTCACATTTCAAGACCTCAAAATCGTGTATAATCTGCACGTAGTCGGCATTACACATACCAATGTCAATTACGCTTGCTCCCATATGATTACTGAATGTAAAATATCCTTCCGCATCCTTCTTCGATCTTCCATTTAATACTATCATGTTGTTGTCATTTACTATGCTTATAAGTGTGTTACCTCGTTTGTTTATTTTTTCATCTTGGGAATTTCTCTCCTTTTTAAGGTTGTGCCACTGTGTGTCTTCATACGATTCCATCTCGCTTTGCTTCCCAATTCTTGCATTAAGGTCCCCCAATAAAATTACGTTGTTTGTCTTAAGAATGTATTTTTGTAGTATTCTATTACACAGCTTAATATCCTCTATTGGCGAGATGTACATAAAAATAACATATCCTTCATTAACTTTAAGCACCACGTACCTTCTCTCTTCCTCAAATATCTCAACCTTATCCTTCAATTCTTTCTTAACTCCTACAATTAGTCCGCCTGCTGGTCTTCCTCCTGTCTCCCTTGCTTCTATACATGTCATATCAAAATTATTTATATACTTACAATTAGTTAATGACTTCAAGTCATTCACCCACGTCTCACATATACAAAAAATACTTGGATCTTCTTCTCTTAATGTATGCAGTTTTTCAGCTGATTGATTTTTCAAACCTCGTACGTTCCAGAATATAATCTTATTTAATTTTTCTTTTAGTTGTAAGGGCCGGCCACCTCCTCAGTTTTCTGTGTCCGCACTTTTCCTTTGCTGTCGTTTCTCCTCTCTGTATTTCTTGGCTTTACCTGCCTCTTCTTTGTTCATGTCTGGCGTGATGAAAACTTGGATGTTTTTTGACTTCAGTATTCGCTTTCTATTTAGCACCGATTCCCGCTCACTAAGTCGGACGAAACTCACTATCACCGCCCTCGGTTTCCCTTTCGCTCCGGTTCTAACCCTATATGCATTGTCAATAAAAATTTCATCAATTTCCATCTCATTTCGGATAAAATTATTTACGTTCTCTTGCAGTTCATGCCGTGTTTCTTCTTTCCTCTCCGCTAGACCGTAGAATACTAAGTTGTTTTTCCTATAGATGCGGTCAATTCTATTTTCAGCGACGCTTGCTCTCTTTTGTAGTTCGTGGTTTTCGTCCTGTAGAGCTTCAACTTTTGTTTTCAGTGCTTCTGTTTCACCCTCCAATTCATCCACCCTTGCTTCCAATATCTCAATCCTTCCAGTCATCACTTCTTGGATGTCGGTGAGTTTTTTCGTCAAAGTCATGGTCTGTATACTTGTTTGTATCCTTGGCATTGCCTTATAAAACTACTTTTGTACATAATAATTTTCGTATAGATGAAATGAATAATTCGTAAATAAATGTACCAAGGAATATATTTTCCCCGTCCTCGCTCTTATCCAGTATCCATGTATTGAACTTGGTAGCCACAGTAATTTCATCAGAAATGATTGTTGAATAATTTCAATATATATATGCTCCAGATATATATAATATATTGTAGGATTTTATGTTGGATCAGCGTAGCTCAATAGCAATAATTATAGGTAAGCACTTAGTAAAAGTAGATAGGGTAGCTCACTTTGTGAGATTCCAAAAAGAGTAGGTAAGAATTGTCTAACGTGGTGAATGACCAAAACTAGACAAGCTAGGCTGGATCTTTCCCATATTTAGTATTGAATTTTGTTATAGTGGTATTTATTATTATTACGAATAGGAGGGGGGCTAGTTTGGTTCCTTGAGGTGTTCCATTGTTTATGTTGAGGACATCAGACAAAGTATTTCCATCCCTATAACATTGCTGCCTACCTCTCAGAAAGTCCCACAACAACAATATCATTGGAGTTAATATTTAGTTCGATTAGTACTTGGATTAAGGTATTATGGTCAACAAGATCAAATGCTTTCTTTAGATCTAACAGTACAACAATTATGTAATGATTAGGCTTATCTAGATTTTTGTATATAAACTCAAAGATTTTAGTTAAATAGTGAGACGTGGAGGCATTTCAGATAGTACCATATTGATTGAGTTCAATTGTATGTATAATTTGATCATACAATTTACTAAAAATAAAGTTTTCCAGAACTTTAGAAAAGAGATTTGCTTGGGTAATTGGTCTAACATCATTAAAGGTAGCGATTCCTTCTGATTTGGGTACAAGAGTTATATACCCTACTTTTCAGTCAATTGGAACAATAGCGTTGCCAATCGAAAAGTTAAAAATATGTGTAAATGGTTGGGCACCCAAATTCTTTAATAATACTTGGAGGGAAGCCGTTTGGAATATTTGATTTGTTACTGGTCAATCTTTCAAGTGCGTTGAGTACTTGGACGGCATTAAGGATTGACGGTGAATCCGATTCAGCAAATGGAGCTAATGTGTATCGCGAGACTGGTTCATACGTACTATTTATCACTGAAAAAACTTGTTAAGATCATTTAGTAATTTAATTTTGTCCGGGATTTCAAGAGTTTTTGCCAATTTATCAATACATGATTGTTTTTTTAATTGCATGCTGTACGAACAGCTTTGTACCAGTCCACCGTTCCTAATTGTATTCTTGTGCAAATGAGTTCCCTGAATTTGACCTTTTCTGCTTTAATTAATTTTTAATCTTGGTTTTGGTATTGTTATAAGTTCTATCCTTCGTGTACTTCAAATGTTTTAACTTTTCAGCTAACATAGTAATTTTACTAGTGACCCAGGTTGCCTGATTAGTGTTTATCACCTTTTCCTTAAAGGGGAATGCAGCTTGATAAGCACTCATCAGTGAGTGATTAATAAAGTCACTCATTTCATTTATGTCCCTGCTGTTATATAAGGGAGACCAGTCAATTTCATTTAGTAACGTTGCGAACCTAGATTTGTTTAAATAAAAAAAATCACGTACTACTGTTCTTGTTTTGCAACAATTTATGGATACTTCCTGTTTAAGTATGTATTTGATCATAATGTGACCATGTTTGTTATTGCCCAGTGGTGGGAGTGTGAGTGGGTCTAAATAATACTGAGTTAAGTTTGTAAATATTAAATCAATGGTAGAAAGTTGGTGTGAGTTATGTGAACAGTGTGTAGGGCCATAAATTAGCTGTTTGAGTTGCACAGAATTACAAAATCTCCTTTCATACCTCCAATGATTAAAATCTCCAGTTAAGAATATTCCTGGGCTACTATACTTGATTTTTAAATTATCAATTTGTGTAACTAAATTTTAGAAGAGTTTGAAGTGAATACACTTAGGTAGTTGAGGTGGAAAGTAAACACAAATTATTGCAATGATTGAGATAAACTTGGGAAGATAATTAGGCCTTACAATGGTACATTTCAAATTCTGTTTTGCTATTGAAACAAGAGAAATGGGGGTGGTTGGTTGGTTTGGTGTTGGTGTTTTCAAGGTGTTCGGTGCTCTGATTGTTCCTTTTGGGAAATTCTTGGTGAGTTTTTGTAGAATGAATCTTGGGTGAGGGAGCCATTTGTTACCATATCAAATTCCTTTCGAGTCGCCCATATGAGTGAGGTATGTTGGGTTCGAATTTGGTAATGGTTCGTATCCTCCTAGAAACCATTTTGACGATGAGGCAATTTTGTTAAGGTTGTCGGTGATTTTGGAGATAAAGTGATGTCAATGTCCATACGCTATTCGTCAACGAGGTTAGAGTGTTTAATTTCAGGTTTAGTTCTGTAGTGTAAGTTTTTTCCAGGAGTAAGTCGTTGTTTTACGGGTTAAGATGGGAGTTCACTTAAATCGAGGGCAGCATTCACGTCTTTAATAAAAGATAGAAAAGTCGGTTCAGGGGATTTTGTAGGAGTAGGAGAGATGAACTTCGTAAAGTCTTCTCCAGATGTAGCTTCTATAATCAGCAAATCCTCCATTGAGGGTTCAGTTTCCATTATATCCATTTTAATCTGTAAGTGTTAAAGAAAATTGATGGTTGAGATTTTTGTATGGTTAGATATCATCACTGGTAAGTGGAGGGTGGTAATGTTTTAGATGTGTATTCATGGTGATTATTTTGTTAGGGTTTCCCATTCTTTCGTTAATTAATTTAAAACTGCGGGGGTTTAATTGGTCAATGATTTCATATGGTCCTTTCCAATGGGGCATGAATTTTTATACAAAACCAGGTTTTCTGGTGAAGTGGGCAACAAGAACCAAATCATTGATGTGAAAAGGGATTTTGGGGTGTAGAGTATCGAATTTTTGCTTTTCTTTTCGTCGAAACTGTTCAGTTACTTGTTTTACAGTGTTTCTAGAAAATGCTACACGTTTAGCGTTGAGAGGTGGTTTAAAATCTTCTAAGTATTGTTTCAGAGGTGGAATTATTTTATCGCATGGTAGTATTGGTTCTCGTCCGTACAATAAGTAGTATGGAGAAAATCTTGTGACTCTATGTGTAGTAATGAGACATGTCAACTACGGTTTCGTAGTACGTTAATATCGTAATTACCGTAAAAAATTTAGGTACGGTTTAGGTACGATAATTCTCGGTTTTTTGAAGCGATATCGTAACTCCATACGATATCGTCAGTCTTGCGGAAGGCTCATAAAATATCTGGTGTTACATACTCGAATTTTCATTAAAAAGAGTTTAACTCAAAATTGAAAGGAATTCGTTCGACAATAAAGATTGTGTGTAGTGTCAATATGGAAAAAAAACTTAATTGAACTGATTATTTAGAAACTAAACCAAGTCGTGCGTCTAGTAATTCAAACGTTTGGAGTCATTTTTTGAGTCGGTCTGACGGCATGATGCTACTTCACCTGTTATGAGAAGGAGATGGGAAGTCACTTCCTAAATTAATATAAGTACGACCAAATTTGGTAAAGATTTAGTTTAGAAAAAAATACTAGAAGATAGGTCGAAGAATTCGGTATCGTTTTCTATATTTTATGATTTTCATATTTTTTCATACCAATGTAAAAAAGGAAATTTGATTTTTTTTCAAACTAGCTTATTTTAGGAGGAATTTCTGCACATTTAATACTCTCACATTAATTGACGTCAAAGACGCTAAACTGATTGTTGAATAACTGATGTTGGGTTCTTTACTTCATATCTTTACACACATACCATAACAATCGACATATATTCGTGTTTTTACCATAATCGGATTAATTTACGATACCGCACCTTAAAAATATTACCGGCGTTTTTCCACTTTACGGTAATGGTAATTACGGTATTTTAAACAAGAACGGTATGAACATGTCTAGTGGTAATATTATGTGCATAAACTGCCCATGGTAAATATAATTCCCATTCACTGATCATTTTGTATAAATTTGGCAATGATTCTTTTAAGAGTATCGTTGTTTTTCTGTTAGACCATTACTTCCGTCGCAATTACGTGGAGTGGTGATTAGTTCTATTTTAAAGTAGTTGCAAAATGATTGATATTCATTTGATGTGAATGCTGTTCCTGGGTTTACAATTATTTTTGATGGGATTCCGTGACGATGTAGTATTAAGTTGGTTATTGATTTTATGGCGTTATAAGAGTCTTGAGAAGGTACTATAGCTGCTTCTATATAACGTGTGAGATGGTCATTGATTATTAGAGCGAATTTGTTTCCTTTTTCAGATTCAGGGTAGGGTCCTTGAAAATCAATGCCTAGTGTGTGGAAGGGTGTTTCTGGTGTTTCTAGAGGGCACATTGGTCCGGATTGACAAAATTACGTCGGTTGTAATTTTGCCAAATATCACAACAATTCATAAATTTTGTGATATCCTGGTTCATGTTTTTCCAATAGTATCTATTCTGAAGAGCGTGAAGTGTCTTGAAAATTCCTAGGTGACCACCAGTGGGGTTGTTGTGAACAGAATTTATTATTTCTTGTTGTAAGGATTTTGGAATGCATATCTTAAATATATTTTTGCTGTAGTTTGGTTTGGACTTGCAGTGAATATTATTGATAAGGTAATAGTTGTTGAAAGAATTTAATTTAGTTTTGATTAGATGGTTTATAATGGGGCAGAGTTGTGGATCTTGGTTTTGGTGTATTATGAGGCGATGTGTTTCAGGGTTTGTTGATGGTACGTTGATT
The DNA here is from genome assembly GCA_947179485.1 of Allacma fusca. Classification (NCBI taxonomy): domain Eukaryota; kingdom Metazoa; phylum Arthropoda; class Collembola; order Symphypleona; family Sminthuridae; genus Allacma; species Allacma fusca. Next base: position 29,264,143 of record OX359247.1, on the reverse strand, counting down.
GATAGTAAGTATGATATATAAGTCTTCTGTAGGAGTTGGTTCTGACGTTGGATATCTTGAAAGGGCATCTACGTGGGCGTGTTTCTTTCCAGAATTATAAACAATGTCAAAATCGTATTCTTGTAATCTTAATGCTCAACTTGACAGTCTGTCTGATTTTAATTCTTTAGTTTTCATTAGTGGCATAATGAACAATGGTCTGTGGCAACTTTGAAATGTTTTCCAAAAATATAGGGTCTTGCTTTTTCTACACCGTAGATTACTGCTAGACATTTCTATGTGAGTTACGGCCCAGGCTTTTTCGTGCTTGTTTAGACTTCTTGATGAATAAGCTATAGGATGTCGTTCGTCATTTTCAGTTTGCATAAATATGCATCCTATACCGTATAAGGAACTTCCATTAGTGTGTATTTCGATGTCTGTGTTTGGATTACAATGAGCGAGGACAGGGGCGGAAGTTAATTTTTCTTTCATCAGGTTAAATGAAGTAGAACATTTTTCATTCCATATGAATGGCGTATTTTTCTGTAGTAATTGATTCAAAGGATGTGTTATGTTGGCGAAGTTGGGGATACATTTTCTGTAGTATGAGCATAGTGATACAAATGAACGCACGTCTTTAACTTTTTGTGGTGTTGGAAAATCTTGAACGGCCCTGATTTTTTTCAGAGTTAGGGAGAATACCATTCTTGGAAATGATGTGTCCTAGATATTTCACTTCCTGCATCCCGAATTGACAATTGCTGGGTTTTAAAGTTAGGTTTGCTTGTAGAAGTGCTCGTAGAACTAATTCTAAACGTCGATTGTGTTCTGCAAAGGATTTTGCGAAAATCAGGATGTCGTCTAGAAAAACTAGGCAGATGCTCCATTTAAGGTTACCAAGTACTCTATCAATTAATCGTTGCCAGGAATATGGGTTGTCGACAAATCCAGATGGCATGCGGTTCCAAACGTAATTTCCGTCAGGGCTAGTGAATGCTGATTTGTGTTTACTTTTCGGATCCATTAGGATTTGGTAAAAAGCTGAGAAAAGGTCTAGGGTACTACAATATTTAAAGCCATGTAATTTATCTAATGCGTCATCGATTCTTGGCAAAGGATAACTGGTTTTTTTGTTTTCGTATTTATTAATCTGAAGTCACAACAGAATCTGTATGATGTTTTGGATCCATCTGGAGACGAGTTTTTGCAAAGTACAACTGGAACTGCATATGGAGAGTCTGTGGGTTCAATAATGTTTGTGTTATTTGACGCATCAGTCATTATAGTCAATCGGGTCGGTTAACGTGTCTATAAAACTCAAATATATGTAGGATCACGAAGGACCACCACAGAGGAAGCTGTGTACTTCAATTTAAATACAAGTTAAAGTTGTAAGCTTTAACTGGAGCTATCTTTAGCTTAGTGAAATTACTATTATTTTCACTTGTAATCACTTTTACTACAAGATGAAAAAGTAAGAGGAATCAGAAGCACATCCGTCTTTGATAAACTCTAAAAGCAATCTGATCTTTATTTCATTTCTACTATCAATCATAATATCATTGCATACATTTGATTACATTGTGAATTACTAAATTACCAATCATATTATTGCATTACTTTAAATTATTACATTTGGTTTGATAATTACTTTCATTTCATATCAATAGTACATTTTGCTAAATTTTACGAATCCAGACTAATTTACATTAAATATTTACTTAAATCAAAGGATACTAAAGTTCCACTGCTCCGACAATACAGTAAAATGGCTCATTTTAAAGAACATTTAATTCTCCATAAAACTGTCCGAAATTATATTATTATAATTAAAATTGTAATAATTATCTTCATTTGTAATAAACGCTATTATACTTTATTACTTACAATATTACCCCATAAACACAAAAGATACTAAAGTACCACTGCTCCCACAATACCGTGCAATGGCTAAATTTAAAGAGCATTTAATTCTACACAAAACTGTCCGAAATCATGCTCCTATACATACAATTATAATACTTATCTAATTTCTAATAAATACTATTATTCTGCGCCAGTAACAATATTCTCCTCCGTAAAAGAAGCATTCTTTTCACCCGATTTGTGAACATCTAGAACGCAGAGTCGAGCAACGGGGCGTCTAAATACGTCTTCTCCAATCTTCACATCTACTACTCTGACTTGACCATCTCGTCCAGGATGACAATGAATGACTCTCTCCTTTGGCCTTGTATTACGTGGTGCAGTTTTATCCAAAACTAAAACAATGTCACCTACATTCACAGGCTCCACTTTCTTAAACCACTTCGTTCTTCGAGTTAGAGTTGGCAAATATTCCTTAGGCCATCTACTCCAGAAGTGATCAGCCATACGCTGAACTCGTTTCCAACTTTTTCGCAGAATTAAATCGGTATCCGAGAATTCTCCAGGTGGAGTAGCATCGACTGACGGGAAGTTAAGAAATATATTCGGGGTTAGAGCTTGCGGATCGTTAGGATCAACAGAAACTTCCGTCAACGGTCGCGAATTCACCACAAGTTCCGCCTCAGCCATCAAGGTCAAAAGAACTTCATCAGTTGTTAGGGTATGATTTACCAACGTAACTTCCAGAGCAACCTTTACTGATCGTACCAGCCTTTCCCAACTTCCTCCCATGTGCGGACTAGCAGGAGGGTTGAAGTGCCAGCGAATTCCAGTACCAATGTTTGTTAACTCTGCCTGAATTCGAGTATGGTCTAATCCATCCTGTGGCTATTTCTCCGTTGTTAAAATAGCACTATATTATCAAATCATATTGTTATTGTATCTCCCGTTAATTGTGAATTATGATCATTGTCATGTATTGCTAAGAGGAGTATGTATGTACGGATAGGAGTAGTACACATGAATATCATACATTTAGTTAACTATTTTAAGATTAAGGTAACGGCCGTTTGCACATGTAAGCTAAGTGTTGGGTAAGAGAATGGCAATGTTATCCATAAGTAATCCGCGCGTCAACTAGTGCTGCTAGATTCTGCCTTCGGAATCTGGTCTTCGCGTCGTTCGCTTCGAACGGTAGACAGTAGGCTCCATATGTAATGAATAAATGTGGCGACAGCCTTTGTATCTATTCTCAACTATATAACTTTGTACAAGCTTATTGAATAGCAAGTCCCTCTTACCACGTGGCTGTAATTAGTACCGTTTCACACCGTTACGTAATTCCCCCATTCATTTGATCTTATATTGTATTGAACCAATTAGGGTGTTCTCCGGTCTTTACCTTCCTTGGGGATTCCGGACCTTACTTAACATTTTGGGAATTGGTAGCGTGAGTTGAAATTATTCTAACCAATATTCAAGGTAAAATATGAATGTTTATGAAGGTGGTTTGTAAATACGTGTTTCGCGGATTTACTCGACAATTATCGGTTAGCTGTGCTAACTGTAGGACTTTGTGTGTAGGGTGCTGAGTTCGGTTCGGATTCAGCCTTCACGTAAACCCGGATCGGGTTGGGATTTAGAGGGGAGTATTAGTTTCTATTTACCAGCTTAATTACTTGGGTATAAAATTATTTGAGTAAGTACGTTGCATTTTTAAAGCTATTTGTCTTATTTTTATGTATGACTATGCATGTAATGTTTGGAATGTTGATGATACTGTTGAGAGGTGTGTGAGTGTGCAAATTATCTCATATTATTTAAGACGGCTGTAATTAATTTTCCTTTCTCGGTACTCATTCTCATACCCCTGAGCCATTGATTGTGAGTGAGTAGTGAGAATCAATAAAATAACCTGCTTTTACACCCGGGTAGAAGATAAGAGTTATTTTATACGCTCAACCGGGATTTCTTTATTTAATGGTGATTTGGAGCTTGGTTTGCTTACAGTAAAATTGTTGTCTCGCTAATTTACTTATCTATTTATGAATTGAATTGTATGTTTCTGGAATTGTATGTATAGGAGTAGAAGTTGTATAGTTGCAGATTCATTATTTGTATGCAGAATTTAGGGTATTTGGTTTTAGTGGAGCTACATATATTATTTGGAGTAAAGACTAATAATTAGTATAGTTATGACTCAGTGCTAGTTAGTATGGAAATTAGTGCTGTTGAACTTGAATGAGTTATGAGAAATGGTTTTGTTCCTGGCTTTGAATTGAATTAAGATTTACTAATTATTATACTATTCATTTACAAGACATTAAATATTTCGATTGTATGGAAGATAAATATGTATAAGGATAGTAAATGATGATGATGGTAGTTAGTCGTAGGTAGTCTGGAGTTACGAAAAGTTTTAATAGAATTGATTGCTTGTGACCATATGACTTTTTGTATGAGAAACTTACCGAAAGGTTGGAATTAGCTACCAGATACGAGAATCATTTATTTGTAGTTGTAGCCTTAGTGGAATATAGAAATACATTGTTTTGGAAATACATAGAAAGTTACTGGTTACTATCTAAAAATGGTTAGAAGGGGACGTCGTAATCAGCGGGGGCGCACATTCAGTGCTCTCCATCTGACTAATACTACTCCAATCGATTTGCAAGGTAATTTGACCTCAGAGTCCACACCTGTTAGTAGAAATGCGGGAACGAAGGAAGTGGAAGACAATAATGTTAGCGACAGATTAAATGTCAATGTTGAGAATATTCCAATAAATTTAGATAGAGGTGGGAATGTTGTGAATGCTTTGAGTGTACAGGTTGAAAGTGAAGTCTTGGGGAAATTACATGGGTTATTTCAAACCATTATTTCTAGGCTAGATATACTAGAACAGAATAGTAGACGGAGTGACAATTTTGGAGCAGGTCAAGTTAGATTTGCGGGTGAATTTGATAACGATTGGAGAGGGCCGTGTAGTACACAGCAGGTTATTCCGAATTCACTTGATGAGATGATTCCAGGATATGGTTTTGGAGACTTGGGTCGGAATGACGACTGTGTTGCGTTTGGGGCAAGGTCTGAGGTTCCAGGTGATAGGACTGTTATTAATCCTCAAAATCACAATAGTGCACATCATGATCATCCGCTTCAATGGCCACAATGTGTTGGAAGACAAGGAAGGAATTTAGCAGGTCGTAGTACCAGTGCTCCAGTGCTAAACCAGACAAATAATATGAGTAGGGTAGTTCGGGGTTCACAGTCAAATGGTGGAATAAGGACAAATCATCTTAAGACTAGTGATATTTCAATTCCAAAATACTCTGGAGCTCATGAAAAGAAAACTCCATACGATTTCTTGATAGAGTTAGAGAAGTATCAAAAAGCGGTAGGGTATTCTGAGGATGAAATGTTGGCACAAGTTATTCCTTTAGCGTTAATAGAAGATGCGTATATGTGGTATAGGAAGCTCAATTCTGAATTACGTAGTTGGGAGTTATTCAAGTATCATTTCCGGCGAGAATTTCAATCAGTGAATTATACTTGGCAAATGAGACGGGATTTGGATGGGAGGTTTCAAGGACCACATGAACCCCTTACCAAATTTATCTACGTGATTGATGATTTCTTTGAACGAATAGACCCCGCTACGCCTCAGCATACCAGAGTAGATAAAGTAATGGAAAATATGCATCCAGAGTACCGACATAAGATTCTTGGACGTCGCCAGAGTTATGCTACAATTAAAGAATTGTTGGACGAGGCGTATGAGGCACAAGCTAGTATTGCATGGGATAGGGAATACAAGGTGCCAGATGTAAAACCAGGGGTTGAGCCTACATTGGCTTATAAGGTCCCGTTTCAGTTCCAGAAAGTTAGAGAAGCTGTGACTGAAAGTTTGTCACAATTACCCATTGTTAAGGAATCTAAGTTGCCTGAGATTCAGTTATCCTCGTTTAATAGGTATCAGTATTTTCATGATGAAGTAAATAAGTCTGATAAGCACAATAATAACCAGACTCGTGACAACCGTGCACCTTCACCTGGTCCTAGGAATTATGGTAATGATGGCAGGAGTAATAATTCCTATGGTTCCTACAACAACAACAAAGGAAATGGCAGTAATTATAGGTACCATGGCAATAGAAGTTCTGAGAATTCACATGTATCTAGTGCTAGTAATGGAAATTGGAATGACAGAGCTGGTTATCAGTCCAATCAGGGTAGTAGCATACCACAGGCTAGGCCTAGAACGCCGGATAATTCAGTTTCAATTAATGGTGGTAAAACTGCTCAGACACAAGTCAAACGTGTTCAGTCTCCTTCTCCAGCATCGGAGTCGGAAAACTGGCGCGGCCCGAGCTCTCAGTGGGGGATGCTCGGGTGATTAAGAAAGTAACTTTCAACCCTCACGTAAACATTTGTGAAAGTTTTAGTAATTATTTAGTCGGATCTGATCCATTAATGGAAGTAGAAATCCTGGGGCTTAAATCTCTTGCCCTGTTAGACACCGGGTCATCTATTTCAATTTTGGGGAAGCAATACATAGAATTAATTGACCGGAACAACATTAAAATTACAAAGGCTTTACGTGAGCTAACAATGGCGTCAGGGAGTTGTGATGCTAATGATTCAGTTTATTTAACTATATCTTGGCCTGGTGGATCACGTCGCCAGCGATTTGTATTATTACCTACTCTGAATAGACAGATGCTCTTGGGTAGGGATTTTATTATTGCATGTAATATAAGCTTGCATTTGCAAGAAAAAGGTTGGACATTGGGTCGCGATCCGAAAACACTAGTTAATTTTGATAGAACCTTATCCTTTCCTTTTGGGCTGGAGGGTCCCAGTACTTTGGAAGTGAGTCCCAAAGCGAATGCCTGTTCACGCCACTGGATTGAGGACGGTTGTGATCAGTCCGTTATTAACTCGCCACAAGAGTCGTTGGATGGTAACGGGCCACTTCATGACATAAGTGTCAAAAATACAGAGACTGGGTTAAATGTGCTAAGCGAACAGTCGTTATTTAGTAACGCTGAAACCTTCTTCGATTTCGACTTAATTGCTTATTGTGAGCGATTGCACGAGGCTAATATGGTGGAAGCCAATAAAACTGATGTAACCGATACGGTTGTAGAAATTATGAAAAATGTCAATCTCCCTCCAGACCTGAGTGAACCTTTAGAAGTCGTGCTTAGAGAATTTGCCCATATATTTACTGCTAAGCCAGGGCTTTGCACGCTCGTCGAACAAACGATTGACACGGGTGATAGCCGACCCATCGCGTGTAATCCAAGACCAATGACAATTGCGAAGCGAACCATATTCCAAAACCTATTTTAGGAATTATTAGATAATGATATCATTGAACCTTGCTCTGGTCCATGGGCATCTGCCTGTGTAATCGTTCCTAAAGGAGATGGGGATGGGAAAGATAGTAAATCATTTCGTTTGGCGATAGATTATCGGCCCCTAAATGCGGTAACTAAATCCGACGCAATGACTAGCTATAGAGTTGACGATCTGCTGGTTGTAATCTCGCAAATGGTGTTCCGGTCCAAAGTTGATCTCACAAAAGGGTTTTTCCAGACTTTAGTAAGGGAAGAGGACCGTGATAAAACAGCATTTCATGGCCCCGATGGTCTTTACAGATGCAAGAGATCCCCATTTGGTGCAAAGAATTCTGGGCGGACATTCCAACGTAATTTAAATCAGGCATTAGAAGGTTTAATTTGGAAGTGCTGTATACCATATGTTGATGATATTTTCATTTTTTCCAAAACGGCCCAAGAACACTTAGAACACCTTTGGCTTGTGTTTAACCGATTATCTAGTGCAGGATTTACTGTCAACCCCAAGAAAGTTGAATTCTTCGTGGATAAACTTGAGTTTTTAGGGTTTATGGTTGAGAAAGACATACAGAAGCCAAATCCAAAGAAGTTGAAAGCTTTGGATAATTATCCAGTTCCTAAGACCGTGCGACAAGTCCAAAGATTTCTGGGATTTGTTGGGTTTTATAGACATTTCTTTGAGGGGTTTGAAAAGGAAGCGAGACCGATGTATAAGCTGCTGAGAAAGAATGAGAAGTTCAAATGGACTCAGGAATGTCAGGGAGGTTTTGATAATTTGAGGAAAGGCTTGAATGAAGCAAGCTGTCTATATTTACCTAGGATGGATGAAACTTTTGTTATACAAACTGACGCAAGTGGAGGAGGTTTAGGAAGTGTGTTGACTCAAGTTAGAAATGGTAAATATTATCCAGTATGGTTCGCTAGTAAATCCCTTAACTCTGCTCAAAAGAACTATAGTACTAGTGAAAAGGAATGCTTAGCTGTAATCTGGGCTATCAAGAAATTTAGAGGATTCATTGAGTTTAGTCGGTTTATAGTTGAGACAGATCATCAGGCTTTGTGCTGGTTAAGAAAAATTAAAGAACCAGTAGGCAGACTGGCTAGATGGTCAATTGAACTTCAGGGATATGATTTCGATGTCCGCTATCGCAAGGGTATATTGAATCAACCTGCAGATGCGTTGTCTAGAGTAGACGAAGTCTGTATGATTGAACAATTCAACGTAGTCAGCAGAAAGTTACTAATAAAATCACAGCATGAAGACTCGGAGTTATTACAATTAATTCGGTATCTCGAAAGAAATGGCAATTATGATGTAGATAACCAGGTGAAAAGGATAGCTAGAGATTCTTGTCTGACTGAAGATAAATGTTTGTATAGGTATGTTGGTCCAATTAACATGAAGGTGTGGGAAGATGAAGTTGTAAATTGGAAAATCTGGGTTTCAAGTTGTTTAATAACAAACGTGTTAACTTATTACCATGATTCCGTTCTATCAGGTCATTTAGGTGCTGTGAAAACCTATAGACGAATCGAGGAACGGTTATACTGGAAAAATATGAGAAAAGATGTTGTTAATTACGTAAAGAGCTGTCAAGTTTGTCAGTTAAGTAAACCCTCACATTCATATAAACTTGGACGGTCTAATACTACAATTCCTGACGAACCTTGGAGTTGTGTATATTGTGATTTAATGGGACCATATACCCAAGGCAAAAATCGCTGTAAATACCTATTTGTGGTTGTAGATTCCAACACTAAGTATGTAGAGTTGTTCGGTTTACGCAAGGCAACAGCAAAAGGTATAATTAGTAAATTGTGGCTAGTGTGTTTAAAATGGGGTTTTATGAAACGTATTATTGCCGATAACGAATCACAGTTTGTTTCTAAGAATCTAATGAAATGGTGTGACATGTTAGGTATCGAACCATTGTATATAGCATTATCACACCCTCAAGCTAATATAACTGAGAGATATAATCGTACCGTGAAAGATAGAATTATTACGGCTATTGACGAATGTCATGATTGGGATCTATATCTTAATGAAATTTCGTTTTCAATAAATACTGTTGCTAATGATTCCACAGGCTTTTCCCCTACATACCTAAATTTTGGTAGGGAATTTCGTACCCCATTAGACCTACATTGGAAAACTCAAGTATCTAGTGTGTATAATAACACCGATAACATACCTACGCGGTTGGCTGTTATAAATAATTTTGCACAGGAAAATGCTGAGGTAAACCAAGCACGATCACTTGGATATTATAACAAAGGCAGGGTACATGGAAACTTTAAAATCGGAGACAAGGTATTACTCTATAGTTTAACCTTATCCAATGCGGCTAAAGGTATCACAGGGTCGTTATGTAAGAAATTTAAAGGCCCATTCGAAATCGTTAGTATGACCTCTAGACAAATTTGCACTCTCACATGTCTCAAAACTGGGAAGGTATTAGGAACGGTACATGTATCTAAACTTAAACCATTTTATAGTAGAGATGAATGTCCAAAAAGCAGTTTCAGTAACGGAGATGTACGGGAAGAAGTATCCCGAAGATTGCACACAAACCGAGAAAAGGAGGTTACTTCGGGCGATGGAGCATCGGATGAAAGCGATGTCGGTGTCGGGCCGGCGCAATTTTTGGCGGACTGCGGACCTCATGTATGCTCCAAGAGCTGGTAGGATAAACCCTGGGTCAGTGAAGATTACTCTGGATAGGATAGATCACGACACCACATACTTTATTGAAGAGTTGGTGACAGAACGTAGTTATGATTCGGTGGTTGAAGAGAAGAATGGTCCATTAAAATTCATTAAATCAGATCCAGAGCGGGTGTTCGAGAATTCCATGAGATTAACAATAGAGACATTTAATTTGGCATCTCCGCAGAGAGTTGGGAAGAGGAAGGCTTGTCAAGAGTGGGTAAATAAGGTAGAAACCAGTCTCAGAATTGCAGGGATTGATAAACCACTCGACAATCCTACTGACAAAACTGTTTCGAATTCTCAACCAGTTCAAACCACGGTACAGAATAATAGTAAGAATTTTGTGCCTGAATGTTCTCAATCTAAGGTTAAGGATGTTGTTAGTCGTGTATTAGAAAATAAGGGTAGTAAGAAGCGTACTGCTGATAGTCTTTGTGTAAATATTTCTGAACCGAAAACTAAAAAGTCAGCGTTGGATTTGTTATCTATAAGTTTAGAGCGAGCATCTCCTCCCGATTCATTATTTAGTTTATCTTGTGTTCCAGATGAATTGTCACTTAGAGCTAAGAATATCTTAGATCGGTCTATTCTATCATTATATCCTGAATTGGAACTGCAAAAGGACAAGTGTAAATTCGGTAGTAAGATCATGTTAAAGGTGCGAGATCGTGTGAGTCATGGTTATATTACAGTCGGGCTGGTATTAAGTGAAAATAATCCTGAGTTGTATTTCAATATTAAAGGCGAAGGTTCTAAGAAAATTATAAAATGGGATACCAAATTTGATCTAATTGTGTATGTTGCAGTGAAAGATGTTCCTTGCTTAACTTTAGAGTAGAATGTATGAAATGTGTACTCACTAAAGAGATGGTTTAATGGATCAATTGTGTAAGTAAGCTAAATAGTTATTTAAGTACTAATAAGTTTGTCGAATTGTTAGATTTATACTTCCATTAGGAAACGTCTTTGAGTGAAGCAATGTGGCTATTTCTCCGTTGTTAAAATAGCACTATATTATCAAATCATATTGTTATTGTATCTCCCGTTAATTGTGAATTATGATCATTGTCATGTATTGCTAAGAGGAGTATGTATGTACGGATAGGAGTAGTACACATGAATATCATACATTTAGTTAACTATTTTAAGATTAAGGTAACGGCCGTTTGCACATGTAAGCTAAGTGTTGGGTAAGAGAATGGCAATGTTATCCATAAGTAATCCGCGCGTCAACTAGTGCTGCTAGATTCTGCCTTCGGAATCTGGTCTTCGCGTCGTTCGCTTCGAACGGTAGACAGTAGGCTCCATATGTAATGAATAAATGTGGCGACAGCCTTTGTATCTATTCTCAACTATATAACTTTGTACAAGCTTATTGAATAGCAAGTCCCTCTTACCACGTGGCTGTAATTAGTACCGTTTCACACCGTTACGTAATTCCCCCATTCATTTGATCTTATATTGTATTGAACCAATTAGGGTGTTCTCCGGTCTTTACCTTCCTTGGGGATTCCGGACCTTACTTAACATTTTGGGAATTGGTAGCGTGAGTTGAAATTATTCTAACCAATATTCAAGGTAAAATATGAATGTTTATGAAGGTGGTTTGTAAATACGTGTTTCGCGGATTTACTCGACAATTATCGGTTAGCTGTGCTAACTGTAGGACTTTGTGTGTAGGGTGCTGAGTTCGGTTCGGATTCAGCCTTCACGTAAACCCGGATCGGGTTGGGATTTAGAGGGGAGTATTAGTTTCTATTTACCAGCTTAATTACTTGGGTATAAAATTATTTGAGTAAGTACGTTGCATTTTTAAAGCTATTTGTCTTATTTTTATGTATGACTATGCATGTAATGTTTGGAATGTTGATGATACTGTTGAGAGGTGTGTGAGTGTGCAAATTATCTCATATTATTTAAGACGGCTGTAATTAATTTTCCTTTCTCGGTACTCATTCTCATACCCCTGAGCCATTGATTGTGAGTGAGTAGTGAGAATCAATAAAATAACCTGCTTTTACACCCGGGTAGAAGATAAGAGTTATTTTATAATCCATAGCTTCCTTCATCTCACGGCTAGCTCCTCGGAAATTTGTTCCATTATCTGAATAGATATGCTCCGGCTTTCGTCGTCTTGCCACAAATCGCCGAATAGCATTAATAGCTGAATCAGTAGATGATGAATGTGCAATTTCAATATGGACAGCTCTTACTGACATACAGGTAAATAGTGCACCATATCGTTTCTCATGTCGTCTACCAACTGCTACCATGATTGGTCCAAAGAAATCCAATCCAGTATACGTAAAGGCACCTCCAGGTCTTTCCAGTCTACAAGACGGCAAATCAGCCATCATGGGTAGAATGGGCTTGGCACTTTTCAACTTGCAGTACTGACAGTTCCTAAAAACTTTTCTAACAGAAGCTCGCATGTTTAATATCCAATAGTTCTGTCGAAGCTCGCAAATGAGTTTCCAAAGCGTGATGACCGCATTTTGTATGCATATGTTCAATAAGCAATATATTAAATCGGTGACTAGGATCAAGTATGACAGGGTTAGCTGTATTATTATCGACATTTAATACCGTTCCTATCCTTCCCTGAAGTCGAAGAACTCCGTCTTCGTCAATAAACAGAGAAAGGTTGTAGAGTCGGCTATACTTCAATAGAGTTTGTTTCTTCCGAAGTAATGGTAAATCACCGGAAAAAGCGCTTCGCTGAACTTCTTTCCACCATAAACGTTCTGCACGACGTAGTTCGTCAACTGTCAACTCCTGAATGGACCTGCTTTTTGCGACAAGGTTATCAAAATACCTGTACACCCAAGCAGTCACCCGAATTAATCGAATCCATCTTGAAAATCTTTCTACATTAGGGAGTAGTGACTTCTTCGCTTCTCGAATATGATGAACTCGCTCTTTCTTCATTTCATCCTCTGGCATATCAACTGGATCAGTATTGTTCTCCTTGGGCCAATTGTCAGGATGATTTTTAAGAAAAGATGGACCGATAAGCCAACGGCTGGATGTACTGAAATCACAATCTGATCCAGAACGCGTAGCTTCATCCGAAACATTCTCCTTAGTGGGAAACCATTTCCACTGTTGAACGTCGGTTGATGCCAAGATTTCACCGATTCGATTTGCCACAAACTTCTTCCAGCTTCTAGAATCCGAACGAAGCCAGCACAGTACGGTACGTGAATCAGACCAAAATATAGTCTCGGCAATTTCAACATCAAGCTCCTGTTTGACTGTACTTGCTAATTGTGTAGCCATCAAAGCTGCTTGTAGTTCTAATTTTGGTATGGTAAGATGTTTAAGTGGAGATACCTTTGTTTTTGCGACTACAAAGCAAACCTCAACTGCATCCTGAAATTCCAGTCTTAAATAAGATACTGCAGCAAATGACTCTTTGCTTGCATCACAAAAGACATGAAGTTGAATCGATGTAGCCAGCCAAAGATTTGAAGAATAACATCGCGGAATTTCAAATTTTGCAATATCTTGCAGTTGATCGAGCCATTCTAACCACTTCTGTTGCTGCAACCTTGGAATATCATCATCCCATTGAATGCCGGATCGCCAGTTATCTTGAAAAAGTATCTTCACTTTGATGATAAAGTGCGCCAGAAAACCCATAGGATCGAATATGGACATCATTAATTTCAGAACTTCACGCCTCGTCAGTATCTTAGACCCATTTGAAATGTCATCATTAACTTTGTGAAAATTAATCTTGAAGGTAAACTTATCCTCTAACGCATTCCACCAAAGTCCCAACACACGTTCACGTGGATTCTCCGGATCCTTAGACAGGTCAACAAATCCTTTTGATCGAAGACTTTCGGGAATTAATTCTAATACTTCTTTAGAATTATTACAGACCCAGTTGCAAATCTAAAAACCTCCTCGACGGTACACTTCAATGAAATCAGTTAAATGCTTCGAAAAGTCTTCAACGTTAAAACCAAATTCCAAATGATCATCGATGTACGTGTTTCTCACTGTTGCATCATAAACCATCGGAAATTCGTCTTTAAATTCTTCTGCATTCTTGTTCTTTACGTAATTTGCCGATGCGGGAGAACATGCTTCGCCGAACACCATAGAGTCCATTATATACTCGTCAAGTTCACCAGATCTTCTCTCTCCCCGCCAAAGAAACCTTTAAGCGTCTTGATCTGCCTTCCTGATCTTAATTTGAGGAAACATCTCCTTGACATCGCCAATTGCTGCAATGGGTTTTTGACGAAATCTCATCAAGACTGCTGGTAAAAGGTTAAGAAGATCAGATCCTTTAAATAAAGAATCATTTAAACTTACACCCTGCGATTTAGCTGCAGCATCGAACACCGGCCTAATCTTTCCAGGCTTATTACGGTTGGTTACACAAAAGTGAGGTATATAGTAAGTCTTCGATGACTTTACCGATGCCTCTTCTGTTGTCAATTTCCGTACATAAACTTTTAGGATGAAGTCTTCAATCTTCTCACTATAAAGTTTTGAAAAACTTGCATCACGGTCCATTTTCTTTTCAACACAATAAAGTCTTCGTAAAGCTGTTGGACGACTATCAGGCAATACTATTGATTCATCACGCCACAGCAAGCCGATTTCGAAACGCTCACCGATGCGGCAAGTAGTACACTCCATAATCTCCAAAGATAGCTTATCTTCTCGTAATCGAGGTTTCTCTTCAATTAATCGTACCCCAAATGATTCAGTTGAAAACGAACTCTTCACAATTCGATTCAATTCATCATCACCACCTGGTTGACATACATGACAAGAAACCCATTCATTTAATCGTTTACCAATCGGAATATTCCCATGAACTACCCAACCAAGACGAGTACGTGTAGCAACGGGAGCCTTCCACGAAGCATGCTTCGTTTGCAGAGCTAATATCAGCATTATGTTGTCTTGTCCAATGGGCATTTTTGGAATAACACGATGCAGCGATTCGAAATCAACATTATCCAAATGTGGCCAGGATGATCTAAGCTTTTCCATATCAATTGAATGCATAGGTAGTGACATCGTATTAGTAGTTCTTACGTCTTGCAATGTATACGTTTTACATTTCCGATTGACACCACAAATATCTACAGCAACTCTGCACGAAGTAGCATCATGTGATGTAGTATCATTTGTGCACTGAATGCAAAGCGGGTCATTTGGGCCAATTAAACCGAGATTATTTGCTAATACATCATCAATCATAGTAACTGTAGCTCCGTCATCCAACATCGCATGGGTGTGTATTATGCCTTTAGGACCCATCAGTTTAATTGGTAATATATTTAGTCCAACCTTTCTGGATTCCCATGGATGGATGCGCTACAGTTTCGCCTACAGCTGTAACGACTGCGTTAGGAACTTCTTTCTTCTTCTGTTGATCTCGATGCAACAACCGATGATGCATGTTATCACATCCATCAAGTCCACACGGTTTCGAATCAGTACAGTTATTTGAACGGTGACCTTTCTGAAGACAGCAAAAACAAAGTTTACTTGCAGCTACCAAATCCCATCGGCCTTTTTGTGGCTGCTTCTGAAATTCTTTGCACGTCTTCAACTGATGACCTGACTTCTGACAACAGAGACATACATTATCATTATTTTCGATGACAGAAAAAACCCTTTTCTTATCTTTCGGCTTGTCATTTCGCTCTGCATTGGACTTGCCGACGTTCGACGTTGCTGGCATTCTGCAAGCTGCTAATGACAATTTGCTCAATCATTCTGAGAAATCTTCCAGCGTTGGTTCATTCGTAAATTCTGTTGCGCTCATGCACCACTTCATTTGCATTTGAACCGGTAATATCTCCAGGATCTCGCTCAGCAGTAATGGATACATCAGGTATCCAGTCTGACCAAGCATTTTCGCCGTAGCTACAAGATGTGAGATCATGTTTGAGTAATAAATGTAAGTATCTGGCTTACTTTCATTTGGTAGTGGGGCATTCTTCACTTTATAAACCAACTTCTCAACAATTTGGTCCGTTCTTCCAAACAAGATCTCCAGAGTGTCGATAATTCGTTGTACATTCTCCGGCATCGTCATAATTGGTAGAACAGCTTCTCTTGCTTTCCCTTTGAGGGACTTCTGTAGTCGAACTAAATTTTCATCATCTGAGATGTCACAAATTGGCGTTGTACGCTGAAATTGAGAGATGAACATCGGCCACTCATCAGTTTCACCAGAAAAGAACGGCAAGTCTTTCGGAACTGACTGTCTTGTCAACATCTTGTCTATCCTCTTGGTAAGTTGTTTAACAGTTTGATCGTTGACTAAAGTTTCTTGAGCGACATCAATAGCATTGTGTAGTTCGTCACGATGTTGCCTTTGACCATTACTTGACATCACATCGGTTGCCTTGTCCATCATCAGCCATTTGCGTACAGATTCTTTACGATCTGGTTTAGGTTCTTCGATAACCAATATCGAACGAACGGATGAACTATCATCTTCATCATAAATTTCTTCTGTGATATACAATTTAGCGACCGCAAGTTGCTCTTTCATTAACTCATGCTTTCTAGCTAATTGCTTACGTCGGAGATCAATTTCTAAAGCTTCCTGTTCTTCTTCTAATTTGACCATCTGTTGCTTAGTAAGAAGTTCGGCTTCCCGCTGCTTTCTTAAAATTGAACACTTGATTGAAGAATTAGTCTTCTTACTTCTTGCTGTCTTCGATGATATTGAAGAAACAGCATCATACCTATCTTGGTGTTCATAAGCAGTCACAGTACCAGGATTCGTCATCTTCTCTCGGTCAGCAAACATCTGTCGCCTTGGAGACGGAAGACCTCGAAACTGCGGAACTGCCCCTCGCACTCGCTGACTTCTTCGTAGGCCATCTGATTCAACGGAAACGCTAGGAGTCGAGTAATTTTCCAGTGGATTTTCATCCATAGAACCAGCCGATCCGGCTCGAAGGACCATGTTATTTGACGCATCAGTCATTATAGTCACTCGGGTCGGGTAACGTGTCTATAAAACTCAAATATATGTAGGATCACGAAGGACCACCACAGAGGAAGCTGTGTACTTCAATTTAAATACAAGTTAAAGTTGTAAGCTTTAACTGGAGCTATCTTTAGCTTAGTGAAATTACTATTATTTTCACTTGTAATCACTTTTACTACAAGATGAAAAAGTAAGAGGAATCAGAAGCACATCCGTCTTTGATAAACTCTAAAAGCAATCTGATCTTTATTTCATTTCTACTATCAATCATAATATCATTGCATACATTTGATTACATTGTGAATTACTAAATTACCAATCATATTATTGCATTACTTTAAATTATTACATTTGGTTTGATAATTACTTTCATTTCATATCAATAGTACATTTTGCTAAATTTTACGAATCCAGACTAATTTACATTAAATATTTACTTAAATCAAAGGATACTAAAGTTCCACTGCTCCGACAATACAGTAAAATGGCTCATTTTAAAGAACATTTAATTCTCCATAAAACTGTCCGAAATTATATTATTATAATTAAAATTGTAATAATTATCTTCATTTGTAATAAACGCTATTATACTTTATTACTTACAATATTACCCCATAAACACAAAAGATACTAAAGTACCACTGCTCCCACAATACCGTGCAATGGCTAATTTTAAAGAGCATTTAATTCTACACAAAACTGTCCGAAATCATGCTCCTATACATACAATTATAATACTTATCTAATTTCTAATAAATACTATTATTCTGCGCCTGTAACAGTGTGTTTTCAGCATTTCGTTGATTTGTGTGTTGATTTCATCACGTTCTAATTGTGATACGGGATACGGTCTGCAGCGTATAGGGATTTCGTCAGAGGTTCCGATTTTTTGTTTAACTAAATTTGTACTACAGAGTTCTGCAGTGTTGAATGCAAATACTCGTCTGTATTTAGAAAGAAGTTGGTTTAACGTAAGAGTTTGATCATGGCTGTTGATTATGGCTGCTGGTGTTAAAATTAAGTTCTTTGCTTGAAATTGAGTTGATGGTTCAAATATGAAATTTCCGGACGGAATATTGGATTTAATTGGGATCTGATTGGCTGTGTAGTGGGAATTAATGTTGATTCTGAAACTTGTTTGGAATTAATTGCGGTTATTTCTTTTGAGAGTTTCTTGATAGATTTGTTTGGTTTCTTCTGAGGTTGTGTTGGGTTGATATAAGCAGTATCATTTGACCAGTCAAATTCCATATTGTGGATTTTACAGAAGTGTTTTCCAAGGATTATGTCGTGATTACTGTCTGGTATGATGTGAAATGGTCAGTGTATGTTGTAGTTTTGAAGTTTGATAGGTCAAATTATTTTCTTCCGTATGGGTGGTTTGTTGTTAGCTGTAATGGCAAGGGATAATTTAAGACGTATTTGAAGAGCTTCTGTTTTGAGTTTCATTTTGTTGGGTAGTGAGTTCCAAATTGATTCATTAATTGCTGACAGGGCAGCTCCAGAATCAATTAAAGCCTTGAATGTTGTCTTATTGACTTGTACTGGTAGATATATTAAGTTATTTGTTGTTTCGTCAGAAGTATCGGTGCCTTTGAGAATTGGGGTTGGTGATGAACAGTTTTTTGATGGTTTTGGATTCAGGAGTTTCCATTAATTTGGAATCGGTTTTGATGGCGTGTATTTGGTTTCGTTTTGGGTGTGGGTATTGATGTTTGATGTGTAAATTGTGTTTCGAGTTTGTATTTCGTTTTTTAGTTGTATGGTGTGAGTTTGAGTACTTTGTGAATTGGTGGTACGGTGGGAGGTTTCCGAGTTGACTAAATGTGTGGCCTGATGATCTCCCTTGTTTTTCATCAGGCTAATTAGTTTCCCCATCGCCAGTTTTGATCTTCGCTTGAAGTATATTGTTCGTTGTTTGGATTGTAGAATCTATTGGTATAATTGAATTGTGGTGGGTTGTTGTAGGGAGCTTCGAGGAGGGGTTTCTGTGAGTGGTAATTATACGTGTTGTTGTTTTGACGTTTTAATCCTTGTTGGTTAATTCGTTGAAATTGTTAGTGAGGGATAGTGTTGACATTTGGTTGTTGAGGATGGTTATTCGGGTTAGAGTTGAGGTTACTCGTTTCATTTAACCATCGTTTTAATGTACGGCAGTCACGTAACTTGTGAGTGTTTGTATTGCAGAAAGAACACGTTGGTGGTAACATTGTGGTCACGGGAGTAGATTAGGTTAGTGTAGGTTGTAGGTGCGTTGTTGTAGTTGGGAGTTCGTAAAGTTTGGTGCTATGTGGTGGAGGTACTTGTTGTTTCGCGAGTAAATTATGAGCTTGGAGTTTGGTGGTGTAGAATCTCAACTGTTTCTGGAATTGTGGAATAGTATCATCAGCTCCAAGTTTCAGTTGTATACTCCAGGATAGATTAGGTGATAATCCTTGGTAAAGGTAGTCAAGTTTGCAAGGATCTGTCATCATTGGATCCATACGTTTGAAGATACTTAATTTTTTGTAGATGTAGTCCCTTGCGATGTCGGTCTCGGTGTTGAATATTGTAGTAATATTCTCAGCGGTGGCTATAGCTTTATCGTTTGTTTCAGAAAAATCCTGTTGAATTTGTGACTCAAAGTCTTTTAAACGCGGTTGAGAGTTGGCTATGTTTAGATTGTCCAGGAATACGTCATTAGAAAAGGTCTACAAATGTGAAGCAGATCCTTGTAATATGGATTCCATGTTTTCGAATTTCCATTTGACCGTAAGTTTAAAATGTGCACATCTAGAGTTAAATGATTTGAGCCACATAGTGCAGGAGGAATTTCCGTCGTAGGTGGGAATGTTAGAGAAGATTTCATTGGGTAAAAAAGAAGTCATTGTTAATATCTGTGCATCCACTCTTGTCCGTCAGGATCAGTTAAATCAATATTCGGTAGAATAGGGTTATTGATAAAGTCGTCAGGAGTATGTTGTTGATAGATGGTTGATATATTGGATAATTGTTCGTAAGCGTGGGAGGTAGTCACTTTTAGTCGGATAGTGACAATGTATTCTTCGTATATTCAGTAATAAATAGCGCTTGAGGTTGGTATACGAATGTTAATTTCCAAAGTTGAATCAGTGGGTATGGAGTATTGTTTTTGTAGAGTGAAATCACAATAGTGATAATCGTCTGGAGTTACGTAGGCAAGAATGTTAATAAGGACCATAGGGTTGGTTGGCTTGGCAGTGAGAGCTAGTCGGTTCGTAGCGTCTTCCACAGTTAAAGAAAAAATCAAGTTTAAAAAAAAATGAGCAGGGGTTTGTTCAGATTATCACTTTTTATTTATATTTTCCGGTTTTTGTGATTGACAAAAAGAAATCAGTTTCTGAGATTTTTGAAAAACATTTGCAGAGGGTTTCCCTATGTGTACACTTTTTCAAAAAAAATCAAAGGTTTTAAAATTTAGGAAAATTTTTGGCAGGGTTTTACCTGATTTTTTACACTTTAACAAAAAAAATACGAAGTTTTAGGGTATTGCGAAAATTTTTGGCAGGGGTTCCCCTGATTTTTATACTTTTAAGAAAAATTAGTTTTTGGGAATTGCGAAAATTTTTGGCAGGGGTATCCCCTGATTTTTTCTTTTACGGAAAAATTAGTTTTTGGGAATTGCGAAAATTTTTGGACAGGGGTTCCCCTGATTTTTACACTTACGGAAAAATTAGTTTTTGGGAATTGCGACAATTTTTGGCAGGGGTACCCCTGATTTAACACTTAAAAAACAATTATAATTTTGGAGATAATTGGGGTAGTTCAACAACTGGTCAGACACAAGGGTCAACACAGGTCAGAACTACGATATTCTGATCAAACAGGTCGGACGGTAAAGTCAACACTGGTCGGATTAATTTTTAATTTGTATTCACGAAATTCAACTGCAGGTCAGACTGTAAGTCAACACTGTTCAGATTTGTGAAAATTAACGCACGTCAAACTGAGACAGTTAACGCTGGTCAAATTTGTGTAAAATTAATGTATGCCAAATTTTACAATAAGAGATTTTACTGTACTTTTACTGTGTAAACAGTTCATCGGGGCTACTTTTAAGCCGTTTAGAAGGGCTGCGGATGCTTTAGTTTTGGCGTATGTTAGCTTTTTTAAATTCCAGAGGATTGGAAAACAACTCCTAGATAAGTGTACTCCTTTATATTCATTATTTCTTTTCCGTCCAGGTACCACGGAGTTTTAAGGTGTTCTTCCTCTTGAGGCGAAAACCATTACAGTGTTTTAAGCAGGTTAATTTCCACTTTCATTTCATCTTGAAGTATTTTCTTTGGAAATTAATTTTGTTGTCCGCTACAACGCAGGTATCGTTTTTGAAAACTAGTTAGTCAATTTTTCTTTCGAATCTTGTATCAATACCTCGATTCCTAGTTTATTCATTTTTTTCCAAGACGGAGTGATACTTGACAGAGTTCGTTTGAAGTCTGTAAACAGCAAAGAGCTTCAAATATCTCGCTATACATGATTGTACGATTGAATTCAGGCAAAATATTTATAAACAAACTATTTATATAAATATATAATATACATTCAAAAACATAAGGGCTGCTGCGGACAAACGATTCCAAATTAACAAGCCATTGGACTTATTTCCAATTGTCCGTCATTAACTTTCCATTTTGACATTAGATTTTCGGCTGAAATCATGTGGGTCTGCATATTTTGAGCATAGGCGGGTTTTGGTGTGTTTATTCCAGAGTCTGTATTAATCAGCTCGTATCGAAAATTCGACTATTGTCCAAATAACTAAATGTGTGGCGGTATACATTGCTTAGCGCTACCTGATACCTTCTCGTATTTATTTCAGGGCTTCAATTCCAACTAGTGCGATTAAGACGGGTCAAGCCATCACACATGCCTAGAGCTTCCTTTGGGTTTCCGGTATCCCGAAGTTCTGCGTTCGGAAACGGAACGGAACATTTTTTTGGTTCCATAATTGGATCGGGACAAACCAGGAATATGCGCTCATGTAGCGACGATATTGCAACTGGGGTGGTTCAGAATGTCGGTACGAAAAATGTCATATAATTTATGTCATCGGAACTCGAAATTATTCTGTACCGTTCCAATCCCTGTGCGGTTTCTGACTCCTGCGTTCAACAAAAATGGAAATACGTTTCCTTTCACGCTAGCTTGCAAGTATGCTCTATTTATCGAAAAATGGTATTCGATGGGTAAATTTGCGGATTATATGCTCTTTATTCCCGCAAACCTGCAAATATTTGATGTGTTGGGTATGTCGATTTGAAAATGCCCGGGATTTTCATTTCAAGGCGAGGTCGGCACAATAGGGTATATTGAGCAAGGGTATTTTCATTCGAGGACCATTGGGCATTTTGGTCAGAATCGTGGAATAAAATACCACAGTTTTTACAATTAGGAGGAAAAGAGTTCGAAAATACCTTGCCAGATATTTTCATTGTCGTGGCTTTGCAAAATCGAATTTGTGGGAAGGCCAATACTGCAGGGCATTTTCAATTCACATACCATAGTATTGAAAACCGGTATTGATTTAACCGCACAAACGAATTCGTTTATCACTATCATCGTGGAGAATACCTTCCAACGCCACAAAATTCGAATTTTGATGAAATGTCGAAAACAAATCATGAAATTTTGAAAAAAAATCATGATATTTCGAAAAAACTTCGAATTGACGTGAAAACCTGATTTAACCACGGGAACATTGTACGAAATATTGATTATATGCAATAATCTCTTATATTTCTCTTGAATAATACAATAGATCTCTAACTTTATTCTCTGATTGATTATCATCGATTATTGTCCAAAGTCACAGGTTCATCAGCTTAAATAACATTAAGTTTACATCAAGTTGAATTTAGCATCTAAATAAACTCTAAATACAAGAGGAAGTTTCATTAGAAGAATTTGTGCCACAAATTCTTATAGTACTTAAAACTATAGGCTTGAGTCTTGAGTCTTGGGCTGGTCTTGAGTCTTGAGTCAGTCCCGATTTTATTGCTGTCATAAAACTAGCAATCTGCTGTGTAGGCAAAGTCCAATGGGTTGCATCCTCGCGGTCAAGTTTCCTCTCTCTTGAAACTCTTGAGCTAAGTGTGTTATCCCTTAGTCATCACTTTCAGTTCCTCTTTTCATTCTTGAATACTTTTGACATTCACTCATGATAAATACTTTATACATGACAAAATCATACTTACAATTAGTCAATTATTAGTCAATCTTATTTCCTAAATGATTTCCTAAATAATTTCAACAAACATACTCGTTGATCCCTGAGGCCGTAAAAATAGCTTCCGACTCGAAATTTCATCAAATTTTGAAAAAACTCCTAATCCTCTCTTCTAAGTTGAAAGAGTGGACAGTCTCCGTGTCCGTGCCCGTGATGGTAAAAATCAAATATTCGCGCGCTCTAGCTGCAGCGACTACACTAGCTATATGCAGCTAGCTATTGCATACAACTATTTACTGCCTTCTTTATTTACGTTTTCCGTTCTGAGCCAGCAAATGCTGGCTGTGCAGTGCTCGTTTATGTATATGTAGAAATCAGATTTAAACACAGAAAGAAATTCCTCGGATTTCCAAGGCCTTGAAAAGACGTTCCCCGCCACGGCATTAGTGTATTGGCAACATAATGAACAAATAACACGGTCGACGCAGTGAAATTTCAAACTTTAAAGTTACAATTTCGTTTTCACCACGGAAATAATTTCGATGATGACAAGGTATAAAATACCTTCCACACAAAGACCAGGAAATAAGACTTATGATAAGAGCTGGGGATATATTTCCCACTCAGAAATTGCAAGTTCGATGACATTTCCAAAAAACGCAAAATAAACGGTTATCATATCAACCTACTTTACTCTAAACATACATTTCTCGTAACAACTACCCAACCAGCCAAAATTACAACAACTTCCAATTGAGCTTACACTAGCGAGGCAGTAGCGCTCCGCTTCTGTTGCAATCGATTCATCGATTGCAGTTTTCGATTTTTTCTTGTTCGTCTCTTTCCATTTGTATATGTTGTAAGTCCGTACTGAATTACCTCCGGATTTTGTAAAAAAATCCAGATTTATAAAAAGTAATATCTTCCGTTGAAGCTACAACAGTACATTTTATTCAATACCCCTATTAAGCACAAAATTATATTATTTAGGAATACACAGGCATTAAACTTTACTTAACTATATGTGTACAAATAGATATAGCCTAGATAGTAAACGTATAGTAGACATACTAGCCTTAGTTCCCTTATACAAATGTTGTCAAGGAATATGTAATAAATGGGTAATTTATTTTTAATTTATATTGAAAAATCTCTTAAAAACCGATCCCTATAGTGATTGATTTTATAACTGTGCTCGGTTTAACGCTGACCATTTACAGTGTATAAGTTGTTGGGTAGCGTGCTCGGTATGGTCAGCACTGTCAGCAGCACAGCCGGTATATGAGTATGCTCGTAGCTCTCACTCATAGCGGAAGGAAAAGTGATTGTACGTAAAAAGAACGGGTTGGCAGCCCTTCGCCTCACTGAATGAAGTGAAACGTGGTTGGGAGGGTATAAGTTGTGAGTATGAAAAGTTTCTGCCGACATTATCACTGTACATGTCGTACAGCGGGTTACAGAATGTGTGAAGTACAATTTAATATTTGTACATATTTCATTACAAGCAGTGCAGTGGTGAGTTGTGACCGTCGTGAATTTGTGTAAACATTTTGTGCCAAAAGTCAACTCATTGGCAATTGCAGACAAATTGTTTTATTTTTTGTGTGCAAATGAGCCAATTTTGTAACTCCATTGAGACTTGTACCCTTCGTTTGAGCCATCTCAGGTATTTTCCGTCCTTACGTTCCATCCTTGTTTGAAAGCATTTGACATTTATTACGGGATTCTGCGAGTTTCATTATTTTTTAATTTATATAATTACATTTTTGATCCGGGAGTTTTTTGGAAGTACTAAAAGGTCAAGAGTCACGTCCATTATTTCATTTCAGTACCTCCCACACAATTTCATAAGGGCATGTCAAATGTGATAAAATAAATGTTGAAACGCACATGTTTTTGGGGATACATTATTGTAATTTTTGAGATTTTATTTATTTTAAGGATTAAGTTGTATTGTGGATAATATTTAGTGAAATTGCAAGCAGGAGGACTGAGAGTACGGTTTTTGTAATTATTAGCTGTCAGTTTGAAGTTGAAAGTTGAAGTATTTCATTAGTAGGTGTAACTTTGTTGTTTGAGGAAATTATTTTATAGAAATAATCATGTGGTATATTGTATTTAATTTATTGCTGTTTTGTCCCGGTTTTAATGAATTTTTGAACACTTGTAGGGCTAAACTTATTGGAGTAACTGAGGAGGTCGGAGTGTTGAATTTTGTAATAAAGGAATCATTCGTAGAAAAATGAAGTAAATTGTGGGACTCATTTCGGAGTATAATTTCATAGATTTACTTGCTTATAAAAACGGTTTTTAAAAATTTATATTGGATTTATCAGCAGTTGGATCATTGTGTGGCTTTCTGTCATCAGGAAAGGTGCTTAGAATTTAAGACAATGTAGTTTTACTGGTGTGGCAATAATTCCATTACTGATCATACTTTATATCGGCGCATGAAGGCGAAGGAGAATCATACAGTGAGATTTGTTGAGTAGATGAAGTAAGTACTTCAAGACACAGGGTAGAATTCGGGTAATTTATGATGACGGGAAGATTATGAGTGAATGTGCTTGCTCGTGTTTGGTACATATGTTCGATTGTGATGTTTGTGGAGCTAGTAGCATCCATGTTGTAAATAATGACATTTGTAGAAAATGTACAACTTTAATAACTGGAACCCAAACCAGCAGTGGCCCTCGGCTGGGAATTCAAACACGGGCTTTGGAATTCAGGTATTTAGTGTTTTGATAACGTATAATTTCCTGTTAGGTATGTATTGTTATATACTTGGCTGGGATAAACAATGTTTTGTAAATTGATATAAAAAAAATAACGAGTTGTACAAACAAAAAGTACGTCGATATTGCCGTATTTTGGAGATAATCAAACAGCATGTATCTTAGGGACAGCAGATGAGCCAGGCGATGTTGCAACAACAATTAGGAGGGCAGGGTTTGCGCCCGGGAGCAATGGATTCTCAATCCCAGATCGCAAATCAGTTGCAGATGTATCAGAATCAGTTTCAACAGCAGGCTCTCCTACAGCAATCCAACCCAGGCATGCTTATGTACAGCCAACAACAAGCAATGAGTCCTTTTGCTCAGCAACAGTATTTGCAACAACAACAACAACAGCAAAATCAATTCTTACAACAACACCAGCCTTTTCAGCAGCAGCAGTTTAATACTTCAATGTCTGTGAATCAAGGAATAACAACGTCATGGTCACAGGGTCAACAACAAAATCCACCTTTACCACCGGAACCTCCAACAAATAGGCCACCGGGAATGGATGAGTTCAAAAATAGTTTTGCAAATAGAAAACCACCCTTACCACCAGAACCTCCAACTACGACCCAAACGGAGGATTTCAAAAGAAATTTTGAAAACAAACAGCAACCGCCACCACCACCTCCACCTCCACCGTCTGATCCAAAACCAGTAATTCCAGCAAGTCTGGATTTGGTAAAGAATCCTGGCATCGATGATACTGTCCAGAAACTATTGCCATTCATAAATGACATTTTTAGTAAAGTTGGATCAACATCACATGATGGACTAGGGTCCATACCAGGCCTTGGAGATCTTCCGGTTTCTAAATCAAATCAAGAAGGTATTAAAAAATCACAGCCCAAATTTGTGAATTCGTGGCAAACTATAAAACAGAGTCAAAATGCAGTCCTCCTAAAGGATCCTAATGACGGGGATAAAAAAACTGAAACTGCGGCAAAGAATACGTCGATGGGTAAACCAGCAGTATCTCCACGAAAGGACCCTACTGCAACAATTTCACCTACCAAACCAGCAATTGAGTCTTCTAAAAAGTCAGAAATAGCAGTTTCACCCAGCAAGTTGCCAGCAACGGATTCTTCAAGTAAAGACAAACCTCCTGAAATTGAAGTAATTAAAGAAGTAAAAGCTGCTGAAAAAGACCAAAAAGAAATAAGTAGCACCGATAGCGAAAAACGTTTAGATGATCAGCAACCAAAGCCTGAAAAAGGGAGCTTTAACCAGGACCAAGCTCCACCAGCTAAAGTCAGTGAAGAATCTGTTCCAATACGTGCTGAGATAAATGAAATGCCTGCTGCAATTCCTAACTCAGAAAATGCTGCAGCCTCACAAATATATGACCTAAAAACTTTACAAGACTTTGACAAGAAGTTCAAGGACTGGGAAAAGCAATTTGATGATTGGAAAACTGCAAATAGAAATCACAAAGATCAAGGAGCTTACAAAAGGTACATTGATCAGTGGACACATTGGCGGATGCAACTACTTGGTCAAAGACAGTATATTCTGGATCAAATGGAGAAGCAGAAAGCAGCAAAAAAAGCAGAAGCCAGACAAGTCGAAGAAACAAGAAAAGCTGTTGAAACGAGGAAATTACAGGAAGCTCAAGAAGCAAGAGATCTTCAAGAAGCTGAAAACAAACGTCTAGCAATGCTAACTGCAAGTGGAAGGTTTTCAGGTAATAATCCAATGGCGACCTCAAAGCCTGTTAATGAAGACCGTAACTTACCAATGTTAAATACTCAGCTGGAGTCAACAGTTCCAAATATAGGGAGGGATAGGTTGGGGATGGGGAGAGAAGCTCCAGGTGGGACTCCTGCTGGAGCTAATGCCACGGAAGCTTCAAAAATCAATCTTTTAGAACCCTTTTCGAAATTTCAGCAGACACAACTTCCAAATCCAGCGGGAAAAAATCCTTTTGAAATTGGCAGCAGTAATCCCTTTGATCCGAACCCTTTTGAAGTTAATGCTAATCCATTCGCCGTGAATAACCCAGGATTGCGCTCAAACAATGTGTTTGATCAGCAGCAGTTTGGAAAGATGGGATTTACTAACTTTGGGGGACCAGCTGAATCCTTGGGATCTGTTTTTCCAAATAAGTCAACAAATTCCCAGCAGCCAACTCGGGTTGCAAGAGTAAATATGTTCGACAGCGGATCGCAAGAGCGTTTGCCAAAGTTTCCAGTTAATAATACCACAAATGATAGGGATGAACATCAATGGAAAGTAAGATTCATCACCTATTAAACATACGTGTAATATTATTTAGCATTATTGTTTATTTTACAGTTTCAAAATTAATTTCTTGTATAACAAATTGATAATACAATATTGTAATCCAGTATTAACGCGCCGCTTCCCTAATTAGCTATATGTTTAGAGTTAATTCACTGAAATCCTGTTTAGTAATAGTGGCACTATTTTTTGGTTTGTGTGACTCCGCTGTGCTGGCATTTTTCAGATGTATCTAGGGTCCGAGGTACGGGAGTTTTAAAAATTTTTAGCAAAGGCAGAATTTTTGAGAATTGAAAGTCGGATTTTTGTTTTTTTAGTGATTCTGAAAGAGGAAATTTGGTTCTGGTAGTTTGTCGAAATCCTTTTTTCCCGAAAAATTCCGAAAAGCTTCACACATGTAGCTAAAAACTTCCATCACAGCGGAGTCACACCTACGTAGGCTTGTTATCAGCCTGACTTTAACTTGTTGGATATCAATGAATGAATTCTTAGTTCCGTAATATTCTTTAATAAGTTAAAACGATAAATTACTTTTTAAATTACATTTTCTACACTGCAGGTAAGCGATAACTCCTTTACAAACCGTTTTGGAAATCAAAGATGTGACTCTCCGCCCACCAAAATTCCCAGTCGAAATGAAGAGAATATATTTGATAGGCCGGCGAAACGTCCGTCGAACCCATTTGACCTGCAAAGTGGTTCTAATTCGAATTCAGCTTGGAATACAAATCGCAACCCTTGGACCACAGAGACACAACCACAGCCAGCTCGAGCAAATCCCTTTGAAGTAAGTCCATTGCCTACGTTTGCACAATTCCTAAAGGAACAACAACATAAATCGGGGCCGTTCGAAACTTCCGAGAATTTGCAAGCCCAAGGTCGGCCTCATGAAAAAGGTTATGGGCTGTTGGACAAAACTCAACCAATCATACCAGATGCAGCTAGAGGTCATAGTTACGATAACAACAACCAAGACTTTGAAAGGCTTTTCCGTCGAGATAGAGGCTTACCTACTGAGACTGAGAGAATTCCTCGACGGGACCATATTCGAGATGGAAATTTTGAAGAAGAAGTCATAGACTACGGGCATGGAGCCTCAAATGATGTTCCTGATGACGATATGCTGAAATATGTCAGACGCGAGGAAGAACCTGAGCTTGATGAAAATAATTACTTGGACGACGACGATGATAGACTTCAAGATTCCGTCACAATTGATTATGGTCACGGAACTGTCAACGCTTTTCCTGAATACCTATCCACAGCGGTTGATGAAATTCCTCCTCATCCAAGTAAAACTTGTTGCATTGATTTTGGTACAAAAATTGGAAACTTAGCCATGAATTTAATTTTGCTTACTAAATCATAGGGGATTACTACGATGTTCCGTATCAAGGTTCATCATTTGAGCGTGACGCTCGTTATGGACGTAGAGGTGATACCGACATGGCATACCGTAGCCAGGGACCACCACCAGTAGGCGAAGGGGACTTCTACCGAGCTAGACCTCGTCGTGAATTCGAAGATATGGATGGATCTAGGCACACCCCAGGCCCAGGTCCTTTCGATTCAGACTTAAGATTGGATGGATCCATGCGTGGTAGAGGTAGAGGTCGTCGAATCGCGCCACCAGTCAACCTGGGATTCCCAGATTTAAGAGATGAAATTCGTGACGCTGAGAAAGATACAAGGAGAAAACAATTAAATGATGCCCCTGGGGTTAAGATGGCTCCTCCTAGAGATGATGAGGACATACGTGTAAAGGAAAAAGTTCGAGAAAGGGAGAGAGAAAGGGACAGAAGCAAAGAGAAAGATCGGGATAGGGACAGGGAGCGTGATCGCGATCGTAGAAAAGACCGTGATAGAGAAAGGGAGGACCGTGAGCGTGAAAGAGAACGGGAGCGTGATAGAGATCGCGATAAGCAAAATAAACTTAGGGGTAAAGACAATTCCCGCGATAAAGATAGAGAAAGTGAGTGGAAATTTCCTCGTGGTTTTGATGGTTCTCCAAGAAGAGGGGACCCAGATCCCAATGACTTTCGTAGAGGAAGAAACGCCAATGTTCGAAGATCTGGGAGGAGTCGTAGTAGGAGCCCTATTATTGATAATCTTTTGAATCCTCCACCTCCGTAAGTTTGCGTTAGTTTTCTATTACTATTTTAAACATGGTAGTCATATTTTCTATTTTCAAGCTGAAAGGGGTTTTGCTTTGGGGTGATGGAATTGCTGTAGAATTAACGCAAATTGTATATGATCATGGACATGGACATGCAAGTATAATTACGATACATATGATACTATTCTTAATAATCACGATGTAAAGTATCGTTGCGAATTTCATTTTTCAATGTTCATGTTAACTAAATTCTTTCCGTTATGCCCATATACGTACACGTACATATACGTTGATCTTCTTTGAGCTTTAAAATGCTTCGGACTCAACTGTGGTAATAACTAATCCGGCATAAAGTACACTCTCGTAAGACACTTAAATCATAAAATTTGCATAATTTTCCCGAAAATGTCACTAATTTGGCAGTGCCAGAATAATTAATGCAGCATACCAATTTAAGTCATAGCGCATTGGAATTTATAATTCTGACCTACAATTTCGTGTATTCGCGGAATCTCATCGTTATACTTATTTATTTGCCTAAAATGAAGAAAGCACACAAATACTGCCTAGACACTAAAGACAAACTCCTTATTTATTCAAATTACGGATACTGAGTCCCAGCGGCTCTTGATTGACTCATTGAACTTATGAAGTAACGATTTAAAGTGTGAGAGAAAAGTGGCTTAACTTGTATCATAATCTATCACGGTTAATTATGTGGCAATATTTGTCGGAATGAACAATGCGATTCCTCAGAAACTTGATACCTGGCATTCTGGTAAGGAACGCTGTTCAAGACAGTAGCTCCTTTTGAAAGCAATTTTTTGTATACGATTCACTCGCAATAATATTAGCTAACCTCTTCATTTATTCAAAATGATTCCGAACTGAATAATAGGTTTGAATTGTTTATTCGTTTGAAGTATGTACGATAATGTTTCTCCAGCCGGTTCTACTGATAAGTCGGAAATAATTTTCAGTGTAAAGACACAACCTCCAGCAAGTAATCGTCCTCCACAGCAGGAGCCGCGTATTCAGACGGTTCTGATTGAGGATATTTTAAGCGTCACTGGGAGAAAGCGACGGCCGTCTCATATAGTTGTAATACTTCGAGGCCTGCCTGGCTCGGGTAAATCACATGTAGCAAAGCTAATTAAGGTTAGTTCGCGTTTAAATACATTGAACTAGTTCACTATCTTAATTATTTTAAATAGATCATAAATAAAAATACAATGTTATGTTAATACAGTAACAATCAAAGTGCTTATGACTGCTGCTTATATTTTTTAAAACATATATTTTGCAGGATCGGGAAATTGAAGTTGGCGGAAGCGCTCCAAGAATATTATCTATTGATGACTATTTCATGACAGAAGAAATTGAAAAAGTTGTCAAAGATCCTGTCACGGGTAAAGAAGTAAAAGAGAAAATAATGCAGTATGAGTTTGAACCAGTTGCAGAATCCAGCTACCGTCAAGATTTAATCAAGACACTCAAGAAAACTATTGAAAATGGATACTTCCCGTTCATTATTGTGGATAGTGTTAACGATCAGTTGAAATACTTTGAAGAGATGACTCGGTTTGCTACTGCGAAACGATTTCAGGTAAGTTTTACTACATCATACATTCAAGCAAAAGAGTTGGTAGATTAAGAAGCACATTTTGGAAAAGGTTGTTCATTAAGATAGTAATGGTTCTTGATGACCGATAATTCAGACGGTTTCTGTTGTTCTTGTTTTGAGCATGTCGACGAGCTGTTGATTAAAACGTTATCACTTTGTGATTATTTATCGTTTATCTATCTCAAATGATGACGAACTCATGCTACACAGTAGCAGGATGGACTTGACAAAGCTGCTTCATTAATTGATACAACTTATTGTCACCGTTCTCAATATTACTAATGCATTTAATACCGAAGGTTTATATCGCTGAAATGGAAGATAATGTGGAAGACTGCGTAAAACGAAATATTCATGATCGAAGGCGTGATGAAATTGTAACTTTGAGTCGGGGTTGGCAAAAACTACCGAATAGTTATGTCAAGCTAGACATTCGAACTTTACTGCAGGATGAAGCTGTCCAAGACGTACGTGGTTGCTTACCCTTTTTATTAAATTTAATTAGTTTATCAGGAAATAGTAATTATTAGTGTGAGGTTGTTGAGTCATTTAAGTAACATAATTTATGAACTATTCAAAGGTCGAAATGGAAGATGTCTGCACAGTTGTTTCTAGCGTTGAAGATGCACAGGAGAAAGCTCCTGCGGAACCTGTAGTGAAAAGTATTGCAGCGCAAGAAGCTGAGGTCATCGATCTGGAGGACGTAAGCTGATTTTATATCCTGTGTAGCATTTCCTGATTTTTAAATAATCTAAAGCATATTTGAACTTTCGTGTTCAGTATTTTTGCGTTTTTATTTATAGCCGGTTGACAGACAATTTTTAAAAAAATCACATTTTTTTTACTAGTTGTATATTTAGTAACTTTACAATTGAGATTTGTCATCTCAGTTTAATAAATATGTTGTTCGCGTCTGGAAGAATTACGAGTAACTACACGTGAATGCTTTTACAGGAGGAAGAAGCAACTTATGAGCATGCACCAAGTAAATGGGAGACTATTGATCATTCCGAAGAAAAATTAAGTACGAGAATTAAAACATTCTGTATTTACATGTATTTATGCTTTGTAAGCATAGTGAGTATACTCGTACTAATATTTATCTTTTCGAGTAGATAAACTTGATGGGTTAAGGCGCAAACGAAAAAGTTCGGAGGAACAAGTTGATCAAGTAAGTGTTGAGTCATGGTTACATAGAAACCTTCCAGATGACTATGTCGAACGAAAAGGTCAAAATGGCCATAAGAGGGTAAGTTGGAGTTCGTCAATATGTTTGATTTTTAAAGACAAACGTGTAAGCCCATTCTATGATTGTAAGCGTAAGTACAACTTCGTGTAATTATCAGGTTCGATGGGCCGATATAGAGGAAAGGAGAGAACAGGAGCGAATGCGTGATATTGGTTTCGTGGTTGGGCATACCGATTGGAACCGAATGACTGATCCAACATTTGGTAGCTCAGCACTGACGAAAACAAAATTCATATAAATAATTGTACCTTCAGCTACTTGTAGACTTTCTAAAAATGCTTTGGAAAATCGTGGACTTCCTTTTGGCTTCCCCAGCCCCGATTTTCGCTGCGCAGTCAAAGAACTTTGTCTGATACCAAACGCAAACATGATTCTATAAGTGAGCACTGAGCACGCTCCATACTATGTTTTGTTTCTAACGTTGAAAGAGTGTTTCATTTCATTTTTTAAGTAGCCATCAAAAAGAGGAAACATCCTAAATCCTTGTGTGGCATAATTTGTTGGTTGTGGATGCTTTATTTCGTTGTATCGTTATGTAGCTGAACTACTTTATAATCTTAATTAAGATTTAGTTGTAAAAGCATACCACAAAACACTTCATTATTCTATATGATTCAGAGTATGAAAAACTTGTGCACTTTATCCTCTTGAAATTTTTTTATCATTTAATTGTTAACATGGATGTACGTGCATTTGTATATGTAGGATTAAATGTAATATTAATTTTTAAATGTAAACATTATCATGATTCATTCATTGAGGAATGTTTGCACTTGTGGTAGTTCATCTTTTCACATTGGAAAATCTGGAATTGCTTTGATTGTGTGGTATTATTTTTATCCCTCTAGTTATCCCTCTAGACTCTGGACAGTATTCTGTCGTGTTCCTTAAAGCACAAACTCATGAAAATTAAGAATAAAACAGTCTTAATTTCTCATATATCGAAGCTAAGGACTGAATTGACCCAGCGATTAAAATAAAACAGATTTGAAAACAGGAAAGTTCAAAATGTCGGTACTCTAGGTAACTGTGAAGTTCTAAACGACTTCCCACTGCTGAGAAGAATAGAGTAACGATTACTTTTTTGAAACACAGCTACAGCAAGAATAAAAAGCCATTTTTTATGGTAATATGAAAGGATCCAGCAAGCAAAACTTAATGACATCTGA
The DNA here is from genome assembly GCA_947179485.1 of Allacma fusca. NCBI lineage: Eukaryota > Metazoa > Arthropoda > Collembola > Symphypleona > Sminthuridae > Allacma > Allacma fusca. Next base: position 29,229,877 of record OX359247.1, on the reverse strand, counting down.
CTTGTTCCTAATTCAAATGAAATGCATGTGTTAAATATGCGCGTTGAAACATATTTTAGTATTGAGAAAATGGTTTAAAAAAATACGAACATCAAAAGTAATATTCGAAAGATTTTGTGTATTTGTGCATTACAAGCATTTCATGTAATTGATTAGCATGGAAAAATATTGCAATAATATTATTTTAGGTCATTGTGGGAAAATCTGCACATTTGGGGTTGCGGAATCACAATTTTTTAATACTAAAACATGCTATATGTTTGCATGCTTTTGAGGTTTTTACGAACATTCTTGGGTGGCTTATTAATTATTTTACGTTTTGTAGCGTTAGTGAATATTTTATAACGTTTTTGTTTCTACATGTATGAACATATATATACTTATGCCTAGCCTAAAGGGGCTGTTCATGCAATTTTGTTACCTTAGCTTCGTGGCAGTCCTTTAGGTTAGTTTATTTCAAAAATTATTTACTTCGCGTTTTAAGAAGGTTATGATATATTGCATACTGTTAACAAAAAGTGTCAAATTCTGATCGTCGTTCGAAAAGTTGCCGTACGTTCAACGATAACGAAATTGGTATTAGGAAACGTAGAAAAGTATTATATCATTCGGATTCGGATATGTTTTAAAGATAGGTGATTAAGTAAAGTATCAGTTTACAACACACGTGGATGTGGAATTCTTTAGATGTTTTACGAATGTTAGCGTTAGCATTCGTAAGTTTAATTTCCTCCATTGTTTTTAATATCGTGATCCTTTAAAATCCTGTTTGACAATATCAGGAAGCGAGGCTCGGAGTTTAAAGATCAATGAACTAATTGCCTTCAGGCACTATAGTTGCTATAGCTTGCTAGCAGTGTTCTTTTGCTAAGTAATTCGAACATTTTCCGTGGCGTACAGAAGTTTGTATTCAAGTACGATAGTTCCTATTTTCATCTTATACTTTTTGTATCCTCCCATTCTCGTCAAAAACTTAACTGCTGATTCAAATAAAGATGGAGAAAACAGAAGAATCAAACAATGATTCTGTAATCAGAGATGAAGATTTGCACAAGTTGAGTGTGCAGCCATTCCAAAATGATCCAGTTTCATCATCCCTTTCGACGATCCATACTGTTTCACGGAATGATTGCTCAACTTTGCCAGATGTACGCCTTGATGATACTGCTGCACATGGTCTTTCTCATGACTCCAAAGATGTATTCACTTGTGGAGATTCCTTGGTTGAAATAAGTTGTGTAGATCAGCAGGACTCTAAAGAGGTATTACTTCATTTATTTCTACAAAAATGTATGCATCTAAATATGTAATTTATATGTCTATGAAATGGTTTAATAGAATTTTTGTTTTTGAAATAATTATTTTGGTACGTGGATATTCATATGAGTATTGATATTTTCAGGATCAGGACACTGATGAAGTCAATGCTCAACGTGCTGTTTGGGAAGTTATTCAACCCTCTGAGTATAATTTGAGTAAATGATCGTGTGGTTATTAGTGTCAAATGTTTTTTAAAATTATTAACTTAACATTCACTGTTTTTACCAAGCGAAATTTATTCGGCGTAATTTTGTGTTCAGATAAACTCGACGGTTGGAGTCATAAAATGAACGGAAGTCCTAAATATGATACACCTGATGCAGAATCTCTGCCTATTTCGGATATTGAGTCATGGTTGAAAGAAAATCTTTCCGAACGAATCTACAACAATCACATTGAATCGCTCGATCAACAAACTGATAGACGAAAATCTAAGGTGCTTTTTATATGACAGATCATAGTCTAACATTATTGTTTTGAAATAGGCAATAAGATCGTTTCACCTTAAATAAAATGCTGGTCTTAATTTATAATTAATATCACAATAACGCAGGTTCGTTGGGCTGATGTCGAATCCCGACTTCAAAACCTTGACTTAATGCTGGACTCCAGCATGGAAGCATCATTTAGTGCCGGAACATTGTCCTCTTAAAATAGGTGGTTTACTTACACTCGCTTTGTAGGGACTAGAGTATCTACTGCTCAAGTTTGACCTTCAATTCCGACACGACTCCACAGCACCTTATTTGCATCAACATGATAATAATGCTCACATAATTACTTTTATAGTGGGGGAAAGTTTATCCGTTTCTTTTCCCTTTCACCCTTTCTCATACAGTGTATAGAGAAGGCATAGCAAATATATACATCAAAGCATCGATAGTGAAAGACGATATTTATGGCATAAGGTCCTAACTAACAATTTAGTATGTATGTACATATTGATGTACATTATCTATAGTAAAGTATACCTCTGCATATATTCATAAATACTTTTGTGTTTCTTGAAAATTTTTCGGAATAAAGATACCATTTTGCATACCACATAAATAATTATTACAGGTATAAACACAGGTAATCATATTGTGTCGCTCCAATAATCTTTATACAGTACTTTTGCAGAGAAGGTAGTTCTTACGTGATTATTTAATGAACATCTGAACGTCCTGGTTGTATAATTACTACGTACTACCACATATAATATGAAACATGAAAAGGTTCTGATCTGTGAATTATGGCTCAATTACTTAGAGCATATTCCGTGCGTACAAGTTGACCAATGCCAAGAAATGTTTGCTCCCAGTTATCTGAACTAAAGTTTGTTCAGAAGTATAAGATGGATATCATAAATTACCTATGGTTTCATAATTCACATTTTTAATGTTCGTCTTGCAGTGCATGTAAATCAACACACATATGGTCATCGATGGAAACAATATATGCAATAAGCGCTAATTGTATCATCGCCCTGTCATAAAAATATTATAATATTCATTCACATGCATTAATTTAGAATCATTTTTATTGTTGTACAATGATCTGCTGTTTAACAAAAAAATAAATTACTATGAAGGCATCCACCACCGAAAAAGTGTGCACAAACTCACTTCCCACAACCTTAAAGAAACCTAAACAATGCTTTATTATAACCTGCTCAAATAATTTTCCGTAAATTAAGACGACACCTGCATTAATACTTTGGAATTGAAGCATCTACAGTCACTTGTGTTGCCGATGTATCTTCGATAATTAATGTGCTTCCAAGATAGGGTTGTACTTGCGGTCAGGGTCATCTGGCAGGAGTTTACATTGTTTGTATATTTCACCGCAATCTTTCCTCGAGCGGTATCCAACCATAAGAGCACGAGCCACTTGATTTGCCCAACCGGATTTTGGAGTCAGTGTTGAAAGTATTTGTTGTCTAAATATAAGAAGCATCTGTGTAACTTTAAAATACTCCAGTAGGATAAATGTATGTATGTAACGGCATAAGTGACCATTTTAATTTACCCAAATAGTTTTATAGCCAGAACAGTGCGACTCTCTTTACCCAAACTGGACTGCAACCGTTGACCGAGGTTACACATTAGCAATTGCACACAGCGTCGCCAACCCCAGGGGGAACTTGAGAGGAGACTGGCTATTCTCATATGATCTGCAATAGTTCCTTCTGTCTGGACTACAGTACTGTCTTCCGGGAGAGCCGCTATTGGATTTTCAAGCTGGTTGAGGATTGGTCGTCCATTATTTCGTTTCCTAGGAGTCAAAATGCTGGAGTCTTGGATATCTGTTGTCATTCGATGAGCCGGTTGAGAAGAGATGGCGCTTAAAAATTCGGGGTTAGTTTTATTAAAACTCTTGAAGAGTTCTTCAACGCCCCGTCGCTGTCTCTCTCCCCTGGTTGCATCAGATTCATCCTTTGTTACCCTACCAGCGGCTGTAGCTCCAGCTCCAGCTGATGCATTGGCAGTTATCACCGTTGTTGTCATCAATTGACGGTTTAAACTTAATGAACTCTACAAATATATAATATGATTAAATAATTATATAATGAATAGATATATTCCTGCTGTTTAATAATAATACCCTACGTTTTTTGATTATTAGCACAAAGTATGAAATGAAATACTACATTACAAATTTAAGATGACATTTTTAATAAATTACAAAATATTTAAATAACCTGTATAAGGTTCAGGAAGAACAAGAATCCAAGGAGGGCCAAAGCCGAAACCGCTGGAGATGTTTGCCCACTTTGGCTGTATCTAAACAAACATAACTCCAAAAATTCAGGTAACTCCAGCGCAGCTTCAATTCATCGGCTAATGTTTCCATATACATATGTTTCCAATATTCTCACAGTGCCCCATTGCGACATATTTTTGATTAAAGTCGCAACAATAAGTAATCTGATTTAAAATGGTTAAAAAATTTAACAAAACCAACTTACACTGAATTTTGTCCTCCCCATCCTTGAGAACCCCAGCCACCTCCACCATGACCATCCCTGTGCTGAAACTCAGCACTTCCTGGAGGCATTTTGTTATAAGGAGATCCCTTCTTCCGGATTGCACTGCTCTTGTCTGTTGTATCCTCTTCGCTGCTGAAATAACTCAGTATATAATCTATGAAGGTCATACTACTGTCTTAATTTCTCCAGGTTGTTTTCGTTGTTTGCAAATCAACAAGCTCTCTTGATCTGTCAGGGCCAGTTTTCTGAATTTCCTCACTGTCGGGAGTCGAAAACTTGACTAAATTTTTTCTCTAATCTTACTTGTACTTATGAAAATCTACTTGGGAGCAAGTTCAAAATCCATGGTTGACATCCATCAAACGGGTCTTAATTAGAACCAGTACTTACAAATTTAGATGTACTGGCTTGTGAAGGTTTCTGAGTATTTTAAGTACACACGCCCAACACATTTTGGAGGGTTAAGCAGCATGTATTGTTGTACAGCAATGGTCATTCACTATTTCTGCATGACACTTCTTTTATGTAATGAAAATAACATTAACATACATGCAGGCATATACCGTGTCTTATGAATTAGTGTTTCCGCTGTAAAGTCCTTTTGTTCAAACCCCATAGCATCATGTACTACGTCATTTTGAGAGCAAACATTTATTTTTAACAATGTGTGTTCGTAATTATGCGTGTGCTCCTTTTCATATCTTCATTGGTTTATATGTATGGAAAACAGTACACACCTCGGTTGAGTTCGTTGTGCACCCCTAAAAGTAAAGTACCCTTAAAGTGCCTTAAAGTAGGTAAATTGTACTCTAATGTACAAATGGTCTTAAAGGTTAAAATACAAGTAACATTACATGAAGTGACAACTGACAACGTATGTATGTTCAGAGAAAAATTAATACTTTTTTTGGAACAAAGCTTCTTTTACTACGTTGTCTTATATACTCTTGTAGTGTTAAGATTGTAGTCCTTTCCGTGAACGTTTAATAACCAGGATAAGCATTTGCAAAAATCTGTTCTTCTATCAGCTTAAATTGCTTTGTTAATGAAGACGCCTTTAAATATTACTTCGTCCCCACAAATGGACGTTGTCACGGTCATAAATCCCTTGATGATTCATATGGCGGAAAAAATGTGAATGAGTTTATTAAAGTGAGTTATGTGATCAGTGACATGCATACATAATATGCCCTATTTCTCAAAACCTGAAAGCATCAAAGGGTACAATCAACTCCGGGTAACTTTGGTTATTTGAAATCTGCAAGGCAAGAGTACTTAAGAAAATAAATCCTAATTTCACAGGCTTACTGCATGTAAAACCGGTTGCTCATTTACGTGAAATTTTTATTACTTAGTATATGTGGCACATGAAACTATATGAGACGTGCTTCTGGTTGACTCACTGTCGGAATCATGCATCTCTCGGAACAATTACGGTAGAATAATTGAAATACATATATGATCGCTGCAATTTACAAATATAATTCCTCGAAATATTTACCACGAATATATGGTCGCAAGAAACTTTATTCATACTCATATAAGAATACGAAAATTCTCACAATCAATATCAAAACATTCGAAAAAATTCACATTCAAAATACATATTTTAAAAATATACAATCTGTTTTTAAAAAAAAACTATAACAAAACAAGCATTTGTATGTGTGCAATAAATATTGAAACTTATTTGGGAATCGGAATCCAATCAAAACAATACATACATGGGTTGTTATTTGTTATTCATATCTAACAAAGAAAATCAACGGTACTAACGAATCCCAACTAAAAAAATAAATTAGCTAAAAATTATGGTTTACAGTACAAATTATCAATACATATTTGAAGTATTGTCATTGGGGAATCTTTTTGTTACGTGTAATAAAATCTCACAATGAACAAATGCTAAGTGTGTATTTCTCATTTCCTCCCGAGGGATCCTGTTAAAAAAGAATATCCTCACAAATAGATAACAAATAATGGAGGGCTCAACAATGTGTAATAAATCTGCATACATAGATGACCTAGTTGCCTCATTAGAGTATATATCATTGAACCATTTAAATGTTTGGATTCTTCCCAGCATTTCCAACTCCGGAAGACTCTCCAATTAAGCCACTGTCTATTATTATTATTTTTTGTTTTACATAAACGGAAATCAAGGTTAACCCCATTAACTTCTGTCTCTTCCCCGGTATAAGTTCGCTCCATTAGTTTTTGCATATATATGTATATTTAGATATAGTTATAGCTGTTTGTTTTTGTAATCACCGAACTATTCTTCTCATTCAGTTAAGTTTGTGCTGTTTTGGAATGTCTGAGACTCATCATTCATTAAAGTTCATTCAACATATAATAATTCACTGACAATGACTTTGTATATATTATTATCATATAGCATTTAAACTGTCTACCATCTCTTGCGTCATTGTAGTAAAAACAGTGTGCCTTTTTTTATAACATATTTGTAGAAAATTGACCGCAAATATTGCAGTATGGGGGAAAATGGTTAAAAACAGGTGGTATAAATAGTGCACTTGTGTGTGGGGTTATTATATTTACAGCTTAAGATTATCGACTGGTTCAGGGGGTTTCATTGCACTCGTTGTACAACACCTTGCAATCCTCCAGAGCTCGTCCACGTCGAGCAGCTTCAAATAAAAGTTTCGTACTATCTCCGGATCCCATGCTTGGTTGAGTGTAGTACATTAAATTGGCTGTAGCGTACCTGTCGTGACAAAAAAAATAGCATGAGTTATAAAACCGCAATTTAAAAAAAAACAGATGGGATGCACGCACAAATCTAAATTTGAGAGATGTTCTTACAGATGTAGGAACACATCTTGTGTTGTTACAAGTTCGTAAAGCATAAATAGGATTATCATTGCTTCAAAAGATTATTGTCGAGGTACTGACGACTGAAACAGTAGCCCATTTTTTCCTATGGGTAAACATAATTTGGTTGTGTTTGCTCAATTGCAGAATTATTACATTCCACGCTTTTATGCTGAGCATTGTTCACTCACTACATGCTTAAAAGTTTGAAAACTTGAGGAAATCGTGCTTGTTTACAGCGGAAATGGCTTTTAAACAGTGACTATGTGTGTACCTGTATGAGTGCATTTAGCTGTAATGTTGTTATAGTCCTATAGACAAAGTAAGTGGTGACTGATAATACACTCATGAAAAAGGATGGTGTTAAAATGTCCCGTTAGTTGCCCAGATCTTGTAGACCTTGAGGGGCTACGTATATATCATCGAATTAAATGCTCATCTAAATGCATCCGCCCTTCCATCTCTACAACATCGGCAACTTGTTTTAATGTGGGATTTGAGCACGTAGCTACTTACTGGAACGTAACATCATTGTACCAATTTAATAATCTGATATGTCTTGCGCGTAAAAAAAAAGAGCCGGAGCTACTCCTACGTGTTACGTTATGTATCTGTGGGGCCGTGTGTAATGTGGAGTAAGACTGCAGCTCTACTGTTATTGTCAATCAGGTTTGAGCAACAAAAATCTTAGCCCCTAAATCAAGCAAATAAACTTACGCAGTGAAGTGACAGACTCCGAAGGCATTGGGCTGACCAAGGTCATGAACACAGTCACGAGCGGCTTGACAGATGTGCAGCTGTTTGCAGTTCTCATCAGTAGTGTTGAAGGTCTTGGCATAAGCCTGAAATTAAAATGTTTTCATTCATTCTTCATATCCATTAACGTCCCTTCTCATTAATACACTGCACTGATTCCATCAATTCCAAACTTGATTTTTTTTATTACCTTTCCCATATCAATTGCAGCGAGTGTAATTTCGGTCATTCTGTCCTTTTCGCCGAGGGATCGGGCACGCATAGCTCTCTGACTGAAGGAAGCTTTGAGGGCATTCATCAGAGCAACTGCCATGTTGATTAGCTATATCCCAGAGAGAATCAAAAAAATTAGGGGAAAAATTTAAAATACAAAGGCTAAATTTAACTCAAAGCTGCTCCACTTGTTCATTAATTTTTTTTTATTCCTTTGAAACCCAAAACTTTAAAAAAGCTAGCTAAAAAAAACCAAGGGTCACAATGCCCCAATTATGTATTATATTCAAAAACAAGTCAAAGGCCTGGGGAAACACATTCATAAAATTCTCTAGATTTTAGCATACGATACTTGCGATAAAGTTGATCCTCCCCAGCTCTCTGTACGTTACCTAATGGTAATCCTTTTCAATTAACTGTACTTACAACCTCAAGTTCAATGGAACGTCACTCAATGGAAATGCACAGATTACATATTGCAGGTATGTACACACAAGCATTACATTTGTTATACATGGTTAAGGATTAATAGAATTAAAAAACATAATCTTCAGCTTTCAACCTTTTTTCCCTTTTGTGATCAGTTCATCCTGACCTAAAGTAAATGTACAACTTGTGAGGTACTCCTTCCCTGACACTGTTATGTGCTTTGCATTATACAAGTATCGTCGTACATACTCGACAATTTGAATGTTTTTTTTTTATACTTGGAAAGTTACTGTTCTAAGTGAATATATAGCGGAATAATAACTTTACTACTGTGGAACAATAAAATATAAACAAACGGTAAACACACCTCTCCAGTTTGTTTAGCCATATTATCAGCCTTATCCACATCTTCCCCACCAACTAAATGTCCGATCAATGATTTGACAATGCCCTGTGTACAAAAAAGATGCAGACGAAAGCCAGGGATTATTACATGCAATTAATAACAGGAAGCATTAAATCAAGTTCCAAATCGGCTCAAAATGACTCATTACCTGAACTGGGCTAGCACCAACATCCATCTTGTCAATACCATCGTGACCATTGTTACCACCTCCCAAAGCAGCCAACAAAAGCTTGAGACCGTATCCAATTACTTGACCCCAAGAAAATCCTTGTCCACCCTAGTATATAAATGATTGATTTGCAAAAAAATAATTAAATAACTATCGTAACTAAGCCCTGTCTAAGTCTCTTTTTTTTATGGAATCTCAGGAAACTTACTCCTGCTGGTCCTGCGTTGTCCATTTTGTCAATACCGTTGGACAAAGAATTCCCATTCATTTCAGTAGGTACTCCGAGGAACATTCGGACTAATTCCATCATGGGCCTAGCCAAAGCCCATGGGAATCCGCCTGGACCATTGGGTTCCTGAGGTCCCACAATGTCTTGCTTGTTTTGCTACACGCAGTCAGAAACAAGCTTTTGCATTATCTCCCTTCCCAGATTTAAGCGTACAAGTACATATCTACTAGTATGTGGGATTTGCAAAAAGCTGTGATAAAAATGTTTTTCTAAAAAAATTGTTACCACTTACGGAAACATTTTCATTGGGCTTCTCTGTGGAGTGTGTCCTATGTTCGATGGTCTGCTTGTGGTAGATTTTTTTGGTGGCACTGGGCTTCGAATAAAATTTCCGACCCTCAAGTTGTTGCTGGCGTGTTGGTGGAGCTGCAAGGATTGGCAGAATCGCTGAGGAACAGACGATTGCTAAAATAAGGTATCCTTTGACTTGCTTCTGCATGGTAACTTCCTGGTATTATACTTGCCTGCAAACAAACAAAGTTTAATTACTTGTAACAATCCTCCGTAATTAGCGAGTAATTAAGGATACTTATGGTTTTTTAAAGAGACAATTACACTTGGAAATTGTTTTATTCCCCAATTATTCCGCTTTTACATGTCATAATTGTAGAAACTCGAAACTGCGAGTAACTACTATAGCTGTAGATGCCTTGTGTCTTGCTTCACATGATTATTTATTACTCTATATGAGATTGCCAGCCCCAACTGAAAACCTTCATTGATTGTTTTGACGAGCATACATTTTTACACGCGGAAGGAAAAAGGAATCTTATGTATCGCTTCCAACAATGAATTATTATTGTGTGTACTACTGGGATATCTCTTTTTTTTGACCAAATTGCATGGTCTCGTTGTAAAAAAAATTCGACTAGACCATCAGCACCCTTTCTCATATAACCTAATCTACTTTTTCGAGAATACTCTTCGCCGACAAATTTATTGTTACCTGTCAATGTCAACTGCAATTATTAAAACGTGCTTGCTTTTGTGACTGACCGAACGCTCGGGGAACCCACAAACAAAGATAGACTCGATATAATAACTATGTGTGAAAAACGTGTCAAAAATGACCACTTGTGGTAAACTTGTAAAAATCTATGCATCTGGTTTCTGACAAGGATGTTGTTCCTTGGAATATCGTTAGGTTGCTTTTTTCAGGCTTTGATTTCTGCTCAACGCCAAAAATTACTTTCTTCAAGCCTTTCAAACCCTCGCCTTCACCTCATCTCCTTGTTTTGGTCTCACGCGTCTTTTTACGCACGTATTTTTTTCATGATGCGGTCCGCCCATACTATCTTTAGTAAATTATGTATACATCCTTCTAACAAATTGTTTTGCTATACGGAGTTTTTGGGATGTCTAAATATTAACTAAGACTTTAATTTGCATCCTCCTCAATAACACCTTATAAGTAACTTTCTTCTACCCATACTGTGCATCCTTTGGTAGCAGCTCCTATGAGGAGCCTCCTCATACCGTAAGGATACATGTCATGTCCTAAACATATCATCCTTATTTTCAATGTCATGGTCCGCTTCATTTTTTATGTTTTTGAACCATTCTTCTCCGTACAAATTCTGCTTGTTTTTGTCCCACTCTACTGCAAACTTGTGAACTCAATTGAACAATCATGATCATCTCTTTGATAGCTCCTTCTACTCATTTTACCCACTTGTGTTTCCCTGTAGGCCTAATTGTTAATTCGTGTGTGCATATCTAGGTATGTATATACATGTGTAAGTATCAGCACAGGTCGTAATACATACAAACATAGTTGCTTGCCACACTATAAATATAGACTTCGTAAAATCTCCAGCTTTGTTGTTATTCCTACCTTCATCTGTCAATTACTCACTCGTAGGCAGACTTCATTGTAAATTGAGACTCGGAATGTAAACAGTAGAAAAGAAGGTTCAAGTTTTAAAATTAGGGTCATAATTGAAAATCTGTTCTAAATTCTATGGCATTTAGCTCCCTGCCAAAGTGCTAACACTGATTAAAAATGAAAGTTTACTCTCTATTTTTGACTTGCTGATTATTAAGTGAAGATGAGCAAAACTCCATGAATATGCAAGGTTTTGTGTAAGTGTTGAGAGGAGTTATGGGAAGAAACTAGAACGCATGAAAAAAAGGACTTCCTTGAGATACCAAGTATGTATGTGCAAAGGATCTAAAGACACATGCATAATTATACACATGCATATGCAAGCAATCATAACAATCAGCTGAAGTCAAGTTTATTCTCAGGTCATCGCTCGTTGACAAGCCGTCCTTTGCATTCACTACAGAATTCTTGTTACCTTTCAAGATCAGAATATATACTTTGTGTGACGCACGCACCTAAACTCTATTAAAGGTTTTGGCACCTGATTTTGTCAGCTTTTATAAATAAGGATACTTATATAGTCATTGGCTTTATATACGAGGGGCTCTGTGAACGTACCCAACAACAACAAAATCGCTCACTACTCTGAGTCACCGTCACAACAAAGGCTCCCGTACATATAAGGTTGAGAAGATAAAGAGTTGTTTATGTTTTTGAATACATTGGAGTTTTCACATCTACATCCTATCTATCACCATGCATGCCAGTACAATACTGCCCTTTGATGGGACACTTGTGGGCTCAAAGCAGTGCCACACTACACTACTGCAAAATAGAGTCATCCCAATTGTGCATAATCAAGGAAAGATATAAACTTTTGAAGCAGGATTTGACCTACAACTTGAGAAGATCAGCATTTGTTGTGAGTAACTAGGAGTATTTACAGAGAATAAGTTTCTGGTGGGTGCCTCCCGTGGATCATGACAATTAGTTTTTAGTGCTGTAATTATAGTATTTACATCTCGTCGTCTCTTCTACTTTAAGTGATTTCAGTTCATGCTCATTCCGCCCATATCGTTGCATATCATTGTTCGTAGAGTAGACAGAGAGATCCTTTAAAACATTTACATTTAATTGTTTGCCTCAAATCATTTAAACACATTCTTAAGAATAGTTTCACTGCCAACGGCCCATGATACAGCACTAAAGACCTCAAATGCTCCAAGGACCCTTAATCTGAATACATTGACTCATAAATTAAAGGCTTGTTCTTTCACGAGCATAAACGATTCCAAACAGACTGTCTCCGCATCTTCAGTCACGAGGAGCAAGACATACTTTTATAAATGAAAAACATCCGGCTTCAGTTTTCATCCAATATTGTATTATAATAGGGGAACTATATATACATAGTAAATAAAAACTCTCGAATTTATTTATGAAAGTATAGATTTCTCATTCTCCCCCCTGACATTTAAATACTTGTTGGAGAGTCGTCCAAAGTGAATACAACCCAACTAATTTATGACAAGGAGATTCGGTAATATTAGATTAACTCGTTTCTCTAAGTAAGTATAGGCTTTCAGCGACAAATAATAAACAATCGTAGAAATAGAATAATTTCTAAAAAGCTATCTGTCATTTGAAAGTTTCAAGGAGTATTTCTCACTTAGTCACTTTTTAGAAAAAGCATGACGGTGATAATAGCTCAATTGTTATTTCCATAAATCAATGACAGATTCCTCGACATACTTGAGAAATTTATTTAAGCATAGTGTACTACTAGATGTAGGAAAAGCTCTGATGCTAAAAACATTGAAAACAAGTTCTACACGGCTGCTGTATGAATTTATTTGATGATAGACGACTGTGCTCACGTGTCACTCATTATTACTTTGTATGCCTCCAAGTGTACGTGAGCCACGTAACCCTTTATGATCAAATACAATAATTGAGGACAATCTATGTAATTATTATTGTTAACATGTATCTCCTACTACTGTGAGGTTTGAGCAAATAATCATATAGATATATAGATACGTGAGACGATGATACTACTGCTCGGTGTATATTACATTTTGTGCAACAGATTGACGGCACTCGAGCAGTAAACGTATCAAAAATTATTCTAATTGGGACTTCACCAGGTACGTTATTAATTTTTAAGGTCTAATTAGAAATAAGAATGTAGATCGTGTAATAATAGCAGTAGTGAGACAGTCGTGCTACAATAAGTTCACGCTTTCTGAGGTTTCCACTTAACCCTTCCTGTGCATTATGAGACAATTATTTTATTACTGTTGTGGTGGTGGAAAGTCAAAAGTCCATAACCTTCTCACCCTGACTGCTTTATTTCCCATGCTCCTCATATGTGGAACTTTCTACACAATAATCACCCTTTTGAGATGTCCATAAAATTATCTCGAGCCATCAGTGACTTTCTTCTAACTCATAAAGATGACCAACCCTCATTGTGTGCCTTACCGTGCTGTTTTCTTGGTGGCAGTCATTACTTACTAACAGGACTCCTATGGAATATTTGCATTGTCAAACTAGAAATACTGCTCCAACTATTTTTCAAACAGCTTTTTCTAGTAACGTTTTCTAGTAAAAACTTTTCTAGGAAAAATGACACTACACCTCTCCCTTGGTAATTGTAATTAGGATCTATCTACTTCTTTAAAGACGAGCTGACACTCGGACTTGAAAGAATATATCTAAAATCAAGCATCAGGATTTTCAAAATGAGTTTTCTCACCTACAAACATTATTCTCAAAACAAAAAAACATGTTCAAAGGATTTTTTTAATGTCAAAAAGAACAAGTGTAATCTTGAAGATGGCAAGTATGATGTATGTAATTATTTATCACATCACATAGGGTCTAGAAATAGCACTGCTTTTTGCTATGGCACACAAAATTAAGGAACGGTTACAGCGGACGTCTATATATTTGCATAAATTTATAAAAGAACATGTTATTGTTAAAGTTAGATTGGGACGTTGGTGGATCCTGCTAATGGACAGTTTCACGAACGAGTGAAGTAACTGTAGACATTGTTGGCGTACCGGTACTGTGTATATCTACATATCGGATTATGTATGTACATACGTACAAAATGATACGAAGCATTTGTCTTACTTTTCAACCTGGCCTCTCGGACTCTCTGTTGAGCATGGAAGGATACACACTTGAGCCATGAGATTCCTATGCCGTACGGTTCATGTTAAATTAAAATTCCTTGATAATTCTAACATATGTACGTCAAAATTGAGGCATGGATGAGGACTGAGCTGAAAATCTCCTGGCCTCATGTGTTCACATTTGTGCATATTAATATCTCTATCGTATCATATAGATACTTACATATAAGCATGTCCACAGTGGAGTGGAGAAAAGTCCACACATGATGATAGCTCTCACAATGACCATTGGAAGGTCCCGTTGAAGGAGTACATATGCACGTACATCTAAGTTTGAAGGTATTACTCGATTTAATCCTTTACCTCCTGCCCTACCTTCCCTCCATCATAAATATACATACAGCCTCGGATGCTTCCTCCCTATGAGTAATAATGAGATGGATCATAAAAGTGGACGCACGCACACATTGTTAACAGCACCAAAAAGATTCCTCATAAGAGAATGTAGGTAATACCAGCGGAGAGTGGGTTGACTGCTGAATTCATCATCTGTTTCCTACACATCTGTCACCGAAGATGCCCAATATACATACAAGAGAGGATGAGACTCCTATCTTTGAAGAACATTCGTGGCCCAAGCCAAGAGCGAGAGGAGAAGATGCCGGAGAATCTAATCTCCACATAATTCTACATACTTCATTGTGTACCTATACGGATATCTACTCTACACTCATTGTGTAGTCAGAGTGAGGGGCCCACCTTTGCGGTAAATAAGGAAAATCCTGATACCACAAAACCACAAATATGTCTCTCATCCCAATGGAAGCTTCAATCATTTTTTGCACTTAATTCTGCCAGAGCGCTCATCCTCCCTGCCCCATCCCATGCCCAGGTCTCAATGACTCTAATCAGCAAGTTCAAATCTATTACTCACATTCGACCTACCTTAATGAGTCAATGAGTGCAACATGACAATAGGATTTTGGGTGATCC
Organism: Allacma fusca; assembly: GCA_947179485.1. Classification (NCBI taxonomy): domain Eukaryota; kingdom Metazoa; phylum Arthropoda; class Collembola; order Symphypleona; family Sminthuridae; genus Allacma; species Allacma fusca. Next base: position 29,214,528 of record OX359247.1, on the reverse strand, counting down.
TGACAAATTTTCTTGGCACAAATGACCGAAGTAGGCCTCCTTTGAACCTTGGTTTTTGTGAGGCTTTAAACTTCTTTCAAACGACACAAAGGGCATATAAACTACACTGCAATTTCAAGTTTGTGGGGACTGAGATAGAAATGGGAAACAATCCTGAAAAAAAAAAGTTGTTTCAAAAGTGCAGCTGCCGAACAAAGATTTATAGGTTAGTCGTCAACGGTAAGTTATATATGTGCATCTTGTTCACGTCACTTGTCAAATGATCGTGTGATAGTTACAGATAGCTAGCTCCTTTCAACAAAAAAAAACTGTATTAGGGTTACATTCTCTCTGAATCTGCATAAAATCTTAAACTACTCTTGAAACTCCAAATAATTACTATCAACCAAGTAAGTTCATGTATGAAAGACAGCGCGTGTCAGTGAGATAAGCCGTTCTTGACGTCTAGGCTTCTATATGTAGATAGGTATCTCAAGGAAGACCGCAAGGAAGGTGTATATATAGGAAACAACGTGTCTTTGAGAATCTTTGAAACATTTCCCTGTCATGGAGGTGTGAAAAGATTCTCTGCAAAAATTTGAAAAGTCCAGAATGTACATAAGCCATTTGGCTAATAATCTCTTGAAATGTTCAGCTTTGAGTTTTTGTATATTTGCGTAATATACATAGTCTGTCTCTTCCTCCGTGAAAAGCTTCCTTATGATCTGATATTATTCTCTCCCAAAATGTTCCCTAAGTGAATGTTTTTCCAACAGAAGAGGACTTTCGTATTTTATGCTCAAATCCTTATTTTATTTAAAGTTCACTGTCAATCCTTCCCAAAAGGATATAAAAACCATTGAAGAGGTACGAATTTTATGGACAGCCATAAAACTCAAACTTTTAACTATTTGGTACTTCCCTCTCCTCAACATACGGGAAGACTCTTGTTTTGTAAAGAGATCTTCTTCTATTATTTACACAAGCTGCTTCCCGTCCTTTTTTTTTTCTCAATAAGATTTATGGACGAAAGTAACTAATTTCCGGAAGTATGACTCAAGAGCTATGGACTCACTCAGTGCAATCATTGTACTCCAATGCACAATTGGGAGTACAGTCCTGAAGGGATCTTGGAGATTTTTTGAGATTTATAATATTTAGTAGGAATTAATATTCTAAAATAAACGAAACAAAATTTCTTACCTGGTTTAAATTTTGAGTCACTCTCAGAATGCCACAGCTATGATTTATTTGCTGTTCGGAAGGATTATTTTCTGTAAAGTGGAAAGATTGGAGAGATGCTGTTGATCACTTTGCTGAGCAGAGAGGGAAGAAATGGAATAGTTTTATACACGACAAGGTGATCTGAGGTTGTTCACAGTGAAGCAGCTATCACAAGACTGATGGTGATTGTTGTGGGAGCCCTTGTATTATTGTAGATGGTTAAAGTGCATTCGGCTCTCTAGGCAGGAGTGGATGGTTGTTGCTTCTCTGGCTCGCGAAAGTGCTTCAAGTAAATAACCGGCTAACATAGCCGGTCGCCCGTGAACTTGGCAATTTTATATGTGGCCGAGTTTTTCTTCCCTCACTCACCTCCTACACTAGGTATCTCGAGTAATTACATACACACAGGGATTCCTAGTAAAGCTCATGGCCAGTAGTAGTAGTAGTAGGACTCTGCCCACAATAATACTCCTCTATCATATCCCTTCAAGACTGGGTTGAGAGAGGCTTTTTCTATAATACTTGCTTCAAGACAAACAAACACTTAAACTCGTATATGAGCATAGTAGTAGTAGTAGTAATAGTAGTAGTATAGTTGCAGTGTGGAATTCCTACCTTTTAAAATACACATTTCCAGAAATACTTCATTAACTACCTTACCAATTGAGAGCACACTCTTCAACTTCGATTATACATCATTAGCCCAAATCAAGTTTATTTTCAGGATCAGAGGGAAATTGTGTATTACACAAGATTATAGTAAACTTGTATGTGTGGAATAAGTTGTCCCTTCAGCAATCCCATTTTTTTCCTCCAGCTTTTGAGATTTATTTTCTGAGCCCAAATGATCTATAGCCCTTTATTCTTCTTGTTCTGAAAAAATCTTGGAAATCTCTTAAAAGGTCTTCAGTCTTAGTTTGTCTACTATAAGGATGTCCTGTATTAAATGTGTATTTCAGCTTTACTCATTTTGCGGAACTATTATACCCCAGCCTCTTTTACTGTATCTTTCAAAATTCATACGTCACGTTCTTGTCAACTTCATTGGTTATGGGAGGCTCAAAATAAGTATAATTCTCGGTCAAAATACTTAAGCTCAGATATTTACAGGGACTAGAAAATCAGGAACATGGATGGATGAAACCACATTTATCAGGGGATTTTGAGACTGCTTTACAGGGATTGATTGACAACCTTGCAAACGATCTGGGAAATTGAAAATGTTTTAAACAATTTTTGTATCATGTTTTTTTTCTAAGAGATAATGAGCATCAGGATTCGCTTTGTATGTACACAATATGATATGTATAGATATGTGTGTGTAGGAATATACATATATATCTAGATATATAAATGATAAAAAGTTTGTAGTCCAAGAGGAGTAAATGTACCGCGGAAAAGGTTTCAATGCGGCAATTCTTTGGCGATGCTTGATTGAATACCATTTGGGAAGGCGAAGGTTGAAGTCTTAAGTAAGAAAATTATTTTTGAGAGAATTTGCTCTTCTCTATGAGGTCACCGAATTTGATGTAACTTTACCAAGGGGTCTTTGCCATGGTTTAGATTCGCTTGGTGAAGTCACGGACGATTACTTGCTCAGCCATACATGCTCCGGCAGGCGGAAGGTGTTTATCTTTCTGATGTTGTCAGCTCACAGATGTAACCACATTTTTATTATTTATTTTGAAAACTATGGTTGACTCAAATTAAATAAAAATACAATAGTAACTATAGATACTGTTGATTCCCCATTGTGGAGGGAGATGTTTAGTCTGGAAGATTACTAAAATAATAACACTTTTGAAACTGTATTCAAAGGATGACAAGATTATTATAACTTATTATATTCTAAGTATAGTCTCTCTTTACTGTAAGTTGTAAAATCCAGATCAACGTACTGTTTGTCCGGCTACATATTTCGTGTTTTTAAGAAAGGACATTGATATGCATATACATATCTGCCATACGCGTGAGTGTGAGTAGACAAAATAATTCGTGACGTTAGTACATATCACTAGCAAAATGTGATGTTCTATGTATTGAATTTTTACAGTATAAGATGCCTGCTGTCTTGTAGCGTTTGTGTGTTTATATATTCATTACCTCCTTCATCTTAAAGGATTAGATGGATTTTTAGACAGACGTTACCTTTCGCCTTGCAGTTATGTATGTATGTAATTATATGTACACGGAGACTCCATGCCAGTAGTTTGTTATTTCGAGCGGTTTTGACGTGTCAGAGACTGTGGTCCGTAATGAAGGCCCATAGAGCCATATTAAATGGATAACGGTTGTCTTTTCGCACTTATTAATAGCTGCATATAAATTCCATCGGTGGGGCGGTAAAAGTACTTGCATGCGCTCGGTCAACAAAAGTGATTTGACATTCCGAGTCCTGTTACTCATTAGAGTGCACAGGTACAGGTATTAGAGGGAGTTCGTTTCGTGGAGGTCCGCCAGGCATAATGGAACAATTCCATTATAGAAGCAATTAAGTGGCCCTGCTTGTCCTCCTTGTATCGTTGTATCGTCCATGTACCTCCTCTACGTAGTCTTAATCCCTCTTGATTTATTTTACTGGACGAGTCTTCCGTCACAATTAGAGCAAGTGAGACGAAGGAGTTGATTCAAATGTGAGCACAAGTAAAATTATTATAGTTACAAAGAATGAAGAAGCTACTAAGATTTACATGGGAAATTATACGCCTGCAAATTGGATACTTTGCTCTCAAAAGTGTGCCACAGAGTAACACAGAGAGTAATATTTAGAGATCCATGTGAGGAAAAAGGACAATGAGAAAAACCAGTAAAATTAAAAGTTTTGACAAAAAAACAAGAAAAAGTGTACGAAATGATAATAATGGTTGCACAAATGGTTAGTGCAGACATGTCATATAAAAAAAGATAGAATGTTTTCACTACCGCATCCCATCCCATACCCCAAACACAATGTGAGTGAATGCACTCACCGAAAATCAGTTTTTCTCTGTATGCACCATGTCTGTATAATCAAGGACTTTGATTCCCACAAAAAGAAAATTGCGGTTTTTCTTGCCCAACCATTATTATTATTATGGTGATTGTTGTGTCTCTGTATATATGCAGATACTTACTATACAGTACAGTAGAGAGGAGAAGAAAAGGAGTACATGAGACTGATTTGCAGGAGTGAGCAGACTAAGCCTTTTTGGTGTAATTTAATTTAAACTACACATGTTCAGATTTACATGCGGATATGATGCCATGCGAGGGAAGGAAAAGTACGGGGAATCTACATGCATATCTCAATGAGCATTAGAGCTACGAGTCCGGCTTATAGTTTTAATAACTGTCCGAGACGTGTACTCCTGCATTCGCACGTTTAGGCTTAATGGTAATCTTAAGTATTCCTGCCCCACATTCTGCCGTGCATGTAAAAACCATGCACTAGTAATAATATAATAAGCATGGATGTCCCTATATCTTGAGTGCATGTCTGAGTCATGTCAGCTTATCATCCTAAATGAAATATTATTGAAGATTATTCTCCCCCCTTTTCCTTGCTTTGTTACTAATTTCAAATGAGTGCCTCAGTAATCAAGGTAACAATCGAACCAATTAATTTTAGTTTCAATCACTCACTCCTCTACATGCACACAACAAGAGATTGGCATCGATTCCATCCGAGCCCCCTCACAGTGTATATATGTAATTGTGGAGAGCCAGATAGAAAGTATTACTACCCGCAAAACTAATTCATTTATTTATTACAAACCTCATTGTTACATTGTGAGCCTGTAAGTCATCCCAGTCGTACATAATTGACATTCACAAGGTTGTCAGAGTGGTCAGGATATTGACAGGGAAATACATTCAAAGTCCTCACATTTTCCTTCACCACGAACAGCACATTTCTACAGATCCATGTTCAAAGTATAACAACGGACGATCCTATGCTGATGAGGAGAGTCTCTCGTTGGAGTCCTCAGCATTGAAATATTGACAATTGTTGACCGACAGAGGTAAGAAAAATAATATCATCTCCGTTGACAATCAACGTTGGCTAATTTAACAACGGTGTCGGTCACGATCGTCTCTAGCATTGGTTTCCGTTACTTTTCTCTCACCGTCATATGTATGTATATTTATTTATTTATTTCTCTCTCTCTCTCTCTCTCTCTACTAAACTCCCTGACTTTACAGCTTCAAGAACTTCAAGCATCTCAAGTCATAAGATATTGAAGTCACTCTCAGTCAGAGCTTGGGAAACTTATCTATCACAAATCCAACATGTTATACTATTGGGCTTCGAGCCATATAGCAATGAATGACAATTTATTAATCTATCTAATAATTATTTTTCAAAGGTAGCCTTCCTACATCCGCCTTGGAGTGTCCTATTCCTCTTGCTTTTTATTTAAATGTGCATGTTTGTTTTTATTTCCCAGGACCTACAGGTATCTACTACATACATATTCCTCCTCACACACGGATCTGTAAATTTTGTAGTGCAAGCCAGCCTTAGCGACTTACTCCGTATTGGATGAGAGATGACTAAATCAGTGTCTGACGGGGCTCTTTTGAAATGACGAAGCTTTTCCTGTCAAATCATCAGTGATGATAAGAGTCAGAGTCCTAGGAAATTAATCCCAGAGGAAGAGAAATGAGTGAGAGTTAAATATTGTGCATGATAGTTCCTCTGATTGTTACTCCTTGAATTATTTACTCAGCACGAGTTTCCTTTGAAGTCTTGGAGGGTTTACCTACATTTCAGTCCATATAATATTAATACGGTTGTGAGGAAATCGTGGTCAAGCGTGGAAATTGTATCGTGCGAAAATGTTCCCCACGTTCTCTGCCCGCGGGTCCGACCTTCAAGAACAACAAGCTCTTCTCTCTACCCTACTTTTGCTTGGAAAATTTTCCAAATTTCGTTTTCGAACTTGTCATAAAATGTGTGAGTAATTACACAATGTTTGAGATTCCCATCGGGGGACTTTGTACTATATAGTGGCCCATTACTTGGAATTGGAGGAGAGAGATAACTTGAAAGAGCAGAGCTTCCGGTCTTGAATGTAAAAGCTGAAGAGTGTCAATGGAATATTATGAGTTGTTGAAAATGAAAACAATCTGTAAACAATAAAAATAATTGTCGGATGTTATAATAATTCTAGTAGCTACTTTCTACAGAGGGAATTCATTTTTTTTAATTGCACTTGTTGAAAATGTTTGTTAATGTTATATGCATGGTGTGGTTAAAGTAACTAGATTTATGGCTGTACAAGATCAAGATCTAAAACTATGGACCATCCAACTTGGCAAAATCCCTTGAGACATTGCCAGCAAGGCAGAGGCTAGAAGTACATATTGGTCTGATGAACTGTAATGTGGTAATTATTTTTCTTGGAATTTCTGTAGGTATACGGACGCGGATGAGGGAGAAGGAGTATTTATTTTGTGCGTACCATTTTTGGATTGACTTCAGGTGTGACTTGTTGTGCCAAAATTAAGTGTGTAAAGAAAATGACAAGGGGTGTATTGGTAACATGTTATTTTTTCTTTGTATGTATGACTATGGCTAAACTCATCGAGAATCCTCACATTATGCTCAACTCCTTGAGAGATTTCTAATAATGAGGATTTCTTTCTGTGAGGCTGTCGTGACTGTTGCTAGGCTAAGGATATTATCTAAAGATCTTTTAATGGGAGGAAGAACTCCGTTATCTAAATTATTTAACATTAGCCACGTTGAGCATTTAGTGTATTCATTGATTATTTGGCACACAGAAAATCCTTAAGAATACCCACCGTTTGTATGTATGTATGTACACGGTAAGATATACACACAAGGTTTCCATGAACCACACTGCACCTCTTCTCAGAAAGTAGTTATCATACTTTTAATAAAAACACGGGCTATGTGTGTGTGGTGTGTATGTGTGTGTGTGTGTGTGTGTGTGTGTGCATAAATAAGTAACTACACACACTGTATACTCTTAAGACTTGTTCATCTTAATTGACACGTCCCATCTTCACTCACACGTGGTTTCACTTGGCCGCTACCTAAAATTGGTTTCTTGAAATCTTCTTGAGACCATGAGTTTTTTATTGCTCCTGCTCTGCTCCTAGTATACTTGACTGTATATAGACTCGTTAATGGCACTCATGCGCTCACATTATTTTTATACGGATATTATCTATTCAGATACCCAAATATGCATTTATGTGCAACTGTTGTCCTCAGTGGATCCTCCCCTATCCAAATGTTAACACATTAACAGTAAGACCTTACGGAGGGGACATGTAATTGTCAGAACGAAATTTATCTCTAGTACATGTTTTGATTCATGTCTTTGAAGTTACAGTATATATCCACTGTTGGTACTTGAAAATATCAAATAAAAAGGAAGAGACATTTTGAATTCATAAGGTCTACCCCTTGAATTAATGACAACAACTGCAGACTACTACTGTATTTGTATAATATTATTTATTCATGCTTTTATTACTTAGAATTTGAAATATCATTTTTATTCCACCCCTAATAACAACAAGAGCCCAGCCCCATGAGATATAAAATTGTCCCGTACTATCTACACATAACACAATGACTACAGTACTACTATATCTACATAAATATATAAAATCGGGCTGATAACAGGTATAAATCCCAACGGAGATTTTATGAATGTTTGGAAAATTTTAAAAGCCGACAGTTCGGAAACCGTTTCTCACACTTGTCCCCATAATTGACGAAAGTGTCTCTTGATGGGACGTTGGACAGGACACTGTCCATTAGGTTGGCCATCCCAGCCCCAGCCCCTCTTGGACTTTCCTTGCCCTTCGAGTCCCCATGGACTTTCTTATCAACGGTTTTCTGAATCCCCCAAATCACTGGGGACAATTTACAAAGCAAGAGCTGCACACATGAGGTGGAATTGCCCGTTTTTTCTTGTAATGACTCAATGAGACTGTCAGGAAGAGTTTCTTTTGTGGCATCTTTCAAGAGACCGTCAACCTGAAATTGAGGAAGTGCTTACTTATACAGTGTGAGTCTCTCTCAAGACTATTTTATTGACATAGAGTCATTAAAAATTTTATTATGTTATTGACGTCCGTACTTAGAATAATTGTGACACAATATTTTCTCTTGGGATATATTTCCCCCATTGTTTACCTACAGTATATCTACCTACATCGATACAAAATTTCTGCCGAGGGAACAATTACAACTAGTGTAACTAAAGTCAATGGGAAATTACACGGAATGATGTATGGTAACGGATGTCGAGCGAGTCAAGCGGCCTTTATTTCATTAGACCTTCAAGCCCTCCATTACCACTTTAGGAATGATCATTGACCATGGATTTGAAAACAGTGAAAATTCTTACAGTCCGGTTATGATGTATCTGTCGTTTTTGTCTATACGGAATAAATGTAGTAATATCCCATGAGCGGGCTGAAAAACGAGTTGCTGTCGCAACCGCTTACGTTTTTCTGACTTCTCTGTGTGTTACGAGGAACACGTCTGTGTCCAAAGGCCAATGACCGATCATTTGTTTTCTACTTTTCGTACTAATCATTTCTATACAGTAGACTCCCTATGATAGTTTGTATCTTATATCTATATACATATTAAATCTTACACTAGGTCTTTCACAAGGTCTCGACTTGTGGCCAAAGTTATATTATTTGCCTGTCAGGGATCTCGCAGAAGTAGATACATCCAGTGACTAATTCACTCCTTGCCTTTTATCAGTTCTCAATGCACAGCTTGCTTGATCCTCACGATAGGACTTGATAGGATGAGGAGATGCTTGGAAGGCAGTAGTCAAGTTCTAATGTTTACATACAATACAGGAGGATGACGTGAAACGTTTGATTACATGTTGTCACCTACTTTATTTTTTTTTTTTGTAAAACAACTATGGTCAAGTCCTGGCCAGTTGATTTATACTGGCCTCATGTAGTATTCCCAATGAATTCCAAATCCGTGCATCCATGACTGTGTATAATTGCAATTATATACTTGTTAATGCGGAGTTTCTCCTTAAGTAAACTTGTAGCTCAGTCAAACGTGTCAACAGTAGATTTACTTCCTTGTAATTCCACAAATACCTTGGGAGTATGTATAGTATGGAGGGATACAAAATCAGGAGGAAACGTGGACTAAATAGTAATCACCGCATTGAGATATAAGCAAAAGGCTTCCATTGAGCAATCATTAATTATTAGTTTCCTGTGTCAAGATTAAAACAGGGACAGGGGAGTGATCCCATTACCAAGTCCCACCCCTTTGGAGGATTTCTGGGAGAGATTCCAAAAATCTTTCCGTTATCTCAGATTATTACGTCATCCCATTTATTTTATGGCTGTGTATAGTAGTATCCATTAAAATTAACTTGTATCTATATACTCTATTTCATTTGAAGTGCCTATGCCTTCTGTACGGATGGCTCTGCCTACACTTTTATTTTTACTGGGTCTACATGCAATTACTAATCCTATGTAAATCAGATGATACATTAAAAAGGGGAGGCAGACAGAGGGAGTTAAATAATACATAATGGAAATATGAGAGATATTTTTGAAAGATACCAATTTGTTATTTCCTTTGGTGATCCACTCCAAAAGACTGTCCTTAATAACTCGCGAGTCTGGAATGTCGTTACCTTTCCCCAAGAGACTGGATGTGATCTGTGAAGAGAAGACACGAATTCATGTATGAATAATCAAGGGCTAGCTCAGTGCTTTTAAATGGTGTCATTATCTTAAAGAGAGAGAGAGAGACAGAGAGAGACAGAGAGAGACTACTTTAAAAATAGAATATTTATAAAAATAAGACAGTAGCTGAGAAAGTTGAGTTTTTAAATGTGCATATGTAAATTGCTCAAGGAGTTCCTCAAGAAAGTTACCATCTCTGCCACAAAAATAAGGACGTTGAGAGCAATAATTCCAAGCCGGCTGGAATCCACGCTCATGAACCGAAGGATTCCTCCAAGCATGCCTTCGCGTAGGAGCTTAAAAAAGAAATGGACATTAGTGCTACTATTTAGAATGTATAATAATAGTAGCATGCTCATGACAATTGGAATACAAATCAGGGGTTAAAGTTGCTAATTTATGTATGAGAAAAAAAATAATTGTTAATACAAGGCATAGGGGTTTAATAATGTCAAGTGATATTGGGCTACCAGAGACAGAGACGCATGAAATTACATGGAAAAATAAATTGAATAGAGGATTTTGCAGAGGTGTGTGAGAGTTACTCTCTAAGTAAAGTTCACCTGTGAATCAGAATGACGTTGCTTGAAACTGTGAGCCTCAAACGCGCTATCTTCCGTTGGTTCTTTATTCTCATCAACCTCGTCGGGCTCGTCTTTGTTGGCATCCTTTTGTCCCCAGATGTGAGTTACACCTTCGTTCATATCTTGTTTCAACATCTGAGCCACCTTGACACCTTCGTGCAAACTCTCACGGAACACATGCACTCCTTTGCGAACTATCTGACTCGCGGACTTTAAGATACCTGTGAAAAAAGTCACATTTAACGGTTATTTTTAATCAATTTTTGGCAATTGTGGTCTCAACGTATTCTCTCTGTAAGGATAGTCCTGAATGGAGTAAACTTTAACTTGTGTGGCATTCTTTTTTTAAAAATAATTCAAGTGTAGCAGATGGGAATGTACGCCAAGATTTTTGAGCCTGTAAACATGCATAGGTAGATAACGCTTTTTTAAAGGAATTTCTTTTTGAAAGGAATGCACTGTATCAAGAAATTTCCAATGAATTGGGGCTTTCCAAAGTTTATACGATTCAATGACATTTCTATTTTTACAATATCAAGAATAATCTCTGCGAGCTTCTCCCAAATGGTACAGGTACCTTTTTGATAGTGCTAATGACGCTATTGGTATAACGTGACTAATGCACATGGGGACATATTTGCTCCTATTGTTTAAAAAAAATGTAATCGCATCTGCAAATACAATGTTCCTGACATGTGTTAGAAGTCCATTACCTATTCCCGTCCTCGTGTACAGATTGATTAAATTAGCTTCCTTTCCAGTTTCTCAGAGAAAAAATCCTGCCATTTTTCTTGTAGTGTAATATCAAAACACGCGGATTTTACTGTTACTTCTGTAAATGAAACCTTAACTTGCAACCAGTACAGAGGAAAACGGGTGTGCACACATTTTATCTTAAGATTCAAGTCTGCTATGACCAATTTACAGACCTTAAGGTAATGTGTCTTCAGATAATTTAAAATCTCCCAAGTTGAAAAATCCCCCATTAAAAAAACAAAACGGCACTTGCAGATTGTGTATTTTTCCCTGAAAAAAACTGACTAGTTGCCATTGATCTACTATCTTTCAAAACCTGCAAATGTTTGTTTTAATGTTTTGGGGTCAGTTGGACTGGGACATACTGTACCCGCTTGGGAGCTATAAAAACAAAAGATGTAGAAAGATGGTTATCTCCGAAGAGTGGAGTAATATGTCTCCTCGGAACAAAATAAATGAGACGTTGTCAGGTCAGATATGCAAGGGAAAAAAACCTGTCTGGGAAATTCTAAGACAGAATTTTCAATTGTAACAGATGTGATCTTTCATAATCTAATGCGATAACATATCGGAACTTGATTTATCTCATGTGCAAACTCACCCCTTTGCTCAGTGGACCGAAAGCGCACCTGTGACAGTCTATGGACCATACCTTAATTTGAATTTAAGGGCACGGGCAAGTGTCTAAATGAAAACGTATCGCCACCCTCTATTTCCCCGGTTGGTTTTTGTATTAAATTAAGAAATTCCATCCACAAATATAATATTTGCTCATTACATACAATTCAACTATCTACACATACATAGATACACATTCTTATACACATAAATTTACTGAATTAAAATCCTAAGGTTGATTTCATAACCTCCTTGTGTGTAATTGGATCTTAAAAATAATCACATGGTATTATTCCTAAAACTTAGAGATGCAAATTTCATGTACGACAGAGTTAATGACTCAAAAATCTTTGACAGAACCTGCAAGGTTAATCCTCAAAATAGAAAAAAAATTAACTTCTGAATGTGAAGATAAAAATTAGAATCAAACTTGTAATCTTTTATTATTTTACGTTTCACCGATCTTACATTTGTAAGATGAGTAAAATTTGATACAGTATTTTCTAGGGTTGTAAATATATCCAGAGCAGAGCTGACTTGAGATGGAGAACGGGTAGCAAAAAACATAACAATAGGCTATCAATCTATCTTACCCAATGGATCTAAACTGCTGAAAACGGAAGCCATCCCTCGAGCGGATCTCCCTAGACCGGAGATATGATGATCGCTTCGTACATAAGCTCTTGAACTTTCAGTTCCACTTGCACTCTCCACTGGCGTTTTAGCACCCTCACTGGAACTCCTTGGAGCACTTACTTGCGAAGATTGATTTTTGAGCCCGACAACATTAGGAACAAATGAAGCCCCAATGAGGATTGTTAACAGAGCTAAAGCTTGTATTTTCATTTTAATTCCTTGACTGGAAGGACAAGTGCACAGGGAAAAGGATAGGAGAGGACTTGGATATTCTCACAAGAACTAATCAGACTAGTTCATGATTAAATCTCCAATAATGTTATTCTGAGAATGCTCTGGTACAGAATGAGAATGGGATCTGAGGAAGTGAAACCTGACGGAGTTTATTTTTGGAGGATGTTGACAAAATATAGAATGTAATGGGAATGATGGGGGCAATGATGAGTGCGTGTGTTGATAGGAGCAAAGTTAGGAAAGATTTTCGGGTGGTTAGTACCGTATTTTTTTTTGAGTGAGTCTAAGTAATGTATTTAATTTGATTGTCATCATGTTCTTCCGGGTCTTGAGTCGCTTCGTTTGGGACATTCGTCATTATTTGTAGATTTAGGGACGCTTGACGGCAGCCTGATGTGTAGCTCAAACAGACGAAACTTGAACGTTACTTCAATTATAAAGGACATCTGAATGGGTCTTTAATGGGGATTATATGATGCTTTGGTTTACGCAGAGTGAATCCGATTTCAATGAAATGCACGTAATCTGTTGTCTTCTCGTTACGGATTCTTGCTCTGCTAACTGAAACTAACGCTGTGTGGACTGCCACTATTTTATTCTTTTACGGCTGTCCTTTGATACGGATGAGATCCACTCACAAAGCAGATGCTGATGTACTCCTTTCTTCAAAAGTATGTTTTCGCAAGCTTTGAATTCCTCACATACATTACATTATGTAACGTTACTACAAATGAATTGTTTTCCCTTACATAGGAATATTACAGGGAGTAAGATCCATTCTCATAAGTTCATGTCTACAGGGTTCTGTACAAACATTTCTCTCCCCGAACTGAAGCATCCTGTAAATGAACACCTTGAATTACAATATATCTACATAATCTTTTCATCCCTTGTTTGTAGAATATTTTGTTATGGATTTTCTAAATTTGCATCCTCACAGAGGCGGAAATTGTGAGGAATTTTCAAAATTATTTTGTCTCTGAATTTAAGAAATTCTATCAGTCTACAATTTAGCTTCACTTTCCTGATTCATGCAGTCACAATAATTATTACTGACTCATGAAAAAATTCACACACGAGCACATGGAAAGTAATGATTTTAATTTCGCTTCCTTTCCTCTTGCTTTTGGTATCAGTCTCTATACTCATCAGTAAATTGGTAGGGAGTCATATTTGGTAAAAGTTCTGGTTTTTTACATCAAAATTTCTCGGTAACTCTATGTGCTAAAGTGGGAGAAAACATTTTGAAGGAGGCCTGTAAACTCAGGCTCGTACACAAGGAATACATATATAGTCTTTCCTCAAGTTCTATAAACCGACCTTGCTTTTAGTTTTATTGTCTCAAAATTGTCTAAAAAGAACAGAAATTCCCTTCCAAACGTAGGACGTGAATGTATTAGCCCTACATGAATATACGGCTTTACGTTCCATAGCTATAAATGTATCCACGTATACATACATAAGTGCCGTACTGCTATAGTATATATGTACACCTATATTTACTCTTTGTTAGATTACCGATTTCTCACAGGGAACAAAAGAAGATGAGCCAAAAGTTTACTTTAGGTTATTAGATTCGGTGATTTGTGATGAATGGGTGAGTTTTGAGAATGAACTGAGCACCTATCCTGAAATTTCCGAACAAATTTAATTCTTTTCATGACGGCACAATGGCCATAAATAAGAGTTGACTAAAAAGGCTAATATACGACAATTATTCACGTTCATTACACGCACCATCATATGTGTTTTGTTGTGTGGATGAAATGTATACACCTAGGATTTTCAAGTACATTAGCCCTGGAAATTATAGGACTATTACATTACAAATAATTACATGTACATTCTCATAAAATGTTCCTTCACATATATGAGCCATAAAGCTCATTGCACCATTTCCAGACTGAATTGAAATGAGCATTTGGGTTTGTATTTTTGTTCATTGAGAGAGAGAGAGAGAGAGAGAGGGAGAGAGAGAGAGAGAGAGAGACTATATGGTAATAAGGGGATGAAGCGAGTCGAACCTCTTGTGGCTAATATTTACCCTTAATCTATGTTTCATTTCCCTATTTGTCTCGCTTGATTGTGTACTTTTTACAGCATGAGTACTTCCACACATTAAGTAACATTATTTATTGCCACCTTTCACATCCCTACTTATGTTTCCCTCAGTACATAGATACATCCGTATGCACATAATTACAAGCTCATACAAACACGTTTAGTCTCCCTGTGAGGGCTGTTTTGAGATGTGTACAACAATACTATGCTCCACAAGAGGCGTCCTTTGAGATGAAATGAAGCTCATATTGTGCATGTGTAATTATATGGGAAAAATGAAGAACCTATGAGATTCCCATAGTCAAAGTCCGTCATAACACAGACAAGGATCAAGGAAAGCCTGGAGTGAAGAACATTACGAACAAGATTTTAAATAAACGTTGAGCATTATCCACGCTTTGTTTAAATATTTACTAAATAATAAATTAGGGACACTTTCACACCTCTTTAGTCCTTTCAAGACGCAAGGCATTGATTCCAATAAATAATCATAACCTATACGCCCACAACAATAGCATTCCAGACAGGCCCGATACCTAAAGATACGCTAAAACTACCGCTTCCAGTCCGACTGTGTCTCAACAGGGCCGTTACAGGATAGATGCCAAATCCCATATGTACATAAGTGCGTATGGATGTTTTTGGATTGCTAAACATTTAATTTTTATCAAAAATCTACAAATAGCTTGATGTTGACAGTAATGTTGGCAAAAATATTTTTGACATATTGTATCAAGTTAAGGATGATTGGAGATACAGAAGGTAAGAAAAAAATAACAAAAATTGAATGACCCCGACGTGATTCGAACACGCAGCCTTCTGATCTGGAGTCAGACGCGCTACCGTTGCGCCACGGAGTCTTCGTTGACTAGAGTGAATAGAGTTTTGGTACATATCCTCCAATGCTCCTCAAAGTTGTTTACTGAGCTCACGTATTAATCATATAATCCATTCCTGAATTTCCTACACACGCACACACTACTCCTGCTTCACTGATCGTTCTAGCACGCTATTTAACTCTTCTATATCACAACTGCCAAGGTAGGTAAACCTGTATAGTGGATCTTTTTTTTGTGGATGTATATTGTTCTTATGTAAAACCGTTTTTATTGAGGCGGCACTGCCAGAGCCATGTACCAATTATGACAGGAATGTGACCTCAAGCAGGAGGCTCCCGAACTGTTTCATATGTGTGAATACGGAAATAAGGATGACTGCTTGGTGCTACTCATTCATAACTAATGGTATCAGCACGAGTCGACCAATAAAAATAATGTGGACGTAATGAACCCTCAGTGCTTACAGAAATCCAGTATGTATTTTTGAATCTATGCATATGTAATATTGGTATTGATTCTCCGGAGATACAAAGTAACTACTAACTATGTACATGGTAACCAATAGGATTTATTGTCTACCACACTTATTCTTGTCTTAGACTTTGTATCCTTGGCTTGGGAAGCCAAGGAATGTTTAGCATCGACTAAATTCTACATGATAATGGCAATCAGAACTTCTGAGTCAGCTCAGACGTTCTGAATTCTGACAGTTCTACTGGCTGAAACCACAAGTATATAAATACAAGAAATAAAAACTATAATATTCATTAACTTATTATAAAAACGAGCAGCATAGCCACCGCCTGCGTCGGTGGAAGCATGCTATGTAATGTAATGGGAGAGGACGCGGAGCTAAAGCCAAAGCGTGCTGCGTTGTGTGCTTGTACATTGCATTACTTATAGTAAAAGCGCTTTATGGCATTGTGCACTCGCAAGCCTAAAAAGCGCGTTGAGGACGGAGCGAAGATTTAAAAATGTCCCCTCTTCCACTGTCATCATCTTCAAATTATAGTATTTAGATATGAAGAATTTTACCCTTCCAAAAAAATGTCATCAAATAAATGAATGGAAGAAAATGAAAATAATTATTGTAACAAAATAAAAACGTCGATTTTCAGCTTATTCTTCTCCAGAAAATTATTTTCCAGGATGCTATCAATTTGTAACTTTTGTGTCTATACCCTATGTCAATAATGATTTAAAAAATATTGTGTACTCATTTTTGCCCACCAAGAGTAGCCCACTATAGAAATTTTTACTTCAGACAGTAATTTATGAGTAATAAAATTTAACGACGGATTTTTTATCTATATTTTAAATAGAAGCTCAATATGCGCACCCTTAATCTATGCTTAATTGTAATTATTATTATTATACAAAATCACGCCGAATGCCATGTCGTGCATAAAATTACGCACTGAAGTTATGTTTATTTAAAAATATTATTACTAATCAGGATTTGGAACATAGTGATGACAAATAAATAGGATAATAGATGCATAGATAAAATGACGATATTGAAAACCCTTCTAATACCAAAACACATTTTTGCAGTGTCAAAAATAATAGACATAATTATATTTTTTAATTGTAAGCATAATGTACATAACTATGAGTTACTGAGACTTGACATATGTAACATTTCTTCAGGAATTTTCAAATGACTTTCCTAACCGTATGGTTTGGTAGTTTAAGCTAATATGAGACAAGTGATTGGCTCGTTTTTTTTTCATAGTAAAAGAAACTTGGGACAAAAAGGCCATTGGTTGTGTGAATAATCATGGAAAGCTGTAGTTTAATCGGCCGTGTAAAATGGCCTGGACACTGCACTTTAGCTCTTGAGTCCATTTGTCATCAAGTGTATGAGGATGAGCGAGATGGATGGAAATAGCCGAGAGTGAGAATTATGATTGTGGATGAAGCTGACTTGAGTCGAGGGTCGGTTTGGAAATGTTTGAAGATGATAATGTGAGGTATACGAGCTGGCCACGGGGTGGTTAATGTTAATACGGTAATAAATTGACTGGTTATTTGATTTTATGTGTGAGGAAAAGTAGGATGGATTCCATGGAATTCTTGGAGGACTTCACAGTGGTGTAGTGATGGAGTCAGCAGCAGTCAAGGAGGAGAAGAATGACCAAGACTTGGTGTAAAGGAGGAAGGTTCAATTTGCACCCATAGTGAGGGAGGTAATAAATCCCAGTATGATAAACATGTGTCTTGCAGGACCCCCCGAGGGGAACCAAAGGACCTCCTACAGTTGAAAAAGTGTGAGTTATTGCCATCACCCTAACAGATGGTAACAAGCCTAACTATTTTTATTGATTCTCTTCAACCTCAATCTCATTCATAATTTATTATCAACAAATCCTTCTCCATAGTCTCTTGTCCACACACCATTTCACCCCAATCCCTTTCTAACTCCTCATTTCAACTCTTCATCTCAAATCTCTCCAGTCCATTTCCCAGCCGGAATCTGGATTATTCATCCCTCAATCTGGAGCCTCTACTCCGATTCCCCAGCCACTGGAGTATCTTCCACAGGATTTTATTTCCTCAGCCTACACAATACTGTCTTTAAAATAACCCATGATCATACACATACTAACATATACCCACTTTCATACAGGCTCATACCCTTAAATCATACAAAATGCTAAAATTACAAGATATATAAGATTTACAAAATAATAATTATTACAAGTATGAAAAAGATCTGAACTATTAAATTGTCAGAGTATTTATAAATTTAAACTATGAGCCAAGTCCAGTGATAGAACAATATTGAATGTTTTTGTGTGAGGAAAATAAAACCGTGGGCACAAAAGTTCGAAATTTTAATCCTCCTTTAATGTTTCTCAAAGTCTCTCAATTATATTCAGAGGCAGTCAGTCCCTTTTCCCATATCGATTCTTGAAAAAGCCACACCTCTGATTTGGTACAAGCACTAAAAATTATCTTGTCTCGGGATTTTGATGATAATCCCCGATAGAATTGTTCTCCACGTTTCATGAAACAATAGTAAGGAAAAGGCGGTGACCCACACTACTGCCGAGACAAGGAGCCCAAGATGATCCATGGGACAGTATGAAAAGGGAAAGGATCACAGCCCGATTACATCCACAAGACAAATACTCCCAATTGAACTGCTACCAATCCTCTGGTGTTATGACCATAATAATCTAAATATAATGGAATTGTCAAGTCATAAGTATTATTTACGCCTCCCTCTTCCCAATCTTCTCCCTTGAATCCGCATCAAGTCAAATAACATGTCAATAATGTGAGGCTCATTGCAGATATTACATATTTACTTAGATGCACGTATGTAATTATGTATGTAATTACATTGTAAGTAATGCCAGGAGTTAGAATTCCAATATGTATGAACGCCTCAACAGTAGAATACCTAGAAGTCAATCCGGCTTCACTATATGTAATCTATACGGACTAAATGGACCCCATAAAAAATAAATAAGCAGTGTGCTAATAGAAAATGATACACACTACTTCTTCACTCAAGTCTCCCATCAGCATTACTTTTGACTACACTCATGACTCGATAAACTTATGGGATCATCACAGGATTAAATTACCTACTGTACTAACTGGATTGTTAGTGTACAGTTGGGTGGATATGGCCCTATTTATATGCATCTACATCCATGTATATTTATATACTCGGACTACAATTTAACACATTACCTAGTTAGTCCTGAAAGTACATGCACACAATAAGGGAAGGTCCCTCCTGAGAGCTACAGCTTACTCCGACCTAACTCCACACCATAATAATTCTCAGTTGACATAAAGTTTACATGCGTCATCTTCTGCACTTTATTACCCGCCCATATAGACAGATACAGATGAAGATAAAATATTGGGATCTTTCCCTTTCCTCCACGTCTTCCTTGAAGACTTCACAAATTCTACTTGGCTTTTGTATATTAAGATAAACATGTAATTGGGAAAGATAAAGTTGATGATGACTGAGTCATAGTATCTACTGTATATAGTGGAACTGTGGAGGATTTCCAATGGGAACTTATGGGATTGTGAGGATATTTGTATATGAGCTCTGCTCGGATCTCCGTCAGTAAATTGTACATGCATACAAAAATCCAAGGATTGTACATGAACCCTGTGAAGAGTTGCAGTTGTAAACATAGAAATTATTTATTTTACTTGAAACGTTCGGATAAACTCTCTGGTTACGCAAGTCCCTCTTATTATTATGACTCTAACTATTCCTGGTGCTTATTGGAAACAAAGTGATGGACCATGGGGCTTATCGTCAAGATTTAGTCTTGACTTCAGAACAACCATAAGATTATGAGCACGATTAACCTCCCACACTAGTAATAACAATAAAGGCATTTGTGTGAAGCCCATATTGCTACATACATAGATACAGTGGTAGTGGTAGTTAGTTCCCATCCTGTAAATTTTTTTTTATTTTTCAAACCCTCAGACCTTATGGACCAAACTCAACCACACACAAGTCTCCTTTATATCCCCATCTCAATTTTTTTTTTCAGATCACCACCCAATGATAACTATAAATTCTGAGGAGCAGTCCAAGCTCAAGTTTACTTTCGCTCCTGGCTGCTCCTATACACTCCCTCCTGCACTTTTAAAACTTAATACTCCCTTTCTGCCCCAACTGGTACTAATAAAATTGGTGAACATGATCATTACTCCCCGGATCCTTTTGTACAATGCTGGACTTCCAATTATTATAGCAGTTAGCTCACATTCATGCAAAATACAAAAGCAAATAAATGTTTTTGAGATGTGATTTTGATGATATTGTTTCCTTTTCCCTGTGATATTCCATAACTACACACATATATTTTTTAAGTAAGCACATGAGTAGATACTGTAAGTTTATAAAATTATTGTGGGATAAAAATTCAAATCAGAAGTAATAGTCAAAGTTACAGGATTTTAAAACTACAGCAGAACATATCTACCCTTCTTCATACAGATATTAGATTTGAGATGAGGTAAATAAACTTACAGTTGAAAATAGTTGTCACTAGAGGGAAAATCCGAATCGGAAAATCTTGATTACTGATTAATGGAGAGAATTCCGGGAATGTGTTATTGGATGCCAGGAAGGGTTCTAATGAGGTAATAACGTACATTCTGAAAAATGACTGAAGGAATAAAAGAATTAATTAGTAATGGACTCACGTCTGATTTGAAATGTTAATTCCTTCAAGTTATTTTTCCTCAGTCCTGAGAAGACATGGAGGGGAATAAATCAAAATGGTACGAGACTACCCGTCACATTGCAACACTTTTGTTTCATTGGCAAGTTCCCCATTAGTCTTTTTTTCTTCCTCTCTGGCTCATTGTGAGCACTTGAAGTTTTATACAAATGTATGTAATGGATGTATCTACTGTACCTATAGACTTTTATTCACAATGCTCAAACTCCGTTGGAACAAGGTTGATTTGGACAATTTACAGAGCGTGTGGAGCGTTATAAATGCTATAGTCATAGGGCGAGTAATATGACAAACAAAAATGATTGCTTGAATCACACGGGAATAGCCGAGTAATTTATTAATGTGGTGTTTTAAGTATGCTTAAAAGTTCCTGCTGTACATGTTTAATCGTGGACAGGGACCGTGCCTCGAGAGAGATCATCTCTCTCTCTCTCTCTCTCTCCCTCTCAGATGCCTCTTCTAACATCATTTACTTAGCCCAAGAGAGACTACTACGATTCAGGTGATCCAGGTTTTTATTGCTACGGGCCCCTACCAAGATCTAATTAATTATCCAGTCACTTTGTCTCAAAGTGCTTAAACTGAGGTTCTCTTGTAAGTGCCTCTAGATATGCATAAGTATAGATATGTATCCTCACAAAAATTGAATAACCCTTCTATTTTGCTTATTTTGTATATACACAGTAATGTTGTCTATTTTGTATGTGCACTGTATCAACAATTTTACTTACAAATTATAAACACACAGTCATTTAGATACATTCGTAGATATTGTAACCTATGTATGTACGTATGAACCTCAATGAAATTGAGGATCTATGCACGTCAAAATTCAAGTTTTGTAAGTGCATCCTCCAACTGTACTGATTACCACAGGGAATATCATTTGTGCATATGATTTGGTAACCTTACCATGTAATACCAGTGTAGTCACCTAAGAATTCTTGGGCAGATGTAAAAATTAAGTACAATTAAAAACACTCGTACAGTCACATTTCTCCAGAGCGTTAACCCGTGCCAAGAATCAGTATATAGACAGAATGAAAAAATATAAGGAATTGCTTTACAATGTATGTATGTGTGTGTATGTGTGTGTATGTGTGTGTGTGTAGTTCTCACGATGATTTACTGAAGTTCAAGTCATTTCCGTGAATAAAACAAGAGAGAAGGCAAGGGACGATGGAAAAATGAGACTTGAGGAGACCTCGCGCTGTGTTATGGTCTCTTTTACATTCCTGACAACAGCTAATCAAAAATATGTGGCCAGCCTACAGGGAGGTCGTCATCCATAAAACAAATAATAGCCCTTTTCTCCTTTACTTCCCTCTCTGGATACAACCTAATCTTTCACAAATTCTCTTCCTTCTCCCACGATCCCAACATTTCCAATCTGTACTTTCAGGCGTATTCCCATGAACAACCTCATGTACACAGATCCCGCTATTAACTGTATTCCCCAAAACTTTCAATTTTAATAGTTAATACTCTAAATGTAATCCAAAGGGAAAACCTTCCCTGGATGTGACCTCTCAAATTAAAAGTTTATAATATTCCCAAATCTGCGAAGGAACGGAGAGGAAATCATACAATAAATATTTATCTTGATGAGTGTTTACAATGCAAAGGGAAATGATGTCAATGTGATTAATTTGAAAGGACTGCTATTTTTTGGTGTCTGACCCAAAGGTGAGAAATGAATAAATTAGGATGGAGCGCTATAGGAGTCGTATTAAGTGAACTGAATCCGTCAACGAGAAGGTGTTAATGAGATTAATGAGCTGTTTGCCCATGATGGATGGGTTGGAAGAAATCTCAAGAGTGATCACCCTCATTATTGAGGCTAATTGAAAGAGGGAGAAAGAACCGAGGGGTTCCCTGTCAAATCAAATTGTTTACCTCACGTTCCGTTTTACTAAAAGAGTTTACTTGGGAGCAACCAAGTTTTGGAAAAAAAATATTTATGTTCGTAGCTACTTGAGCTTATAAGCTCTGAGGAAGAAACAGTATGATCAGGAAAAAAAAAACATGAGGAGTAGCAGCTTTTGGTTCGTGTGCTCATATGTACAAACGAGCAATATGACTCTCAAGGAGTAGGCTCTGTGTGATGTATGTACATATGTACATACTACTATTTATTTGTATGCATAGGATATGGTTAGAGATTGGAGGGTTGAGCCCCTCGTCTGAGAACGGCTGCAAGGAAATTCGTTGGAAGATTAATTGAGATTTGAGGATGGGGATTGGGTGTGAAAACCTGTAGTACAGAGCTCCGCCTATTTCTTTATTTCATCAAGCCAGAGAGAGAGAAGCCAGAGATGCTGCATCTTCCTCCTCCGCCTTTCACCTACACATACCTACATTGTTTCTTCATCCGAAGCTCCCATCTCTCAAGTACGGGCTTTCCTCATAAACAACAATCAGTTCCTTTTATTTTTTCTTTCCCTTCAACGTGCTCCAGGAGCAGAGTCACTTACAAAAGATAAACTTCGTTTCAAGTATCTACCCAAACATTTCAAATCAAGTAGTACCTTCAGTTAAGAACTATCCTTTTTATTTCCTGGCAATTAAATCATTTGTTTTCAAAATTGTTCCAGTTTACCAAATAATTTGTAGCAGAATATTTTTTTCCCCTTTGAAACAAGACTCCTTGTTTTTTTAAAATAAGTTATAAATAAAGAACTATAGGGCTTCGAGTTACACAATTATTTTGCAAATGAAAAGCATTTGGTTGATACTAAAATGGTTCAAGATAGGACGACTGATTTGGAATCTCTGAATTGTCATTCTCCCGATAGGATGCATTTAAATAGTCATAGTAGTAAATCTCCAAGCTCAAAAACAGTGGGAAGTGAAAATTCGGGGAGGAACTCTCCGGGATCTGACACGTCCGATAGTGTGTGTTCAAATGAGAATATCAACATTGACAATAGCGATGAGGAGTCCTTACAAGTCTCACCATATATTATTACCAGTAAGAAGAATCATTTAAGGAACAGTTCCAATCAGGACATTTTTAAGGATAAGAGTATTGATGCGAGCAGTAGTAGTAACAAATTGGTGGAGTTACAAATAGACAATGTGCCTTCAGTTATTGTGCCTCGAACCGTGCCTTGCATTGTCCTCACCCCGCCCGCAATCTTCAACCCGGGCTTGCCTTTATTGGGTTTCTCATCCGTCCCAGGGAGGTTCCCTCAGGACTATCCTCATGAGCCGAGTCATGTCCCGGGATTGACCTCCACCTCAGCATTTGCATCCTTTCCATTTCATCCCGGTGGTGGTAATTCCAGTACTAAGAACTACGACACAAATGATTTCAAAACTGAGAATTCCTTAAATCTGAGCCAAAGTTGTAAGGACGAATTGGAAGTGGACACTCGGAATGGTATCACATCAAAGAAGCTTGCTTTCGGCATTGATCGGATACTCGCGGATGAGAAGGATGTTTCCAGCTTGAATCGTAAGCTTGAAGTATTTTCTATTTTTACTAACAAAAAAAATAATTATGAAGTTAATTTTTCCTTTCTAAACTCACCTTCTAACTTACAGCACTCAGAAAATTTACATCTAAATTTGTAGTAGTTTTGGGGCAAAGAGAAACTTTGAGTCAAAAAATCAATTTGATTAGGTTTGTTTAATAGAAAATCCCAATCGATATTCTCATTTGAAATGCATATTGCATGAATGACAAAAAATGTTGTGAAATTGTGCAAGTATGATGATTTCAGTATCAACAACATTACATTAATTGACTCCTGTCATAAAAGCAGCTTGCATTAATTCCTAGCATTAAATCAATGAAGTAGATACAAATACAAATAATAACCGACAGCCTTTTTCCGGCTCACAGACAAATACCATGTAACAAAACTCTTGAGTGGGAAGAATTAGATTATAAATTCAGAACCAAGATGTGAGGGTTATTTAACTGTTACTTACTAAAATACAGATAGATGAGAAATATTTGCTATAGATTCTGCATATTTAGTAGTTGATATAGAAAGGAATAAATATTTTTAGAGGGAAGTATTTCCAGAAGAAAATAAACTTGAGGGGAGTAAATTCAGGAGCAATAATTAAATTGATGGAGGTTGAAGTTACAAAGAAATGAAATGCACCTTGTTTTGAGCACCAAGTTCCTATAGCTTCAACATTGAATATAATTAGAATTATGAGGTGAAACCGCATCATTGGCAGACTCTCACTCTCAAGTGTTTACCCAAATCTATAACAAGGTTCATAACTCAGTGAATTGCCGTCTGCTTTGGCTCCTTGGTCGGTATTGGAAATGATGGGAAATAAATTGAGCAGATAGGAAATTTCATATTTATGATCATCCCTGGGCCTGTTCGCAGAAAGTTGAAATAAACTGAAGCATTTAAGGAAACCATAGAAAGGACATATGTAACAACTATCAAGATCTACTTATATACATGAATATGTTGTAAGTACAAAATTAGCCAGGGAGTTGAGTGGTAATGAAAGTACAGGATCTCTTTGGAACGAAATCCCTCTCTTTCTCTCTCTCTCTCTCTCTCTATCTCTATCTCTCAGTCACTTCCCGTATTCTTAGTATGTGTCTTGTCGTGTAGGTGGGTTGTTTGGAAGTGGGTTTGTGTAAATTGTGAAGAGATTATGGTAAAATAAACATTTTCTAAGGATGCCGAAATCATTCCTCACAATCTGACTGTTTAACTTAATTCTATAGTTATGAGAGGAGGAGGAGGCACACACTACAGGAGAAGGATTAGCAGACGACGTTTGCTAACTTTACCACAACATGTTCATAATCATCCTTGCAATAAATATTTAAAACCTCACTTGAAGCTGATTGAGATTCTCTTACAACCAATTCTACCTCATCTTAGACTAACGTGTATTTATCAACTCCGTCTATTTTCCTCAAGTCCCTTTTATCTGTTTGCCACTTGCGTCTCAACAATATACATACATACTGGGCTGGGAAAAAATAAAATCAAAGCCGTACCGAGATCCCCTTGTATAACATTTCTCCACGATTTATGATTTTCCCAACCTCCGGGTTATATTTATGTTTTCTTAGCCAAGTCCAATTTGCTTGTTTTATGCCTCACCTCACCATTTTCCCTATCTCCAGCCCTCCTCCTTTTAATGACCCGCAAGAGTTACAGTTCCACTCAACTTCTATGCACATTTAATTACCGCCATGCTCAAATCCGTCTATTTTCTCTCCAGATCTCTTTCCCCACATTTGTTCCCCACATCCTCTCAAGCCTAACTCATTCCTTTCTTTCCTATAAATGCTGTTTTTTTTGTATATACATACTTGCAAATTCTAACTTAACTTGCTCCTACCCTTCAGCCTAATATTCTCACTGAATAAATAATTATTATATCCACCCGGGAAAATATATACAGACAAGACGCATTTCTTTGGAATACTGTACCTTTTGAGAGATTCTTAGTTTTACGCCTCAGTAAATGTGCTATCCCTAACATATAAATATTGGAGCAATTACAAAATGACGCTTATCATATATACATCCCTTCATTACGATAATATGAACTGGGAATAAGTAGATACTACAGAACTGCACGTGTTGGAAATAATTATCTTGTCATAAGAACTGCTGATTGGGAGGAGGGCATGATGAGTAAATCAATTGAGGGGACTAAAACCACTGTGGCTTTAGTATAATGTCAAATGTTTCAAAGGGTGTCAGCAGAAATGTAATACATAGTATCATGTGTGTGTGTGTGTGTGTGACTCTCTAGTTAGCATGGACACACGGATGGGCTCCGGCCACCCCGTTGGGATCAACTTGAAAAGCTACCACACTCACCATGAGGACCATCGAGGTGGTGGGGACAACTATTCCAGTCAATGCTCAGAGTGTTTTTTCTTATCCCGATATTGTCGTCGGATTCAATTTCCAACAACAACGCCGGCCTCCGTGTCACCTTCCTCCTTCGCCTGGATTCCACCGCCAACAACGTCTCATCCTGCTGACAGCAATTCCACAATCCTCTCATCCAACAGTGAGTCCCTCATTTAAAAAAAATCGGACATACATATGTACAGAGCTCTGTATCTTTATCACGTAATTCAAGAACACTCTGAATTGTCACACTTGCCGCGTTCATTGAGGCAGAGCCATATAACTACCGCCCTTGTATTTACAGTTGGATGCAAAATATGCTAATTAAATAAGAGCATGAGCTAGTTATTGACACTTGAGCTGGATTTATGGGAGTCAAATGTGTAGCTTAAAAATGCAATGGGTGCAGTAGTCATGTACAATTTAATTAAAATCTGCCCAATCTAAATCACCTAAGTATCAATTTATCCTCTATTGAAATATTTACTAGCTATTTTGTTATTCTTCAGCCTTTTGCTGATAAAGTGATTTTTGAAAGCATTTGATGACCCTTCTTATTTTGAAGCTAAGGCCAGGGAAATAAGTAATTTTTAAATCAATTCTGAATGAGGGAGGTCTCTAATCTTTGGATCTTCACCTATGTATGTCACTATAATAAATAGATACTAGTATAGTAGCCACATGGCCCCTCAGCCCTACAGTATTGGGCATGAGGGCTCTGAAATATGAAAAAAGTTTTATCGTTGTAAATTTTTGGACCCATCAAAATAACCACAAAAAATTGTTACCAACTCTGCTCAAACTTAAAACAGACGAGCAAAACAAAACGCATTTTGTCTGGAGGCTTTATATTTACTTATATACACGAGAAACATTTATTAGAGCATAAAATTGTAGTATCTGGACAACATGGAATATATCTATATATCCAATGTGAGGGTATAGTACTAGTAAAAATAAACTCATAAAAGTAACTACCATATTGTAGTTAGGAAAAGTTTGAAAGTACTCCCTTGTCATTTGTAAGTAAGTATAAGAAGCTCGTACCCTGGGACTTCTCAGGATGCCCCATAATTAAAACCCCATCCCTGATGAAATGAATGTAATAAGTCCAAGTATTACATGTCAGCACTGAAAAAACATCAACACTTTTTATCCCATCAATTAGATACATATATCCTATATAGGATTGAGATATTATCATGTTGAAAATTTCAAGTGTGAAATCCCTTGTACTAAAAGAAAAAACATAGACTGGCATTGCAGAAAAGTAATTGAAATGGAAAGCTGCCGTTCTAAAGGCCATGTGATAAGGTATAATTACTACTTATGCACGGACAGTGAGCTGACTTAAGACAGAATGAGTTCTCACTTGTCAAGCTTTCTGTAGTAGGGAATGGTTATGACTGTACACATGTAATTATGCATTTTGTACGGAATCTAGGAGTGTGTGAGGACTCTTTGTAAATCCTTGGGTAAAGGATCAGCCCAAATATGATCATTAGAGCTGAATAGTCAATTGTTGAATGACGAGGGTTTATTTCGTGTGTGGCATAGGACAGTGCAGTAGAAGCAGGTTTCCCTCTGACTCTGCCAGACCATGGTGAGTTTCTGTCATCATCTTAGTCATATTTACAACCCATCCAAGTTGTCGACACTGTTGGGTCTGTGTGAGAGAGCGAGAGATGGAGAGAGAGAGAGAGAGAGAGAGAGAGCAAGAGAGACATGAAATTCGTTATTATCGTATTATCAGCCTTTTCTTTTATGTTCATGTACGATTCGTTCTGAGGAGGAGATAGGATTAATTTCCAATTCTCTCTAAATGTTTACAATCCCAATATACGCATAACATACACTTATTATTAGTGAACAGACGCCCATAGGCTCATTAAACAGCCTCTTGCCTTTCATTGCCTCTGAACACAAGTGAGCATCTATTCCATATTATTTACAGTTGAGGGGATCAAAAAGGACAGACAATGAGAGGATTCTGTCCTAAGTTCCACAAAACTTTCCTCACTGTTGGACACTTTCTGTGGAGTAGGTTTTTGGCGGATTTTATCCTTTGGGGCATATCGTACATAATTACTACTTGTGTACAGATACTGGATATCAATTTGTAATTTTAATATTATCAAAGGACTAAATGTTTCCAAATAAATGCACCCATAGATACAGGTGTATATACATACGTTTCCACAAACTGTTTTGTGCTGGCATTAATTAGTATCCAATGATTCTTTATGTACGTACGTAAAGAGCTCTCCATACTCCGAGAAGACTTCATCACAAGAGGATTTTCTCTTTAATACAAAATGTTTTGACGGATTCCTCTTGATATGCGCATGTTGATTCCTCTCCTTTCGAGATCATTTCATTATGAGAGTCACATTTTGCTACTTTTCAGGGGAATTTTGTAGAGAGCATTATATGATATGTAAATAACTAAATATTTAAAAAGGATCTTTCGAGATCCCCTTTACAAAGCATCGAGGATATATTCATTATATGCAATTTAAGAAAGTATCTGTAACTACAGCAGTGGTTTGTAGGTTTCCTGTGTTATTACAGTATTATACGGATTGACGTAAGGATATTGTGTTGAAAACATTTTGAAGTCCAATCAAGAGCTTACTCAAGAGTTGATTTTTCATGACACGTACTTTGTGCATCCGGGCATTTCGTGTGGAGCATCAAAGGAATAGTCAAATACCGGCAGTGTCAAGTATCTATCTTTACAATGATAACAAAACAAAACTATCGATTAATTTCTCAAACTAGAATATGGAGAGATACTTATTGCGACAATGTTTCAAAAGAGTGACGGGACAGCTCAGGAGACATATAAATTTCCTATCAAATTACAATGAAATCCGAACCTTTATATTTTATGCGAACTCTTGAAATTCCAAGGGCTGTAAACGTTGACGCTTCAGTATAATAATTACAAAAGTTTACTGTGGGTCTCGTATCAAATATTATATTATTATTATAGGGAATGAGGAAGAATTGGAAACAGATGTAAAATCTGGGTATTAAAATCAATTCATAGGTTGTAAGCACTGTCATTTAAAATGCTCATGACTCGTGATGCTTAAACAAGAACAAAATGTCCGGGGCACATTTTAAAATTCTTGTCAATCTTTTTGTCAAAATGAGATTTGTAATTTAAAAGTTGCTGGGATTTTATTTATATTTCTCAACTTTGTTTATGAAGGCTTTGGCCAGCACTTGCATCTCTCCTCCTATGGACTGAACAATTCCAACTTCTCAAACATGTCTTCCATGGTCTCTTGCAATACAAATGGGAGCGGGCGGAGGAAACGATCTTGGTCCAGGGCCGTCTTCTCCAACTTGCAACGAAAAGGACTCGAGAAACGGTTTCAGCTCCAAAAATACATTACAAAACCGGACCGCCGGCAGTTAGCCGCCACTTTGGGACTTACCGATGCCCAGGTACTTAATTCATTACATTTTTTCCCAACAGATTAAATTCCTAAGCTTTTAAAAAAATACGAACCTTCTACTTCCTTTTTATAACTTTCCCTCGCTCTCCCAAAATGAACTCCCTTAAACTACCTCTTTTTGAAAATGTTTCCAGGTGAAAGTATGGTTTCAGAATCGTCGCATGAAATGGAGACACAGCAAAGAGGGTAAACAAGGAACTCACATTGCAGAAGATCCCATCACAGTAACGGCTGATAAAAAATGAAGTACTCTGGCAAATAACAACCCTTTAAATATTCTCGAATTATTCTCGAATAAAATGTTTTCGAATTTAAAGTATAATTAAATATAACTTTCTAACTCTCCGATATGAATGATGGTTAAGCTTAATTACATGGACTCAAATAATGATTACTTGTAAGGACTGTGTAACTTGTGAGGGATTTATTTCCAAATCTACATACATACATACATCAAATTCTCACTTAAGACTATAATTATTATGAAAGATGATTTCAAAGAATAATTGTCATGGATGAATACTGTAATGTAATATGAATTTTTGCTATGGACCAAATCCCAAGTGCAATTAAAATAACCCCAAAAAGACACGTAAAAATGTAATTGATCATTCAATTTACTTTTATTTAGGTGAACTTTATAGATTTGACGACAAGCGTTCAAGTAGAAATGTGAAATTAGTTACTGCAATACAGTTCAAGTTTTTTTTCAATGTTTATGTAATAATTATAATTATGTACATGCGCATAATAGGTGGTAATACAAATTAGAGATTTTTCCCCTCCCATAAATGACACACACACACACAAATCCCCTGAAATTGAACAGTGCAAAACCATAAAGATGATCACATAATTTCAGGGCATAGTAACAATTTAAAATGAATCCCCACATTAATTTTTTTCTCATAATGTACGTAATTTTTCTGTACATGGGAAACCTTTAATTACAAATAAGCATCAGATATATCGAAAAATTTCATGTGAAATTTGTAATACGACTGTTGTAACTACTACTGAAATTAAATTCAAGTAAAAATGAGTGCAAGAGCAAAGGTTTAAGTAATATAAATAATTTAGGAGAACAATAATATTATTATTGTAGCCATTGGAGTTAGTATGGAGCTAACGGAGGAGATTTTTAATTAAATATCAATTCAAAATTTGTGTAGAGTACTATTGAAAATCCAACTGTCTACAACTTTTCCCTCTCCTTTCCTGCAAAGGACCAAAAGAGAAATCTACAGAGAAATTCTCTTGCCATAACGCTTTCTAAACCAAATTTTACGACGAAAGTCGTACCAAATTGTTTTCATTTCCAGAAAACGTACAATAATTTGATCATCTCTTTTAGAGATTTTCATTTTAATTTTTTTTTAAGAATTATAGGCCAAAAAATTGTGCTTTATAAGGGAGATTCAAAGTCATTTCAAGATACAGATTTACTTCTTCCTCAATTGGCTTCATGTACATACATAATTGTATGTCTCATTTAATTAATTGTACCATTTAAATATTGGTACTTTGATGGGGGAAGTTGAGATAATTATTTTAATTCTTGCTTACAAAATATGTACATCGGTTGAATTTGGAAAGCTTACAGTTAACATTTACAAAGTTAGAGCTGTTGATAAAAATTCCAAAGCGAGGACAATTTACATACATTGGCAACAATTCCGGCCATATATAATTGTATGCTTTCAAAAAATCAATATACGAGTCTTCAACTTGTAAAAACATCCTTCAATGTTCAATATACACTTTCAATTTGTTTTCGTTTAATTTGCAGTAATTACTTTTTTCACTTTTGAGTTTTATTTATACGTTACAATAAGGGACTCATTTATTTCAATTCCTATGCTCAGCATTAATAATTATTAGCGTCATTACTTGTACCTTCATATCTTCAATGGATTTGCCCAGAAAATTGTCCTCAAGATTACAGTATAATCATAGGGGACTGGATCATATATATCACAAGCACAGTTCGAAGGAAATTTAATAGGGAATTTTAATATTTGATTTTTATGTCTGTGTTTATATTTCACATGTAACAATTTTACATACAATAGTATTTCAAATCAATAATTTCCATGCTTTCATGGAGGGGTCAGAGTAATTGAATAATTCCTAAAAATATTAAGCTTTAAAAATAATTATGTCAGTGTGCATTTTTTTAGTAATACTAAAGTTATATATGTAAGCTCAAGCAATTCGTAATTCCTATAGGGTTTACCAGAATCCAGACAGGATTCTAAAGGGAAGCTTGATACGGAACAATTTTCCCTGAGACAGGCATTTGTATGTGTATGTACATACATATTTTAATAATAATTACATACTTTCTCTCACAAAATATCTTCCAATTGTGATGACTGATGACACATTTACTCTTCTTGTAGTAATATTGTGTTCTCACACAATTACAGAATTTCACTGGTTGATTTAGTGCTACAGTACAGTCATTGTCAGTCAAGACGCCTGTCTCGGAGATGTCTTTAGAGGTGAAGGACCTTTTTAGTAAACAATGGCACTGATACAGCTTTTTTTAGAATAATTTATACAGGAATATGTCTCATGAAGACTTTAACAGGGAAAAAAATCCACTTCCACAAAAATCAATATAATTCTAGAGTACAGCACATATGTATAATTATATGTAGGCTAAGTAATGGTAAGAGATTCTACTCACGCGGGAACTGCACCAGCGCATATGAATTAATGATTGTCTAAGAACCCAACAAACGAGGCTGTTCAGGATGCCTGTCCACGGAAGTCAACCCTTGTGAGGTACGATCATCTTGGACAGGGGTCATCTTTTTAAATGATTGTCAAGCGCAAAAAAGTCGTATGGATGAGATATCCTCCGACTTTAAGTAACGTCTCAAAATTAAATATACTCAAATGAAATATTTTTTTAAAATTTCCCTGAAATTAATCCTAAATTTACTCTCACTCAGTAAGAGACAATAACATCTTCAAGGAGAGGACTCATAGGCCAAAGATTTCTACTCTTGAATTTTCAATCTCTACTGAACAAACATCAAAATTTGGATTCTTATTGAGGGAGGTGGGAATATTATTCTTACATATGATCGTATCTGTATAATATTTTGGTATATCCTCAAACTGTGCAGTGGAGGATGAAAGCATAGATTTAACAATTTCCTGTACGTTCCAGAGATTCAATTTTTTATACTCTCTCCAGCTCTTGGATCGTCATAGAGACGTTTTTACATTTGGGACTCATTACGGTATTAATTACTAGATTTTTTTATCGTATTTAACAAATCCATTTTAAAGTACCTCAAGATTTTTAAAATCCTTTTACCTTCAATGACTTTACAATAAATTATGAAACTGACTCTATCATAGCATAGCCCTTCCAATATTTCTTTCCTTCACAGCATCAACCCACTGAATTTTTGATTGGCCCGTGACAATTTTTAGCACATGGTAATAATTATTCGTAAAATTGTTTAACATTTCCATATTTAAAATTCTCTGTCATAAAGTTCCAGCCCCCATAGTATTCATTTTGTATAATTCCTGTAATTAATACATAGTCCGTGTGTCCGTGTTTGTTTCTTGTAATCAAAATACAAAGTTTAGTTCCTCCATGGATTTCTTTCGTCAAAGTAATTATTACAATATAGGATAATTACAGTACAGGTATTCCTTTCCATCAAAGAGAGGGATTCCCAATGTAGAGACTACAGATATTTTTTTGTAATATTTGGATTTGTATTTATGTATAATTTTATGTAGACATACATTGCTGATAATCAAAATCCGTTGGGTTTAGTAACAATATAAGTTTACACCTATTATGAGTCACATATATAGATATATGAACAGGATTTTGTCACAAATGTAGCTCACACAGAGGAGTATAGCCAGACACATGTACCCTTGGTTATATAAATGACAGTTAGTAGTAAGATTGTTGTAAGACACGTAATTAGTAGATCATGCGGGATTTTAAAATTTACTGCGATGTGACGATACCTTCGGTTACATTACAACTAATTGTATTTAGATAATTATAAGGTATTTAAATGCAATTCATTATCATTGACGCTCGGGTTTAAAGGAGTCATTTTGTTTCTATAACATCCTTATTATACAATACATAATAAGATTCCTTGGAATTCCCTAAATTATTTAACGATCGTGAAGCTTGAAGCTGCGCAACTTTGCAAATGCCTTTTAGAAAATTACTTACTACAGAGTGATGTATGTACATTACTATGTACATATGTATGTACCTAATATGTAGAGTGAACATTCAGTAATAATTATTACTCAAGTTCATTAATTGTAAGTGTAAATTGAAGTTATATTTCGTATCTATAGACGTAAGTATAATTACATTTACTTTGAAGTAATTAAAAATATGTTAGTTTTATAATATTCATGGAAATTTTGTAAGATAGATATTTCATAAGACTTGGGCATAATCAAATGCAAGGGATATTTTTAGGATAGGACAGGGTTCTGGGAATTTTCCAAATGGCTAGTATTTATAGCCGTACATTTTTTTATAGAGTCCCATCCGTCTCAAGAAAGCTACCATATGTCCCTCTCAGTCCGATAACTTTGGAGTGTCCTATCTGTATATGTGACACAAATAGGGAGCGGGTAGTATTTTATGTTTGTTATATAATTATGTATAGCGGTTATATTTGTCCGGGAATTATCTAACGTATCCAATAATGAGTGTTTACCTCTCTGTCCCCTAAAAATACAGAGCTGAGGCCGCATTTTCTGAGATAACAAACGAAATTAATTAATAGGGAAGGTTACACAATACCAGCAAGAACCAGCTGCACTTCCCCGTCTATAAGTACGGCTCACCAGGTGTGAGTCGGGAGGATATCGTGGCATAATAAATAATGTGTAGTGTATGGTAATCGGAGGAAATGTCAAACAAGATGAGCCACTGCTCGGGGGAAACGCTCCACAATTTAATCCACAATGACAGCCCATCGCTTGTTAAATAATCAGGAAGAATATCAAACTAGGGAATACGAGAGCTTTGGGGAACCCGAGAGAGCTGGGGATGTGGAGGGAAATAGGAGAAAATTTAATGATGGGAAATAATTACTCCCAAGCTCTGGAGTCAATTTCACTTTCTTGAGACTGATTTGTCGGGACGACTGACAATGACTAATGAGTTGATTCCAACTCTAAATAGTATGTTCCCAGAAATCCACCTAAGACTTGGGACTCAATAACTTGGCATTTGTGATCCTACTAATTACTGGACGATTAGAGGGAGACAGCTCAATCACGTGTGACAGTGCGGATGACATATCCAGGAGTAATAAAAGTGCATGTTGTCACCCCATGAAGGGACGTGTACATTATATATGTACATCCTTACATTAGATATACGAATTTTTGTAACTACTATCTATGTAACCGACATTCCCAAATGCACTGCCCCTTCAGAAATTTTCTTCTCAAAGTAACTACAATAGTACTTTGATGTATCTAATTGAACGTACTTATTTCCAATACTGTCTCATTCCAGTACAGTGGGGAGATGTACACACTTCCTTTAAAACTACAGGAATACTCGCCCCTTTCCCATACTCAGGTACAAAAACTCCTTTGAATTGGTAACAATAGATTTCAATAGCTTTTACATATGTAACATGCATTTTTTAGTTGGAGTTCCCCCCTCACAAAATCTACTGTATACATACTTGGAGACACATGTATGGAAAAAACGTGGAACAGAATTAACTCGTACATTGTAAATGGGTCTCACTTTGGAGTTTTAACACTTTGATTTTTACACACGTGGACAATTACATTCAAGTATGTACAAGGACAAGGACTGTCCCTTCACAATATATTTGTCCGGAGTAAACAGTACTATTTCCATGTAATAATATTAATTTATATTTTACAAGTAGATAATGTTGAATTGTGCATTTTGTCATGAAACTTTGGTACCATCAATTTGGTGTTTTTTCTTCTCCTTGTTTTTTTTTCTAGTTATAATCAATTACACTTGACAAAGTCGATGTTTCGTTAACGGTAATCGTAAATCCCAGTAATAATTGTTAGAGGAGTTCATATAATTATACAACTCCTGACTTTAATATAAAATTGAAGTTCCTCCCCGGAACGGTCATAATTACAACTAGAAGTTATCCATCATTAAAATTTAATTTTGCGTGTATTTTTCTATAATTATATGTAATTACATATGTAATTATATATTTTCATCGTAACATCAAATGCATAATTAGAGCTTCAATGGTGCTGGTGCGGTTTTTATTTTGGTATACAAAGGTGCCATTATGTCAATGTTACTATATCGCAAGACAGTAATAACAATTACCTTGAACTTACAATTAGTAATTACTACTATGTTGTTGCCAGTGCCAGTAGTAGTAGATAATAGTAGTGTAGTAATTACTTATCCTTAATCCCTATAATTTTTAACGGTTAATTAGTAATAATTAATAATATATTGACACACACGTACTACTCCAGAGGTAGTGTGCTCAATGGCGTAAGTTTAGTATCAATGTAATGTATATATGTAGATATAGGTAAGAAATTTGTACAATAGTGTTAATCAGTGAAAGGGTTACAGTGGAGTTGGCGATCCCTCACGTACTATATATAATTAATTAATTATATCAGGAGCGGATCCGATCTCTGACCTTCAGTAATTTGGCCAGCACTTCCTTCAAAACACACATTTAGATGTGAGGAGTCATGTACATAATTATTTTTAAGTAAATTTCTGGAGGAAACCAGAGAGTCATTATGTAGCTTACTATATTTGTGTATGATTCTAAAAGTGTGTGTTAATTACTGTATCAATGAAGGAGATACTAATGTTTCCAGGACTGAGCTAATCTTGTATTTTTTTACTCATTGGCTCATTACTACAGATACTAGAGGGATGGGGGGGGAAGTAATTTTTAAAATTTGGAATAATTCCGGGATGTCATAAAAGTCTCAAAGACTTGACGGACATATTTTAATGGATCAAATTGTAAGAAAGAAAAGTCACCTTGACACAGGATGCAGTAATAATTGCAATTATTATTGAAGGAAGTTTGAGGTAAAAGCTTGGCCAGAAAGAATGTCCAGGGGAGGGGAACCTTCCTTATGTATGTACAAGGAAGGTTGGGGTAGAACAGGAACAGTGACTTTACCAAACCATTGAGGAAATAATGAGGAAATTGTATAAGCAGGTACGCTTCTTTTGTGCTTGACAGAAGTTCCATATTCTATTATTATTAGTATTATAATTATTACTCAAGACTCACATCCCTGTGTGAGTATCTCAAATCTTGCTCATGCTCTTATGTACACACACTGTTAGTAGAATCTAGATAATTACATTTAAAATCTTGTGCTGTTTCCTTTGGAAATTGGAAGGTTAGTTTAAGTGTACGGACTAGTACAGAGGGGACCTGGGAATTGAAATGAGGGTCAATCTAGTAATTGTATAATTATTAGTACACTTAATATTGAAAATAGCAAATCACAAGTCTTCAGTTCTGAAGTAGTAGTCAATTTCCTGTCGATAATGCTAAGAGTTTTTACCTGTGTTGTCATACATAATTATAAATAGATATAATTCCTAACATCATATTTCTTTCCTCCCAAGGACGACACAATGAACGTCACCCTTTTCATGTTGATGTTTCCATTAGGAAAAAATTATTAATGATAACAACATTATGTTTTATCTGTACATACATATATGTATACTTATATGTACGTACATATGCTTTCTCTTTTGAATTCAGCGTGGGATGCAAATTGTCTCGATGCTTTCAACCCGGACCTTCAGGGCTGAGGCTGTTTGTTGTGGAACGCTCTTCCATATAATTTCCGGAATGTTCCCATATAGAAGCATAAATACAGGAGATGCCCTGTCCCTCGCAGATAATTAGTTGTTTGTATATTTGTCCTGGCTGGGAAATTCAATTGAAGCATTTTATTGGGAAATGTTCGGAGGTAGGTTGAAGTTACAAGTAATTAAGGAGGAATTCGTATCTGTAGATATATATGTATAATGGAGGAAATAAGAGCAAGAAGTTTCCTTTGGATTTATTTTTCAAGACAGGGGGAAGGAGGAAGTTTTTTGTTTTTTTTTTTGGGGGGGGGGGAGAGTTTAGACAGTCCTCGCTTATCTTCTTTTAAGATTGAAGGAGCACATGCCATCGACACATTTGATCTCCTTGGGCGTCCGACATATCTTCCCAATGTGTGGTTTCCTCATCACCTGAGCTATTGTAACCCAGAGCAAACCAGCCCAAGAGCTCCCGTCGGGTCACTCCTTTCCTTCCATACACAGAGACGAGTAAGGTCACCTCGGAAATTTGAAATAATGCCACCTGAAATCATTTCAAAAGTAATTTAATCCCTGATTTGTACTGGATCCAAATTTAAGGAAAATGTAACACACTTGGGGCACTGTGAGATTTTATAGATCTTTTAGTTCTCTTTTTACAGTACGTAATACATAATTATATTTCCCGGCATAAATCATAATATGTACAACAACCAAAGAATAATGTTCAGGGAAAATTCTCAAATTATAGGATGCTCCATCATGAGTCTCAGCCAAATTAATTTCTGAGAACGTCTTTACAGTAGACAGATAGGTATACATATATCTAGTGTTCCCAGAATAGCACCGAGGAAGAGAAGATGAGAAAAATGATTGAAGGAGCATTTTTGTTTTGGGCTAGAGACACAAGGTGACCCCTAAAGTTACACTCAAATTTCATTACGGATGTTGTATTTTTATAGGATAGTTCGAAATAGGAAGAACAAAGGGAACTCGTGACTTTCCCTGAAACTCCGCTTTATTCCATGTCTCATAAAATTCTTGTAAAGATTGTCCCAACATATGGGCCAAACTGGGCAAAATATCAACTTGGCAATTATTTAGCCTCATCGATTTCATTAACGATCAATAGAGACTTGAAGCGTTGAGTATTTGTCTAGTAATAGTGTACTCACGTCTGTCTATAGTGTATTCCAACACTCTCTTAAGTTTATGAGGGACTGGGTTTATAAGCTTAGGGGAGGATGATACTAACAAAAACCTTATTAGGTTTCTGTCCTTTTTCATATAGATATATCTACATACGTACATAGATATTGACATGACCTTGAATCTAATATAGTGACAGTTGCTCTCTGCTATAGATATAGAAAGTCTCGGGAATATTCCCTCAGACAGTACTACTGTACTATGTACCTTGCCAAGAAAAAGGCGGAACAATTGAGTATGTGTTGTGATATACTATGTACTAATAAACTGTCCCTAATAGCTTTCACCCGTCACATTGTGTCAGTTAACTTTCATCGGAATATAAAGGGGAAGTGAAAATAGGGGAAAGGAGATAAACTGAGGTAGGAAATAAAGAGGGACATTATTTTCCCTTTTGGAAAAGGTAACAAAAAAAGGAGAAGGAGGGATTCGTATGGAGAAGTGTATCTAGTCCAGTACTTAGTAAGAAATCTCGGGAGATTTGAGTCGTAACAAACCTGGAACATGAACGTTTCTTTAAAGAGTGGGTTGGATTGTGCTCTCCTTAGAGAAGATTTGGCACGTCCCATTTCTTGCCCATTGCAGCTGACCAGAACCAGCTTGACATAAGAGTCCGGAGCTCTGCCACCCGCCAAGTTCCTGCAATTGAAAGTTCATTCAAATAAAAGTCCAGCACACTGATCCAGTCCAAGAGCCCGATTTGTAGCTACTATTTAATAAATATCCCCAAAGCCCCAGGCATCTCCCCATCTCCCCTACCCAAGCACTGTGTCCAACTTCTACAATTTTTACCCATTTCCCAAGTGAATTGTGTTTG
Source organism: Allacma fusca (assembly GCA_947179485.1). Classification (NCBI taxonomy): domain Eukaryota; kingdom Metazoa; phylum Arthropoda; class Collembola; order Symphypleona; family Sminthuridae; genus Allacma; species Allacma fusca. The sequence continues at coordinate 29,174,481 of OX359247.1, read as the reverse complement.
CAATAATTAGTACTTAACCTTACTTTACCCTTGACCCTTCCCTATATCTAGTGTTAAGGAATATTCCAAAAAATGGATACTTATCGGTAGCTAAAAATCCCAAGGGTTACTCCTTAAAAATTATAGCGAATACGGATCCATACACAAAAAAAAAGAAAACAAAATTGAGAATGTATTAAAAATTTAAAAAAAAGAAGAAATTTACATGCTATGTCATAGACAATTTCTGAGAACTTCAGTTGCTTTACAATTCTAATGTAAATGTGAATTTCCCCTTGTGATAGCGGATGCTATAGGCTGGGAAGGAAAAAGAATTTTCTAAAATAGAATCACCTCCCTCTACATTGAAAATGTAGGAGGAAGAATGGGACAGGAATCACAGGGACAGGTTGGGCTCTCTGGAGATAATAAAATCAGGATGGGGAATCAGTTGCCCTAGCATGGCAGCTCGGATGTCAGGTATAGAAATAACAGAAGGCCATTGATGTCATGGGAATGTTCCAAAGTTCGGAGCGATAAGATGCTAAAAGGAACCGTCACTTTGACATAATACACCGGTCCGGTCCGCACACACGGAGCAGTGTAAATGTCAGACATTTTCTGAAACCTTCGTATGTATGTAGGAAGAATCCTCTCACTCAGGGTATTACATGAATTTTCTTCAGGGCATGTACATACGTAAAATAATAGAGACAAGTAGTAAAAAAAGAGAGTTTTTCCCAAAAGCGGGGGGAAAACCTTATCCAGAAAGATCCATGGACCTTTCCCTACATGCACGGTCCTATTACCCATGCAGACGTGTATGTATCAAGGGAAGCATGGAAGAAATAAATTGGCAGCTCTTTCCCTTTACTCATGTATATGTATGTGTTTGTGTGGGGTGAGGCTAGACATGACATATACATAATTACATATGTGTGTATATATGTATGGCGGAGCGATAATAATGCAGTCATGTGAAACTACTACTACTACTACTGTACCTCCTCGTGAGGAGTTAACTACAATATTCGTTCCATGAAATGGTGGCAGACACTTATGATAAGCAAACACACTGGAGAAAACTTACCGGAAATGGCTTCCCTTGATTACTTCCACAGTGAGTCTTCCAGTGGTGCCGTTGTAGGCCAGTCCGACCAGTAGCTCTGGAATCCCACTCTGTATGGAGGCTGTGGACGAGGCACTGTCACTCCTTGCCAAACTTCCACTCTCGGATCGTGAGTCCCACTGAAATTGACGAAAACAATTCTTGTCAAGGGAGTCCCAGGGACAATACAGTAGTAGTTCTATAAAATTTCCCCAACTAACCATGAATAGTAGAACATAATTATATGTAATTACCCACATGTAAATAATCCTAACGACCTAACGAAGGGCATTGCTCAAAAAGGGAAGAGAAAACAATTACTGGGGCACTGTGTGACAAAAAATATATCCCACTTCCCAGCTTACTGGATTCATTGCTAATTAATTCCATTGGTAATTAAACGGATTAAAAATGATCCTTGGTTATATTTTAGGCTTTTTGATGCTAGGAATGCATGCAATACATTTTATTATAATTATCTGGGGGAACCAGAAATGCTATTTTCTAATCTCGGTATATCTACCTCTTATATGTACATTCCTCCCTGCTGTTACTAATAATACTTAAAAAAAAACGCATACAATATTACAGTAAACCTTTGAAAAGTAATAATTTTTAATTGTCAAGACGGGAAGACTAGAGGAAATGGAGGGTTGACGAGGATGACTAGGGCATGAATTTTCTAAAATTGGAGATTATTTTATTGCTGTCATTAGTTGCTGGGAAAGCATGGGTGCTGTGACTGTACTGTATAGTTGGCTCTGATGAGAATATACGCCCCACCAAAGTGATATTATTTCAAGGATTATCTCTCCCTGCCGAAATTAATTAAGGACTCTGTCAGTAGGGAAGAGCGGGAGGTCACTCTGATTTCAAGGTCTCATATGAAATGACTCCACAGTTATGTGTACATGGGTCTTCCATATTTTCATTTATGGAATTACTACGTGTAAATGATATGGAGTCAGAATGATAGATAGGTACATACAGTTACTTTACGAGAATCTTCATCCTAACAATGCAACACTCCAGGAAGTACCGTCCTTGTACTTAGATTATTGACTATAGTCTTTATAGTATCTATCTATCCACAAAATAAATGGGTGGATATAAGGCGGGAAATGCAAGTGCTAAAATTCCGAGCACAGTTTTCTCCCGGATAGTAACCCTCAGACTAAATATATAGTGAGTTGTAGTTTTATGCCCTGGGTCCGGACCAGAGCAGAGAACTTTTTCACAGCGGAGTCCAGTAAAGGAGGGAAATATTACCGTACATAATTAAAAACTTACTATTAGCAAGCACTATGGAAGGATCTCAAATGGAATTATTAGACGCCTCCGAAATTGTCCTACTGTACATTAAATAAAGACACTTGTCCTTGTAATTTTTTTCATCTTTTGTTCCTCACGATGGGTAGATATGCACTCCCATGTGAAGACTTTACTTCAACAAAAATGTCTGTATAAAAGGACGAGTTAAACTTACTGAACTTTTCTAAGCCCTGATATAACAAATTATTAAAAAAAAACAAACAATAAAATGAAGTTAGTCTTTTTAAATCCTATGTTGACAATCGTCTTTATTACAATTTTAAAGGGTTTTTGGGACCATTGAAATAAAGAAAGAGCTTTTTGTTCATTGAATTTAAGAGCTCTCCGGTTTCACTGAAAAAATTATGAGTTTGTGAGATGGATACATTTTTGTAGCTTGGGGTACAAAACAGTTGATAAAAAACAACCCAACATCTGACATTACTGCGGTAGGTTCGTGAATTGGATCGATGTTGGTAACCAAGCAGGGAAATTAGGTAGAAATGAAAACATATTTTTGTCAACTTCTCTCTCTCTCTCTCTCTCTCTCTCTCTCTCTCTCTCTCTTTCTCTCTTGCTCTTTTTCTCTCTCTCTCTCCCTCCTCTCAGCCCTGTAGTTACAAAACACAAGTTTGATAAACATGAGGGTAAGAACTATGAGGAGTTGATTTCATGCTGTAATAATTCCCCTTGGTAAATGTCTTTGTACAATTTGAAAAGTTGTGCTCAAGCCCCGTGAGGTTATTAAACCGAGACTCCATTCCTTTCAATTAATTTCATATATTTCCCCTATTTAGGACAAAAAAGGTTGGAGTCAAAACCTCATTAACAACCTCATCTTACAAAAACATTAGGAATATGCTAACAAGTCGTTGGGAAAGTTTTTCAAGTTTCCCTCTTCCCAAAAAACAAATCAAACTCTGGAAGAGCTCACATAACCGTGATGAGCAATGTGTAAGGACAACCAAATTTCCAGGATTTCCTTTCCCAGTAGGACAGATTTTTTTTTAAAAAAGTTCCAAAGTATGTAGTCTTTGACACAATCATGGCTCCTGTGTGCAGTCCTTTCATCTCCCGTCCATTCACCTCCAGAATTATTACAGTATTCAAGAAGCACATAGACCTTGATTGCAAAATTGAGCCTAGGAGTACTGCAACGCTGGGAGACATGACTCTTCAATCAGGAGGAGTGTTCCGGATCCAAGGTATAGGCTTTGAGGTAAATGGTAGATACGTATACAGTCCCATATTACATATATATAATATACTCATATGTATGGAGTCCACATTATACACAGCTTCTTGAAATGGAGATAAACACACGGTTGGAAATAGGCCTTCTATTCGGCATGCAAAAACCTAAGGCAATATTTCTGAGTGTGAAGTTCCAAAGGGATTTTCAAAGGGAGCCGATAAAAAGACTAGGCTATTATCACAGAATAATCCCTTTCCAGACTCACTGAGTAACTTTTCAAAGGTAATTTTATAATTGGAAGTAAATGTGTGGAGGTACATCAGGGGTTTTAGTGTCATCATCCCCACTGTCTCGGAAAAGGCAGGGAGGTGAGACTGTTTGAAGTGGGGCTCTCTAGGAAAATAATATATGCAAATACTTGCCAGCAATGTCTATAATGACTGCCTCAAGGTCTACTCCAAGTGAATAAATAATTTCTTAATTACGTAATTAATTACGGCCAAAGGGGGAGGTAAGGACAAAGCCTCCTTTCTACTACATGACCGTTCCATATCCTAAACTTCCAAGCGACTGAGTCGAGTCCATCTACGTACCTTTTTTTTTTGAGCATAATGCATTTTATATGTATCCTATGGATTGGCCCAACCGTAATTCTACCTTAGCGTGTGCTCCAGCCCCCTTATATTATTTCCCTCTGTACTGTACTGTATTGTACTCTGCCTTGCAGGATGTGTACGTATATCTGTATTATTGAGTAGGGATATGCACCACAAGAGCTAGAGGGTGAAAGTATGCCAGTAATAGTTTGAGTGTTTAAATACTGACGTCTTCTTGCATTATGCATCCCCAAAGTAACATTTTCCGCCCTGTACTGTAAGGTATAAAGGCAGGATTGGTGTGTCCTATCATGAGAGGAAAAATCCCTCCGCTACCTTATACAATATTGATCCAGGCCTCTGTTCACACGCTCCTCTAACCTTGACTTCCCCAAGCTGTACTTTCCCTCCGTAAAAGTTGCAATTTATTGCGAAATAAAGGTAGGAATAAAGTGCCTAATAACACATGTGCAATCCCTGACTTTCTCCTTGTATTTCTTACATGAGCAACGTACGGTTATCTATGTATATGTAGTTATACATAATTACATGGGCTCCCCCACAAGTCCCACTTGTACCATGCAGAGCCCTCCAGTCCATTGGTATCCATTGGAGAAGGCTAACTCGTTCGTGTCATTAGTATTATTGGTCATTTGAGGAGAGAGGAGTAACTGGAGAAGATATGAACAAATACTGAAATAATCTACGGAAAAACATCCAATGGTGGGGAAATTCTCAAATCTCGAAAGCCTCTCTCCGAGAGCGGCGGAATCCCCAATGAGTGTTACTTGGAATGGTGACCAAATTAAGAGCCTCATTTCGAAAGAGTGCATCTATAAAACCGGGGCGTAAATTTTATTTTGTTACCAAAATCCTTTCACATTGTAAAAGTTTACACACAAGCACGTCCTTTTTAGCTTATCTTAGAATAACAGACTGTCTGCAAATATGGGGAGCACCCCAAAATTCCTAAATGAAGATTTCATGCAGAATTTCCCCATGAATGAACTGCAAAATGAACTGTCACTGGATCCCTGGAGTCATTAAAACCTCCAGAAGGAAATGATTATGACAGAGGCTGAGAAACCCGAAATAAAATTCTGTGTCTGTTGGAGAAACCAAAATAAAACTTAGAATGAGTGGGGGGGGGGGTCCTTATCATAACTGGGAAAGGAAATTTGGGACTCGAATTAGTCTTCAAGGAGGGTCTTCAATTTTGTAGTGCACAGTGGCCAAGTCTGGAATTTTGTCTCTTGTCACTCCCTCTAACTTCACATAATATTTGTATAATGTGCCCACTTGCTTGCATGGGAGCAACTACCTCGGTATGAAATCGGTTTAAGGGCCATGAATCAATCAGGCAATGCAGACACATATGCCTACAGTCCTCTGAGTAAATACATAATAGCAAGTGTGTACATTTCCCTCCCAGCCACTCCTCTGGCAGTCCATTAAAAACTTAGGATATAAAAGAAGCCAGCATTGCTAGTTGTGGCTACGAAAGTTGGATGCTTTATTGCAATGTTTCGTCCAATTAGTGGAGATATGCTCCCTACGAAAAATATGTCCAGGAATTCATGTTATAGTATTAAAAGAACGATCTTGTGTTTTTTTGAATGTATTAAAATAATATGAAGGCACGTACGTACGTTCGCTTGTATTTCTCAAAGCATTTTTTCCCAACTGTAATAATTCAATTCGGGAACTGCATTTTAAAATGTTTTAAGATTCCCTGGCAGGTTGGCCCAATGGGGCTTATAAATGTGCACTGATGACGATGCGGGGAAAGTAGAGAAAGTATTTGACTTTCCCTTCAAAATGAATAAATTACAACTGCGTATACAAATATCCTGTCTAGTGCCTTTTTCGTGTCTAGAAGTTTAATGGGAAAAATGAAAAAAGGGACATTGAAGACAAGACTGAATTTTGTGTACTCTCCCTTCAAAAAAGTTTCACCCAGAATGATGAGGAAAATCATTAAATTACTCCTCCCTGCTATGAGATTTTTGAAATGAAAAACATTTATGATTGTTTCAAGCTCCTGTAAAAAATTGTAATAATAAAAGGAGGGGATTCATTTGAGCTGTAAAATACGAACGACGGGAGGTTGCGGAAGGAACCCTTGACGTGTTTTTATGCTCACAATGGATAAACATACAAAGCTCTCGGATACATTGCTGTTGGAAGTAGCTCCCGAGAAAGATTGGCTACCCGAATATTATTAGTTTTTTTCTCTCTCGATGGGATAACATTTCTAGGGCTCTGTAGACATACAAAGGTATATATGTAATTATATAAAAATATACTATAAGGATAAACAGCCCCTACATATATGGATAGGATGAGAATCGTCAAGCTACGGGAGAAACCCTGTTTTATATAAATTGGTATTCTATTCAGGAACTCTCATAAAATAATTAAGTGCTAACAACCTCGCTCCCCTAAGCTTTTCCTTCAGTGAGGAAAATTGAATTCAAGACCGACTTGCATTTAAACTACAAGGGAAAATTCTAAAATTCCAGGATCAATAAATTTCCTGCAGTAGTGCCATTACTGGGTGCACGTATGTACGTACATACAAGGTACAGCTGCTACGTTGGTAGGGTCCCTCCCGGCGTGACTATGGAATATCCTATGCGGGAGCATGATCACGTGCTAATCTCCATGCTCAACTCATATGAGGCTCCCAACTTTTGCATGCATTTAATTTCTGTGTTGACGTATCTACAGATATGTACGTATGTACATTTGCTCTGTGCCCACAAGTAACCTGAATGTGTAATTATTACAGGCAGTCTGAACGCTCCCCACAGTGCAGTACATAGTACATAATAAGCCCCGGGAAATTCTTCTTGATAATTTACATTTTAATAATTAATACTTTTGCGAAACCACTCAACTCAATTGAAAAACTCCGGGTTTCACAACCTTCCTCAATTTAATAGTTGGAGCTAAATTGACCCTGCATGTGGCCCTCACGTTCGGGGTTCCAATGAGAGGCTAAATTATTTACGATGTTAGTTTTCTGAATCAATAATGTTTAAAAGAATTTCTTGCAGAATGACGCTTTGCTTTTTCCCCTGGATTTTCTAGTATGGAATGAAAAAATATCCCAGGGAAAGGCATTTTTTTTGTTTGCCGGAAATCAAATCAAATGGCAATTCAAAAAAAAAATTCGGAGAGGAATTTCAATTTAAGAGCCTCCTCATTCCCTCTAATACTTTAGATATAATTACCGTCATATTCAAAATTTGGGGAGGACTTTAAATTATATTATAGGCTCAATAATTGGTTGTATTTTTAAGGGAGAGTTGTATTTTGTGCATGACATGTTTTTTTCTTGAAGACTCATCAAATATTTCTATACTACAAATTTTATTGGGAAATCACATTAAAATTGTATCCTTATTACTGGGTTTAATGCTCCCAGGGAGAGATGTGAGAGAACAAGAGGGACTTTCTCCAGAGGGGGTGGGGGAACCTCTCACAGTATATCATAAGCTTTCCCCAGGATTGTAATGAGGTAAGTCGTTAAAAATGAGATTACCCTCCTTGATACAGGACGGGAGGTGGAATTCAAGTACTTACTTACTTTCCGAGACGAGATTTTAATGAGAGGGAACATTTTAATTAAGCCATTCTATTCGAGACTATGGGATAGGAAAAGTTGAGGAAGAGGACTGGGGAAGGCAAGAGATAGAGGGGATGGACGAGAATGGGAAAGTAAGAGTGGAGCAGATGTGGAGCTCTGATATAAAGGATTCATGGGAAATGATTACCGTGAGATGATAGCGGGGTTCCAGATTGAGCCACAACGTTGTTTCCAATTCCAGGTGAATAGACCCAAAACCCAAGATGCATTCTCCCAAGAGCCTCTCCCTCCGCATCCGCTCGCAGCCGTAGAGTCTGAATCGAATTCCCAAACTGCTCACTTCCTCTGTAATTCCGGAAAAGAATCGGATAAAGGACCTTGACTATATAGGCTCACACATTATATTATGCATACGTATATCTATGTATATGTAATTATATATATATATATTTGGACCCTCCTCCGAGTAAATCCAGTGCCTCCAAATCCACTAGACAATCTTCCCAGATAGAATGAGGCATTAACTATTTGGTTTGTCGTAATTACATGTGTGCGTCTGGGAACAACATCATGTTTCATATGGATCAAATCTTTACTCACTAGTAACAAAAGTCCTCAACTCAATTTAGGTTCATCAGCGTGTATTCACACATATGATTCAGCCTCACACCTTAGGCATCAAAACTATAGATATAGAATTCTGTTGACACACGAGTCCTATATCAAAATATAGCCTTTTCTGAAACTGAGCAACACTTCAAAGTCCCAGAAATATTTCAAACTGATGTACTATTCTGAACAAAGTTGGGAATTTTTCCAGGAAGGGCATTTATGTATGTGTTTATTTATTTATTTATTGGTACGGTGGATGCCCCAAAATATTTTTCTCCCCTGTTGCTCATTGAAGTGACAAGTGAGCTGAAAAATACTTCATTACCTTGTTGGAGGAAAAATCTTATTTCGAATTTCTTACTCTAAAGTATAAATTTGACCTAAGACAATATTTCCAATCTCACAGTGTGACCAAGTGCCGGATTCAAAGTTAAAATTGTTTCGGACGATTTTTTTCAATACGTGGAAATTTTATGAGCTTTTCAAGTTTAACCTATTAGGGTACAATGTATTGAAAATTATGGGCACGGCAATGGGAAATGTGCAGGAGGGTCTGGGAATTGCATTGCGAACAGAGGTTGGACACTTTGCGGAGGACCAGATCCTCACAGACCATACGATCTTCCTTCACTCATATTCAGCAACACATGAGTATAAGCTAAAAAGATTCTGGATTTATTTCTAGGAAATTTCCCAAGGAAAAAAGAATATAACTTTTCAAATTTTTCCCATCTGTGGCCACATGCTTGGAAAAAGTGGGAAGGCAGGTGTAACATTTTTCCCAATTTAAATTTCAGGGTAGAATTTGCCTTGACAGAAATATTCTTTCAGTTTTATCCCTGTCTCAAATATTCTAACTCAGTAGCATGTATTCTAAAAATTAAATTCTCTAAACTTTTTGTAGAACGAATTTCCTGTAATTTAAGGGGTTCGATTTTTTATTTTATTCCTAGAAATTATTAGAGATTTATTATTTTCCAGCTATAAATCCCTCGTATGAGCGGAAGGGGGCAGGGTGAGGTTTTAGTGCATGACCAATAAAAGTTACAGCTAAGAATTTCTGAGGTCGTAGGACACAGGAGCGGAGTCAGTTGAGTATCTAATGTATAAGTACACAATACATAACTTAATAATGGGAGCTACATCCTTCCACTAGATTTGTTCAAGGACAGATTTACGGAACGCTTGAGAAACACTAGGATGGGGATGCCGGACCAAAGTAAATAAAACAATCGAATGACTTCTAGAACTTTCCAGTGATCAAGTTAATGTTACGTAACAAACAATAGCATTTTCTCCTTGGTCTGTAATGAGGTTCCCAAATCGAGCTTCTGCACTACAAACCTTACTATGTGTACCTACCTATATATTGCTCAAAGGGAAATCATGTACTTGGTGTAAGTACCTAACCCCTGTACATACATAGATACATATGTATGTAATTATACCCCTGGAATAATAAATATGGGGGCATTTATATCCCTTCCACCAGTGCTTTTTTTTCCACCAGTGAAATAAAGTGTAACAATGTTACTGCCTCGTGTCAAAACAAACAATTACTTGGGATAATTCTCGACGCTGTTCTAAAGCTTGTTTTTGATTCCAGTCGGAAAGGTCCCATCTCCTAAGAAATAACAAATTACTGTTGAAATTGAGAATTCCAATTGGAAAACATCATTAGAGACCCCATGCTCTCTGTCATGTTTACTTGGTCACACGAGTGTAAATTCAAGTTCCTTTTGAGGCACTCTTTATTTTCATGTACATATTGTTTTTCCCGGAAAAAAGAGGTAATGTATAATTATACCCTTTCCATATAATCTCTATTACCCCAACTACTTACGCTTATACATATGTACATACATACATTGGAAATGAAACACTTACAATTACACAAAACTTTACATTTTAGTTTCCCTGTCACGCTCTGTGACAAGCTTTCATATACTGTCGTAATGTTTAAATGTCCTCGGAAGTTCATACGGTTCAATTTATGGGAGTAAATTTCTCCGTACTATACATACGAGTGGATGTATGTATGTACAACACCACGTGGATTTCTATATGTATTTTAATTTATTATAGCCAGTCGTAATATATCTAATTGTAAGCAAATGGGGAAAGGTAGGGAGGGAAAAACTACAACGTGATAATAGTCGGAATGGAATGAGAGCTCACCTGGGTTTACTTTACTGAACACAAAACTTTCCATGAAAGAAGGATTTTCTCCCGGTCGCACTTTCGTTTTGTGCTTCTGTTTCCGACTCGGTAGGAGAACTATCCGGACCTGGGAAGACACACAAGAGCATAAACTTCAGTTTTGGCCAATTTGTAAAAACTCATTAATAATAACTAAAACTCAATGAAAAAACATAGATACCTATGTAGATACATACAAAAATGTTTATAGTTTCCTCAATAGGAAAAATGCTCCACATAATTATCCAACTTTTAATTTGTTAGTCCCTCTCCTTTCTCTTGACACACACAAACACACACACGCTATCTCAACCATTACATTATATACGTATAAATTATACTGTAGTCTTATAGGCATGGTCTTAGGCATGTAGCTCCATCAGCATTTATATTTTGACAGAGTCAGCAAGAAAAGAAAAAGCTAGTGGTAAATTTGAATTGGAAAAAGTAGAAATTCTACATGAGTGATAAAAATCAGGAGGAATTATTATGTAGTGATAGTGAAGATGCAAAATGAATTCCTTCTGAATTTACAGAGGAAATTTAGGAGATAAAATAAATTGAGTCGATATTTTATAGTGGACTTCTGATAAAAACCAACTTGAGTTAAAGTAAAGAGACATTTAAGGGAAATTAGTTTTGAGGGCAAAAAAAAATCCTGGAGAAAAAGTGACATTTTCCTGTTTTTTTTACATACATAAGTCCTAGTGTGTAAGCAACAGTTAGGGAAACTTAAGTTGGGTTTGCTTCTTCACGGGTGATGTATATATTGCTGAGCTTGAAATTTGTTAGACAGATGTTTGTTGGGAACAAATTAAAGAAGTCAGGGAGAAGAGGAAGGAGAAGGAAAAATACTTTGGTTGAGATTTACAATGACTTTCACCAAGTCTTGAGTGAAAGGAGAGAAAGTTTGTGTTGAGTTGCGTATGACAAAATAATTGAATTCAGATTACATTCCATATATGGATACTTAACTACTGCTAGACTCCTGGCTACTTACTTGGGTATTACTGGCACCACCAATGTCTTTTGCAGGGACTCCACGGACTTGAATGATGTGAGCAGTTAATTTTCTGGCCGCGGCTTCGTAATCAAATGCAACTTCTAAGCTCCCACATTGAATGGGGGATGATGGGACGCGGCCGGCCTCCAGGGTTAGGCCTAGTTCTCCTTCTACTAATGACATTTCTTCTACTTCAAAGATATGATCCTACAAAATCAACATTCCAAATTTAGTCCCATATTTCCTCCTCAATCAAGACCAAAGCAGAGACTGAGGTTACAGAACGGAACGACGCATAATTAGGATATTGAGAGACATATAATTATTACATAATTACGGACGACAAATGCACAGAGATTTTTGTTTTGAGAACCTTCAACATAGATACATATAACATCAGTGACAAATAGATACACATATGCTCATTTATGTAATCTTTACACTGACAAATGTAATCACATGTAAGCACATTTTTGACTGTTGCAATAAAAATTCCTGAGACTTGTTTGTGTGTGCTTGGCGTTGAAGCCATTATGACGTTTTTATGCGATTCCCAAGCCCGGATGTTTTCCTCAAAATATTTATAAATAGATAGCTTTCCACAATAGTTTAACAGCAGGTGTTAAAATATGGTACGAAAGAAACTTTGTTTTTTTTCATTCCTGCCACATACAAATTTAGGGTGATGGCCAAATCTGTTAAGGTTTGTTTCAAATCCTTTTGAAAGAAAATTGCTTTTGAAAGCATTATAAATTCCCTGAAAATTCTTTAGAGAAAGCAAAGCACATTCTTTGGAAATATCAACTGACAAATTCTTTGAAAAATCACTTTAAAATTGTCCTTGAACACAATTCCTTTTGAAGAAATCGTTGTGAAAGAATCCTAGGTTGGAAAACCTTTTAAAAAATTGTGTTTAACCAAATGAGGTTTTTTTTTTAAAAAAAACTATTTAACAAAACCACTTTAAAAAACCATCGAACAAAACCACTTTAAAAAACCATCGAACAAAACCACTTTAAAAAAATAAAATTCCCAAATGCTAAAAGCAAACTCACATCAAGCTCCAGATTCAGCTGGAAGGGTAAACAAGTTTAGGGGAAAGCTTATGTAAAAGTAAGGTTCATTCACTGGATATAACATGGACTCCAGACCGGAGATTACCTATGTAGAGGTTGTGGATGAACCAACATCTACTACAATATGTTTCAGTCGATTCTCACATGCGACTGGGAAAGGAAACAAGAGAGCTTTAAATGTAATGAGAACGGAAGTTTTTCTTTTATGTATGCACAAATAGGCTTCTCAGAGACGGGGAAAGGAGAAAGAGGGGGAAGCTCATACATAGATACATACATACATACAGTTTGAGCAACAACCTTTTAAATGTTCCCAGACTCCACGAGAAATATTATGCTGGGTGCTCAAAATTGAGTAAGAATGAAAATGTATTAATGGTTGGTAGTTGGTATAATGACAGTGTTTTTTATTTCATGATGCTATCCCATAGAAAACAAATGGGTCGGGATCCACAGACGGATTGGCAAGACAGGAAAGTAATGACGAAAGGGAGAGAAATGGCAGGAAGCCAGCGTTCTGTTGCTAGGTATATACATATGAACTCACGGGGATATCGATAACCCCGTTTTCCCTCTATCCAAACGCCTCTATACCCCTCATTTTAAATCTTAAGGCTATATGGAAGAACAAATGGATTCCTCCATCCTTACGTATACTCCTGTTACTCTGGAGAAGTTGACTAGTTCCTCAGTTTTACTGCAGATTACAACCGGGAAGAAAATTCCCTCCCTACCTGGTTCCGTAACGAGTAAAATTTTATCATCCTTGTCAAACGGGGTTCGTGCTAAAAAGGGAAATGTCTTGATAGAATTCTAATTTTCGGATTCTGCTCCTGTCGTTTGGACAAACTACTGTCATTTCAATTTTCTAAATTCCCCTAGCCCACCCTTTCATCCTCCTCCCTTCACATTTGCATAACTGCGAGGATCCCTAATCTCCTCTCCTCTTATCCTACTCCCCATCTTCCTCAAATTACCCGGATCATGTGCTATTTTGACGCTAAATTCTAAAACAAATGTGTGTGGCTTTCTCCAGGAGGGGGGAAAGTATAAAATATTAGTTGAAAAAAAAAACCAATCTGCAGTTTTGTAAGAGCAAAGAATCTCAATTTAAAAAAATAAAGTTAGTATTTTACAGAAGCTGTTATATATTATATGTAAGGGAGCATATTATCATTTATTTTTTGGAAGCTGTTATTTTGGGAAGCATGTATGATTTTGGGAAGCTATTATTGTCGGAAGCTTATTTTCGGGTTTATTTTGAGCAAGCAATTTTAAGGATGTTAGCTGAAATCATATGTAATTTGAAGTAGATTTTGCGTAAGAGAAAGTAGAGAAAGTAGAGAAAGTAGAGAAAGTAAGGGCGTGTACAGTAATTATTACTAGAGGGTAAAGGGGTAGACTGTACAAGGGCTGCTATTTTAGAGAGAGAGAGAGAGAGAGAGAGAGGCAAGAATTATAAAGATTTTGTGGAGGATGAATTGTAACGTACATCCTGATCAGTGATGGAGTCACCGTAAGTAGATAGTCCCTGCTCGGATGGCGGCGGTGACTCGGAGTCTACAGATTTGGTCCTCGGTGGCATGGTCAGCATTCGACGGTGAAAGTTGTGGGAGCCACTGCCGGCGGACCCACTGGTTCCGGGCTGGGGCATTCTCTGCATGGGATCACGACTACTGGGATGTCGAACAGTGACGGGATGGGGGTGTGAGAGTGTGCTCTGGTGATGAGAGTGACTATTATGGTGAGCGTGGTGGTTGTGATGATGATGAAGGTCATCGTCGGCACTTGCATTGGAACTCGTGGAGGATGCACTACTGCCCCCATTCACTTTCCCCTTCTCGGCCAATGACATCAAGTCATTCCCATCACTCCCCCCACCACTGCTCGTTCGTCCTGGTCCCGTATTCGACCGAACCAAACCTACAGAGCCAAAAGTCAGAACATAGCAGTCATCTACGGAAAACTAAAATAAAAACGGCCATCCATCCATACACATACGTTATCTACAGAGAGTTCCTAGAACAACAGTAGAGTCAACCCTGTTTTTCCCATACAAAAATGAACCTACCCCCCCCTCCATGTCCCTCCCCAGAAGATTCCCTATTGGAGCTTTTCATGTCTCAGCTCTATTACCACTGAGAGCAGATGCAAATGTCCATATGTTAATATGCTCTGCGCCCACTATGCACACTGAAAATAACACTCCGTCAGGAATCCCCCAGAAATGTGACTCTCTTATTGGTGATTTTTAATTTAATCAACTTTCTCCCTCTATGTTACACTGTGTGGGTGTGTACATACGTATAATATGTATGTAAACTCCGTTGATACATACATATGTACAATCATGGAATTTCGCGCAGACTATAAACTACCCCTCTATTAAAATATTCCATTAAATTTTTCAGAGAAAAAAAAATTAGTCCCAGTAACTCCAATCCCAGGTGGAATTTGCATGCTGGATGAGAAAGCATGTGTCTCCTCGGAGTGAGTCATTACCTTGCACAAGGCCAGTTGTGAAAGTTGTTCGTGTTATAAGGAGGCGCCTCCTCGCATACAATCAAATCAAGGGAAAGAAAAGATTTAAGCTCCTTTTAACTATAATCCAATGTATAGATACTACTCTACTACTATTAAATTATCATGTAGTTGTTCCTTTTTTTTTTGTAGCCAATCATTTTGCTGAGCAACCATCCACTACATTTCTGCTAATGCATTCTACCATGCCCAAGCCACTGGGGGAGAGAGATATGGAGGGGGGAAAAGCCGCAGGACTTGCAAAGGATTATTGATGGCTTGCAAAATCATATGTGGATGAAATCACTGACGTCAAAAAAGCTGGCAACAATCAAAACCACCAAAGCTCCATCATTTTTCAACTCAATCGATCCTCCTCTACATTCTGTCACTTCTTTCAATCCCAACGTGCAAGGGATTGTTACATTTGTAGATCCGCTCATATGTGCAGGTGTGGTGTTACAGCCCGGAATATACATATAGTGATGCTATCTTCCATATAATAATTATTACAATAGTTATTATAAAGGATTTCCCTCCTTTCACAAATACTACATGCATCTCCTCCCCTATAAATCAAATCTGGGTTTATCTCAACTCTAAACGCCATAGCACATCACTCTCATTCCAGCTCAGAATCCTAACCCTTCAGAATGTTCCCCTAAAATATCGACTGTATCAGCTACTTATAATACAAATCGATCTCAGTTTTGGGGACAGGGGAAAAAAACTACGGATTCTGGGAAACTTTTTCTAAAATAAAAGCTTTTTTTTTTCTCCCTACCACAAAACTTCTACAATGGAGGATCCCTTCCAGAGGATGTTTCTCTCGAGTGACTAGAGATGAGTCAAATACATTAGCTTTGCGTATCTATCCCTCTACTACTGTAGAATGTATACATCTAAATGTACATGGTGTCACAAGATAAATCAAATCCTACAAATCTTCATTTACACCACAATTCAAGCTACACCCTCTCGGACCATTTGTCTTCATACCAGGTCGTGAGTGGGTATGTCCAAATAGTGGTGAATCGTATATTCAAAATTATGACACCGTATTAAGAGTGAAAGTATCAACTTGATTGTTGTCAAGAGTTTGGTTAGTGCTAGTAACACTGTACCTACATTTATATTTATATGTACAAGATATTACATATGTACGTCATACATATATATGTAGATATGTATTTCCATCATGATACATTACGTGCAAATACTTTTACTTTCAGAGTAGATACTACTACTTATTGTAAAGGGAAAAAAATCCTTAGTTCTCTCAAGTGAATAAATTCATCACGTCAAGGTTTCACATGGTAGCCTCTCATATATATATACAAACAAGCACAGTTTGAAGGAAAAAAACGCTTCTGAATGCTACACTTCTTTTTCTTTCTAAACTTGTTTCCCAACTTTTTTTTCCCTGTGCTTTTACAAACCATGGAGAAAGGGGCGGGCGGAATAGGGGAAAATAGCGTGGAGGATTTTTACCTTTTCCTAGGAAGAGTAGGTTTTTCTCTTTTGTTTTTCTTTTGTGTGTGTGTGTGTGTGTGTGTGTGTGTGTGTGTGTGTGTGTGTGTGTGTGGATAGATAGAGTTTTACTTGAGCACGAGAGCTAAATAAATGTCAGGGAAGTCTGAGCATGCAATAAAGTACGGCGTTCTTTGGAATAATACCAATACATGTACTCATGTACTCTAATGCTATGACAAGCGTGAACATCCATGAATACATAAGGAAGTGAAAGAAAAAATAGTACTAGTGTGAGGACTAAGTCTGGGAGGTTCTGTAGACTATCAACTCTCGTATGTATATGAATCTATAATAATTGAGTGAACGAGAGACTCTACATAGTTGCTAAAGCCTTGTGTAGTGTGCATAGGGCTGTGAGAGCAGACCCAAGTACCTCAACCATGTTGCACAGAGGGAAATCCTCTGTAGGGTAGGTAGAGGCGGACTAGGAGGTAGATTCTACCGGAGAGAGGAATGGTCTCCTCTCCTAGTGTAAGTAGTCTTGTTTGGATCTCAAAAGTGTGGTAGCTTTGGAAATGGGAGAAGGTGAGGAGGACGAGTTCCAATGGAGATCAAAGTGAAAGCATAGGTATGAATTTTGAGCCTGAGGCTGTAGCAGCAGCAGCAGAAGCAGCAGCAGCTCCAGTGTTTTTTTGCTCTCTGCAAAGTACCTCACGTCTGGATGTTCCTCTTTCCTCTCCACAGTATCCGCAATTCAGTAGCCTCGGTATACTTTCCCTCCTCATGCTATCTCTACCTATAGAATTTCCTTCGTGAACCTTTGCGAAAAATACGGAGAGGTGGAAGGAACTGCATATATAGGAATGTTATATGTATCTATATGTTGGGCTGTATGGAAATCCCAAGGTACAGAGACCCGAAGAGACAGAATCGTATCTGGATAACAATAAGACCCTATCGATCTTCACTCCTTCACGCACTCCTTGGAAAATCCCATGTAAAGGATCCCCACAAAACTAAAGGAGTAAACTGAAAGGAATAGGTTTTCTTGTACTTTCCTTCCCTCAAACAATTCAGGTAGTGTTTGACTTATCTCAGTATATCTAGATACTTATATGCTCTTATACAGTCCAAGTATCTATATCTATGTACGTATGCATTCCTACATTAAATCGACCTAACCCAAGGTAGACGTGAGTGATACAGAAGAGCATCGTCAGAATAAGTACAATGAGCCCCTCACTATTTACTCACAACTTGTGACACAAAAGGATGGGAGTGTAAACACACTATTGGGAAAGTTTTCTTGAGAATAAACACGAAAATACTCGAGTGTTGAAAGTTTACTGGACTTTGTACGAAAACAATATTTTTTCCTTGTTTACAGTTATGCCTCTGTCCTAGGAATTTCAGTCTGTAGTCAAAAACTTCAGAGATGTTTACAATTAAAAACAATAACATAAAATGAAATTTAATATGTTTTTTCTAATTTGAACTTCTTGTTGTACTAAAATTCTTGAAATTTTAGAACACTATTTTACGGAAATACAGATAATTAAGTCTTTCCCATTCGTTTCATTTAGGGAGGGAAAGAAAACAGAAGACAAATACTAGCAAATGTTTATCAGGACTTTGTAAGGAATAGTGAATTTGTGGAAATAATTAGGTACACTTCCGCTTGTTCTAAAATTACTTGAAACTGGACGAGTGGAGAGATATCGTTTTTCCAATTAGGATATCTAGTCTAAATAATATTTTCTTTCCAATGCCTGGAACTGGTAAATTCGACAGAAACGATCCATTATTTTTGGAGCTATTCCTAGACCTTGACTTATTATGCTCAACTGTACCCTCTGTTTTTGTCTCTAAAGCTATTGTTATTTCGAAAGGTCTATCTACTCAGACAAAGTCATGACTGACCAAATCATATAAAAACACTACTCTCGTTATGGGATCTCATCTTACACAACATTTTCTCTTCACGATCAAAACTGTTCTGGAAGAATTGCCCTTTAACAAAATGCTACCTTTATCCAAATACATACTTTACGAACATAACCTTGTAAGAGACGCTGTTGCTCTACAGGACTGTTCTTATAAAGAGGATAAAAGGAATTACTGTATAGTTAAATCTAACATGTAGCATCGGTAGGCTTATAGTAACCAAGTATACTTAGTAGTTTACTTCTTATAATACGAAGCACAATGCTTTAACTTGCGAATGTCAACTGATCCCTAACCTTTCTCTTGTTTGTACTTTTTGACTGAAATTGGATTTAAAAAATTGAAGAACAGTCGGGACTAAACAAAATTTGTAAATATTTGAAAATGGTCCAAAAATTGTAAAGAACTGAATGATTGAGATTTTAAACGAAAATCAATAAGTAATTGATAGCCCTATTTCCGGGACCATGAGCAGTTTCGTCAAATGGCTCAACTAATTTGCTCATATTACGAAAATTGATTTAAAATGTAACTTAAAAAAACCTTGAATGTTCTCCTACTGTAAACCTTCTCATTTGAAAATTGTACGATGATAGTAATACTGTATCTGCGTGTGTGAAAATACTAATGTGATTTTAGATAACAACATAAGTAGAAATTATTAAGTCTCACGTGAAGGACCTACTGTAAGTATAGAAATAATGGTGTAATTGAAAGTATGTATGTATATAATTGCTGCACCAGAAATTTCACCACACAGTACATATCTACATCCACGCGTTATACATTTTTAGTACACAAAAGTCCAGGAAATATTTTCCGGGAGCATCAACCAGACCGTTAAAATTGTGTTGAGTAATAACAGATAATTTCTTGACTTTTAGTAACATTTCCGCTGTTACAATATATTGGCTAATATGTATGTACGTGTGGCCTGCTTTTAAGAAAGCACTTTCCCGGAGTACGCAATAAATAGAAAATGTCACAATTTGGACACAATACGATAGACAAGGCTCTCAAACCTAATGCTTTGATTGCACAAGTGTGCCGTAGTTACTATCAACTTACTAATAATTAACTACTATGAGCCAAGCCTCCTTCAAAATTTCAGGGTAAGGTAGAATCTAAGTAACCATAGAATAATTTTATAATAATGTGTGACCACCACATTCCCAAACCCCTCGAGCCCCTAGCAAAACAGGTAATGTTTAGGTTAATGGAGTTTATTGATCGAAATGATAAAAAAAATCTCTTCAGGGCTCTCTCTCCATCCTCCCAACTGTAACTCCACCGTAAGATGAGGATTACTTGGAAATGGACTATAAATGTCCACGGCGGGAATAAAAAAAAGCGTCCTTAAATTCCCAAACCAACCTTGTATCTCCACATGCAGAGATGAGACACTCCATGTGCAAAGATAAGACAGGGGAGGAAGAAGAAGAAGAAGAAGAAGAAGCTCCTACTGCCAAATCACTAATGGAGGAGTGACAACGATACAGAGTAATAGCATGCAATATAAATATATTTACAAGGAGACAACCGCCTTTGTCTTTATGGCTTTGATTTTGCCCTGCTCTCCACAGTTGCTATTTTACTGCCCATTATTTTATCACCAGAGCCATATCCTTACATCCACGACAGTTTCCGACTCTACACTTGCCTATAATCAAAGATTCAAAATACCATTGACATACTTTCCCCGTATGCTGACAAAAAGTGAAGGTTCACTCAAAATGTCGAATTTATTGGGCGCTGCCGTTGTTGAATACATCCTATCTTCGATCTGGACTAATATCATGTATTTTGTTCCCTTGGATTTTTACTTAAATTAATTACCACTGGAGATAAATTATCTATGGTTTTGAATTCTTCTAAAAAAAATTATTAATTAATAATTTGAAAAAAGAGGGAGCGTATGTGTGGGAGTGGGGGGGGGGGTTGATGATAAGGCAGTGTGTTAGAAATTTTTTCAAGGGAGGTCATACCTTTAGGGTGAGGTCTTCTCCGGCTACACATGTCATCAACATCGCGAATACTGCTCACCCGAAGTGGCCGAACATTTTGACTGTGACCGGTGCTATGGACAACGTGACTACTGGAAGGACCGGGGTTCGATGAGTGCATGAGGCTCGGGGACTGAGAGGTAATTGTGCCGGAGTGTCCACTCGAGTGACCGGAGAGAGCCTCGGACCTTGCACTGTAGGGGGAGGAGGAGGAGGAGACCACGGCATTGATCAGCGTCGACATGCTGGTCACTACTGGGGCGTCACAAGAGGAGTCCATGAGGCTCGTATGGTGATGTTGTTGTTGTTGTTGTTGTTGACTACTACTGGGGGTTGAGTAGCTGGATCCGAGATCGATGCTTTTGTGACTGTGCAAGTACTGGAGTTGCTGCTGGTGATGTGAGTGGCTGAACGAGTGCGAACTATGACCGTGGTCTACCGTCCCATGGTCAAACGAGGCCTCCCTCATCAACACGGCAGTGCTACTCCCCCCGGGCTTCCCCCCGTGCTGATGATACTGAGTCTGAAAGTGAGCATGGTGACTTGACTGGAGTTGTTGCTGATGTCTCAAGCGTCGTAAAACATCCTCCTCGCTGTCAGAGCTGGCTTCCGCAGTGTCATTAACTGCGTAGCTTTCACCTACATTTAAAAAACAAAAAATAGGGGAAAGTTTTATAAAAAGCCTTTTCCTTTTAAAAGCCTTTTTTCCCCACTGTGCTCGTGCACTGTCCATGTGGACAAAATAGACGTAAGAGGTTTTTTTAGGGTGATGTGAAACTTTCACCAGGAATGACTTTCTCCTACTTGAAGTCCATCTTTGTCTGTTACCACGCAATTTGGATGCAGGGAATATATTCTGGTTTCAAAAAAAAATCCATTCATGTGTGGTCTTCCACGGTCAAGGTATTTGTTTTAATGGGATATATAATTATCCGTAGAAATAATTGTCAATTTGTAGAGAGGCTATTGAGGTCAAGTTGACCGGGGAGGAAGATAGGAATTATTCAAGGGAATTGTAACTTTGTGCAGGTCAGAATTTAAGTATGGGATTGTAAAAATAGGACGGAGTGACAACTCTAGTTTGATTTCCCCAACTACATTTTACCTTCTTGGAGCTACTTTGGTTTAGTGAGTTTACCTCAAGCAAGGTTGGGACAGTTGCATGTGAAAAGGCCATTAAATACTTATTGACAGGTACTTTCTTCATTCCCTGAGTCACTCCATGTAATTGTAGCAAGTCTCTGAAGCTGGTGCATAGGAGACACCTCATCATTCTAATACGATGTCTTTTGTGAAGGCCAGTGGACTCAAGTAGCTCGTTTCCAGAAGGATATGGATGAGATAATTATCTCTTCACGACTCCAACTTTGTATGCACATGCTCAGGTCGGGTGGAACATCACCTGGATATTTTTACCTTTGTCATAACATAGCCTTTTGGAGTCCTGTCCCTTCATGGTAATTAATAATCCTGTCAATGCATACTTTTCGCAGCTCTTGAATGATCGTTTTTTTAATAAACTTTGTGTCTTATTTGTTGATATCGTAATTTTACCGTTATGTATCGACTATGGATTGTGTAGTTAGAAAATTCTAACCGTCCTCCTCTAAACTCAATTTCACCTCAGGATCAATCAAAAATTGTCTGCCCTCACAAGCACAAAATTCCCATACAGTAATTACTTCTCCTGAAAGTTCAAGGGTCCAGGAATCAAAAGTGTTATCTTTAAAAAGAAGTAATACATTGTGGGTCTCATTTAAATCATGTGTCTCTTTTTTGTGTAATTGCTGTATGTAATCAAAACATTTGGAAGGGAATGTTGAAATAAGTGTTAATTTTTATTTAGCCTAAAATAAATGGGTGCGTGTTTTGGGTGGAGGATTTGATCTAGGATAAAAAGTTGGGAAATCCTGTAATAACACTTTCGCACCCCCATACAAAGAAGGACAAAGGCTTTAACGGAAACGTTATTATTGTATGTTAGGTACAAGTCATGGCAATGCTTTTGAAACATTTTGTCTAACTCCCTCGTGTGTTTGATAATGTCAGTTTTATGAAGTTAATTCAATCTTCCGTAAAGCGATTTGCAATTCATGACATTGTCAAATCGACGATGTAGTAAACCGACCGTGCATATGCATCCCCCTGGCTTTGATCCAAACAATCCTGTTATAGTCTACTGTATACATTTATCCCAATGAGCCTTGTCTCTGTACAGTATAGTACTGAGAGGATGGGGGAGATCCGTAAAGCAGGACTGACTGCGTGTTGTGTGTCATTTCCGTTTAGACAAAACAAGACGACATCTCTACAGAGGATCGATCGGAATGGTGGAATAATCATAATCTGAAATGATCAAAGCAGAGCCCAGTTACAACCAGGATGCCGGAGTGTAATCCTCTTTTGCATCCGTATCCGTCCGTCCGATCAAACAGACCCGCATGGCCATATGCCTTCAGATAGATACAAATACATATACAGTATGCACACAATCCCGAACAAAGTTCCTCCTGGAAAGTTCCCCACGAGTCGAGAAAACTCGTGAAACCCCAAGTTTACCATGGAGCACGAGCTACACAATAGACATTACCCCACAACAAAAGAAGTGTTGGTAGAAGAACCTAATTGCTACATAAATGTTCCCTTTTTATGTATTACCAGCCGTCATGTGTTCATGTGGGAACAAATATTTGACGTAGAATATAGGCTTTCAAATGACTCTTGAAAGTATCCCCACTTACCAATTTCCGTTCGGCAAGGAGCTTTTAACGACAGGGTTGGTTGCTTCTGAAGAGTGCCAACTCCAACGTTGAGAAGTCTCCATTTTTTGTTGGCATACACGAAAATGACGAGTAAAAAAACAGCGAATGCGGAGACGGCTGCCAGGAAAGCGGTTGCTTCAACGGGAACTGAAACACACAAAAATATCCCTCACATTAGAGACAACAACTTCTAAGCCACCCGGAATTTCCCACGAAATTTCCCTCTATTGACGTATCTTTGACGAGCATGGATGCGGAAAGCAAGTCGTTTCTTATTGTATAAAAACATTGGGAAAAATTACAAAATAAATGCAATCCCTTCAATAGTTCAGACATTTCCCTTTCAATTATGGGTCTACTGGAGATAAATCGTGCGGAAATAATTTAAATAAATAACAGCGTTACTCCTCACACATGAATAAGGTATGCAGTAAGAATGGACATTCTGCAAGTGACATTTCTATAGAAATTATCTGTAGTTTCACAATGAAGGTAATTACAATAATAATAATTATTATTCAATACATATGTAATTATATTACGACTGTTTAAAAATATTCTTTAGGTTTTAGGCTTTACGTGGAAATTATTATTTTTGAATGCTTGAAACGCCACAAGGGATTTAGGATCCTTGGGAAGGATAGCCACAGCAATGTACTATAGCGCTCTCTTTTATGCGAGAAAGTTACTTTCACTTGAACAATCTCAAAGAGAAAGCAAACATCTCCTTGGTCAATGATATTCCTAGAGCGTAGTTTTTCCAAGTTGAGTAAGTATGTACATTCTCCCTGTGTCTTTTTACAGGTGTGTGTACATAAGATGTATTTACATGTGTATGAGCATATTGTAGTATCTATTGTCAGTGTTTTGGTAGCCTATGGGATGTATAAATGTAGTAAAGGTTTTTGAGAGAGCATATTCATCTGATACCTATTCATGGAGTGGGATGCCTGAGTGAGCTCAAATGCTTGTTGACACTCACATAAGGGAACATTGTGTTATTCGAGTGTTTTCCATGCATTGACAGAGTATAACTGTGTGCAAACAAGAAATGTAATAAGATTTTCCAGCTCAGGCAAAAGCTTTGGGGGAAAGGGTGGATTGGGGAGGATGTGTGCTATCAGTTAGTTCCAGGAGTGAAAGGTAGATACCTACCCCAATTGAAAAAAACTTTTGAAATCCCCCCGTCTACAGTTTATACTATTCAAGGAGTAAATGCTCATTCAAAATCCCTTAGATACTTTCTCACAAGTCCTCGAACATTGGAAGGATAAGAATTTTATTATTACTCTCAGTCACACTCACACAGACACAGTATTCATTCAAGGGATCTTCAAATGGAGAAAGTATTTCAAAAATAAATCTCCTCTTATGTATACATTCCTTCCAAGAATCTTTCAGGCTACAAAGAAACTTTCCGATTTTAAACAAGTGTCTCTTCTTTCCCTGGAACTGATATTACTTGTCAAACTTTTATATTACCTTTTGTCAGGGATCCATCTAGATGGACGTACATATCTACAAACACTGTATGTATGTATCTACATAGTAACGGACGCAGGGTCTAAACTTGTCCTTCCTCCCTCCTGAACACTGCACCAAAGACTCCCAGCCTTTCTTCCCACTAGTATTTCATTTCTCCTTCCTCGAAGTGGAAAAGTTTCGGAAGAACCGCTCATTTGTCAGTTTTATTTAAGCCCTGGTTGGGAGTAATCACATGCTAAAATACCGTTTTAAAAGTATGAAAAAATAATTGCTCAAAATATAATTTGGGTCTGGGCCAGTGGAAAATGTGACTATTGTATATGTAAAAATAGATATTACAAGTGTGTATCTATTCTTGTATATATTTAAAGTTCGAAACTACAGTCTCAAACAATTTCCATACACAGGAAATTTTCTCCCTCACTTTCTCAGACCATAAGGAAAAGGAGGGTTTCGCGGAAGGAACCACGTGAAATAAACCTCCGATTCATAATTCAATTACTTCTGTGACGTCAAACTTCCTAAGCCGCTTCTCTCCCACGAGCCCCAGATTTGTATATTTAGGGAAGAATTATCAGCAGTTACAAGAATGGAAACTTCGTCGTACCCCATTCCCTCCTTATAGATAGTCAGACACACAACTTTTCTCAGAAGCTTGCAAAAACATGACAGTTTAAATTCATGGGAATTAATTGCCCATTGTTATTTCAAGCGGGACTTTTTTTCTCCTTTTAATTTCCTCAACAAGAGACAGTATGTATCTACTTCCGTAAGGCTACAAGTGTCAGGCAGAATATTGTAGCACAGTAGAGTGTGGGTGGGATAATTGGAAATTGGAACATTCTACAAGTTACAATTAATTTTGAGCCCATCAGCTAGTTACTACGGACACACCCTGAAAAACCTAAGATCCAGTCAAAATTGATTCAATTTGCTAAAACTCAGTAGAGAAAAATCTATTTATGTCGAGAAAAGTATCCAAGGGCTACAGCTTTCACGAAAATGCCTTTCAGTAGTAATTACTGCACGTACATATGTATCTACATACAGTACAATTTAGTATCAATACAATAAATCCTACTTATGTTCAAGGCACGTATGTACATATGCCATTAATTAAGGATATCAGTAGCCTGCAGAAATGTATTGGTGTGACTCCAGAGGATCAGTTCATTATTAAAGGAGGAAACTTTGATCGTAAGTCATAGGGAGGCGTAATATTTAATAAAATAATTTCTGGAAGTAAACTCATCTGTGCTTCAGATTTGAGTCCCGGGAGAGGGATTAGTAGGAGAAAATCTTGAAATGAGCTCGTGGGACTAAATGGAAGGGCATTGAGGCGGAATCCACTGGAATCTGTGAGTTCAGTGATAAAAGTATAACTCGCTCCAGCGTGGAAATGAGGCAGGATCCATCACAATCAACGTAGAATCTCATCCAATTATGATGCAATAGACAACGCCTAATTTCCATCCTGGCAGATAACATCTCATTTAGTATGTGTTCGGCTGTAGAGTGAGATCATGGACATATTTTTATTTTCTCTCAATATGCTCGGGCCCTGACTCTGTGTGTGTGTGTGTGTGTGTGGGAGGGACTCGCGGGGATTTTACGCTCCTCTCAATTACTTACATTACACGGATTTATATGACTGGACAAAGCTCCTTTCCTTTCTCAACGGCTGCATCAGAATGTGGTCAGTTTTCTTCCTATGCTTAATTATGTGTAAGTACTATGGGCGGATGTGCTAATATGGAGAAAGTCCCTATCACAAATATTCTATGTATAGTTCTGTGTGGACGTCAGGCTGTAAAAGTATATTATTTTTTATCCTCCATAGCGTTCATCATCCATGCAGGGTAGTACTGTCTCCATGGATTTATGTTGACCCTATATGTAGGTACTTATATCTACAGATACATACATACATAATCCTGAGCCACAAGCTCTGCATCCAACTCGTTAAGATATTTTCCCTTCCCCGAAATTAAGGTGGAGGCTGCAGAGACTTGGGAATTGAAATAGATGTAGATGCAGCAAAAGACTGATACAAGTTCTTTTCAATTCCTATTCTCATCAAACCTCCATCCGCCCACACACATTCTGAGGAGTGAGCCTGACGTGACTATATGCATGAAACGTGTGCCCCAAAACTTTTGTCTACTATTTCTAAATAAGAATCTCACAAGTACGGACTTATGTCCAATCCGAACAAATAGATAGATAGATACATATGTCTGTGTATATCGTCATTCTTTCATAATATTAAAGTATCTTCTTACGTCTGCCATAACCCACCCACGAAATACTTCCCATAACTGATGAACCTTTCAACGACCAGTTTATTCAAAGGTGGTTTTTCTACGAGCTATATTTTGCAAAGCCCTTTGATTTTCAATCCCCCTCTCACAATCAGTACTACCATTAAAAAAGAAATCTGATCTTTTTATAACGCTCATAGCTTCATCCAATTCATCCCAGATTTACGGGGAATAAATACGGACGAGTAAATTCTCTAAGCTGTTTTATTTTGGACCAACGCTCAGCTCCGTTGAGTTCGACTCAAAATAATTGGGAAAATGATTTCATAATTATTATGTAAGTACGTCACATCCGCATATCTACGTAGCTGGAAAAAAATCCTCTTTATTTATCCTGTTGAAACCTATTTGTCAAAATGAGAGAAAAATAAAGATCTTGTGTAAGCTTGCGTCACATATTGTTTTTTTTTTTAGGCAGATGCTAAATGTTATATAAGAAGAGGAAATTGAAAGAAAGTAAGGAAGTTCATTTTGTATGAATTTCATGCATCGGATTTCATGTTCAAAATATATTATCCTTACAAAAATTCATTATGTGCAGGTTCGAGAAGAATTTTTCCCAGATGTGTCAAAAATGATAGAAACAAATACCTTGCAATTTCTCTTCTCAGGAAGGATCACGTGCGACCATCAATGTGAAATATCCCCTTGCAAAACGTACAAGCATACATGCTCTAATAAAGTATTCAAAATGACAGGGGTCTCCCCTGCATTTAAATTAAAGAGGGAAAAAATTCTCTTTTCCAGAAATTCATACAATACATATCTATACAGAAACTATCGAGGCTTGTTTTTAACTTCAAACAATCTCACAGTTAGCTGACTCGGATAAAAAGGCTGGGGAACGTTTGACTTCCAAGACATGTTGAAATACAGGTATATTTTGTTGACACGTGATAGAGAAACAGACTGTCATTGCTCAAATATGGGAGGGATAGAAAAATCCAAGGCTCTCCGCTTGGCATTGAAGAGTGCCTTTAAATGACAGGAATTATTAACAGGGAAAGTTGAAAGGAAAGTAAGTGCTCGATTATTTTTTTCTAGGAGGGAGGGAACTCCAGGGATAAAGTATAGCCTTGTATTAGCTTGTAGATACCTGGTATACATATCTACAGGAATGAGGTCTAACCATACGGGACAAATCTCAAGGAAAATCTTTTGAGAGGATGGGGAAAGCAAAAGGGAGAGTTGGTTGGAGACAGGAGCTGTTTACGTATTAAGTGCTTTGTATATCCCATCTCACATAATTATATGTAGCTGTATGTACATCCAGTACATGGGAATTGTACAAGGGTAAGAAAAGGTAGTCAAATAAGATGAATAATAATAATTTACGACGATTCCACAAACCTTCAAAAACACTGCTTATAGAGATGGTGAATGTAAAACATCCTCATAAATAATCATATTAGCATTCCCTTCAGAGATTACGTGTTTTGAGAGAACTTAAAAATTTTCCGGTTACAGATGCAGTAGGTACTGGGAGCTATATTCCCTGGAATCTTCCCAGCGGAAAAGGATCATTTCTATGGAGAGACACATACAAGTCCCTGATATATTCCAGCCCGATGGATAGGTCAACATCTCAGCACTAACAGTACAGAAAATAGTGAGGGGTTATAACTTTGCGGGGAAACAAATTCGAGTTTGAGAAGCAGAGAGGACTTGAGCATCCGTGTATGTGTACACTCACATTAACCATAAATGTTGATGTTCTTGGAATTTTCATCATCTCAGTGCTTGGATGAAACTTAATGCTTTCACCCGTC
Source organism: Allacma fusca (assembly GCA_947179485.1). Classification (NCBI taxonomy): domain Eukaryota; kingdom Metazoa; phylum Arthropoda; class Collembola; order Symphypleona; family Sminthuridae; genus Allacma; species Allacma fusca. The sequence continues at coordinate 29,145,533 of OX359247.1, read as the reverse complement.
TCAGAACCTGGGGAATCCACACGTGAGAGAAATTCTCTCACGGTTCCTTTCTATCCCCCAGATTTCTTACCAGATACAAAAGCCCCCTTACATTAACAACTCTCCAGCCTCAGTCTCCGCCAGGAGATTGTTTGAAGGAACTGTTTACTTCATACCCATTTACAATATAAAAGCATTCCCATGTCCCTTTGGTATTCAACTCCAGGGCACCATAAATTATGCCTGATTCGGGGAATTCATAATAAGACAGACATCCAATATTTACAAAACACACTCACCAAATAATCCATGCGTGTGCATACAGTAATATGGACATATCTACATATACATATGTAGATATTTAATTACGGACAACTAATTATTCATTTATATAACATTGCAAAATTAATTAGGTTCGTATATTTATTAAATGCGTAGGGATTGGTAAGTCCAAGTATATGTATGTACATAATTACATATAAGGTAACAGTGATATTTACATTGTAAGACATGGAATTTCAAAATAATTCTTTTGCAATAGAGTACAAGGAGCTCTGATTACATTTACCAAAGTCACAAAATCAATATTACCACATTTCCAGAAGGAATTTAAAGAGTTCAAAATCCTGCGGACATTCAAGACTTCTAATTAAATTAAATCAAACAGTAGGAAGGGAAATTATTGGAGATTGTTAGGAGACTCCCAGTTTCTGAATTTTCATCTATTTTACAATAAAATTGGGGAGATTAGATTTCCTTTGAGATTGAAGCCCAAGGGGTAAAAAAAATTGTTTCCTTATTGTTAAAGCACATTTCTCTCAAATATCTAGAAATTCAAGTAATCAACCTATGCACACTCCAATTGACATTCTCACATATAATTTTCCCGGGGAATTTCTTGAAGGAGAGGAATTGTTTCCCTTTATTACTAATCTCCATAAAAATAATTCCATGCATAGATAAATAATAATGTTTATTTTTCATGTTGAATTTTCTGGGAATATACATAGATATCTATATGTATGTAGGTAAAAGTATTTTTACAAATTTAAAATAAATCTCTACCAACTGGATTTGAAGGAATAAATTTCGAATTTGAAATCGCAGGCTGTATAAGAGTAATGACAGAAGCATTCCATGAGAAAGCTAACAAATGAGATTTGCTGAAATGTTGTTATAGTTTTAGGAGTAATACGAGGGCAAGATGCAGGAAAGGATAAAGTGGAGTATACAAGCACTAACAAAAAAAAAAATGAGATGGAGATAAGAGATGGGAAAATGTGAATCGAAAAAAGAAGTGAGTCAATTTCGCAAGCATTTGGGAGCAGCTGGTGTCTCTGCCTTTGGAAGAGCTTCACATTTCGAGGGCACAAATTGGAGCATTTGCTGAGAAAAAATGAGTGTGTACACACTTGCATTTGTTGGGAATTCCAGCTGTACAATTATTTAGAATTTTTCCCTACTGTGTTGGCTCGTCCTTTCAACGGAAGTAAGTAGCAAGTAGACATGATGATCGTGAATGTATTTGTATGATATTCTGCAAATGTGTGAAACTTTGACCAAGTTTGATACGAGTTTCGCACCCCTCAACATTTCCTCAACATAGACTTTTCCGGGGGATCAATAGTTTCGCGTAAAGTGGGACTGAAGGGAAATTCATTCTACACACACACACAGAGAGAGAGAGAGAGAGAGAGAATACACACACACACAATAACGCACTCGCACAAACACAACCTTCCTCACAAATGTAGATATCTTGAGGCTTAGCAAATTTCATTTTCTGAATCAAATTTTTTACCTCAGGCTAAAACGCTTACCTTGAAATTCCTATTGATGCTCATACAGTTCAAGATTCTATTTGCACTTGGTGCCTGTCTGAACTGACCATTTTTTTACATTCATTTTTTAAACTTAATGCTTAAAATCCAACTTGCCCCAAATCCTTGTGCTTTCCATACTAAAGGCCAATTAAAGTGTCATGTATCTATTTATGTACGTTGGCAAACTAAATAGGAAGTCAGTGAAACAGGAAAAATAAATAAGGAATTGTAAATTAAAAGGAGAAAATTCCCGGAAGACTCTTCAAGTAACTGCTTTCTCCAGCCCAGGTAAAGGACAAAAGCGAGAATAATATTTATGACATTGAAGAAACCCAAAAATTGTATTGTACTCCTTCAAATTATTTCCCATGCTAATGTCATGCAAGGCTTTGACAGCACTCTACTGTCTCTCACGCATTCAGGTCCAACTCAAGTGACAGATGCATCAAGTATTAATATATTTACCAGTGAGGTAAGGCATTATTTCATATATAAAAAAAAATGGGAAATGGAAACCTCCCATGACATTAGCCTTGAGGAAGTTGAATGCTCAGCCATGAGGAGTTTCGTAGCGAAAGGAGATATTCTTATCTGATATTATATGCATTTATGCACCATACTACTACTACACCTGCATCCTGAAATTTTTATAAACATTTAATGTCAGGAAACCCACTGCGTGACTATCCTCGTTGTCACTAGGTTGCTACAGGACTGTCGAGAGGTGAGGTTGTGCTCATCTGAGCTCCCTTATCTTTTGGCAGATCTGCATAAAAACTTTGAGACACATAATTCTTTTTTTTTTGTCTCCACCACCCGAGTCTCTCTGCTTGGAGAGTTGTGATCCCTGCTGTCAAGTGTCTACCGGGCGAGCGTCTTGCACCATAACGCTACCTTGTGCTGTTAGTGATTTGTCACCACCGAATCAGCACTTGATTCCCGGGTAGTTTGCACCCATAGGCTTTTGTGACATTTTGATTTAGCAGTGATTACCACGAATCCACGTCATTGCCTTGAGGTATTGACTTGGGGGTGAGTGTCCCAATATCTGGCACATTCCTCAGGTTCTGCATAAAGTGCAGAGGCTCACCTGCATTTTACTCTTGGTAGAATAGCAGCCGGAGCCCCTGAAATAACTTGAGTAGATTGCATATCTTAGTGAAGCAGTTGCCCAAATAGCAACTTAGGGATACGAAATCGGATAAGCAAATTCAGGAAAGTGGACATCCCATGCTCACTCTTCCAATGCTATTCGTAAATTAACATGTTCGACAGGGTAATCTGCAATGGGCCCACTGATGGCCTGAGCAGTGTCCCATAACTTTGGTTGTGGGACCCCCTAAAATACATACATACATACATCCTCGTTGTCAGGAGTAGGCACACTAGAAGCATTCCTCCCTCCAATGTAAATACATACAGAATAATGTAGGTAAATGCAGTAGTAATTATTATTAAATGTTATCAATAGCAAATCCGCTAATTATCTACTCCAAGTCTGGAATTGACAACGAGCCTTTCCCCCAACAATAATAATTATCTATCGACAAGATTAATCTCCATGACTCCAATGAGTTGGAAGCCCGGGATTGGGAACTGCCATCGGGAAATTATTTACGGGGAAAGGATCACACTCAAATAAATTCATTTCCTCAGAATAGGAGTCCATGCTGGAAATAATTCAACTGAGTCTTATTACACTACTGTATTTCGAAAGGAAATGACTCTTATGTAATAATTACATCCCTTAGGCATCACGTGTACGTACAGTAGTAGGAGCGGGATAGGAACCAGATGTCCCATACTTTCACGGAATGATACACTGTTTGTATCATTCTGTGAAATTCACATGTACATTGGTACTCTGTAAAACAAACCTTATATAATTACAGGATTACACGTACAAGTAAAAAAAAACTTCATTTAAGAGAAACTCAACTCAGAATCTGTTATTATATTCCCACATCTAAAAGAATTTTTAAGCATAAGATAGCTACTACTGAGTATGTACACTATAATAACTATCCGAAGGTACATATAACCAACAGTACATACATACAAGGTTCAGAGTAGCACGTGCACTTTGTATATACTGGACTCTGCATGTACTAAGTGCATAATAATAGGAATACTACTGTAATGAATTTTCATTGAAGCAGCCCGTAAATTTGCTCCTTTTCAGAAGTTGACTCTCCACAGTCGGAGATCTCACTCGAGAAGTTTCTTGATATTTCTTTCGTGTTCAATTAGCTCCTAGTATCATCATCAACAGAGCAGCCCCCGCCAAGCCCTCCTCCCACTCCAACGTCCATATTCAAGCTCAAAAGGCCAAGTTACAATGTTAGTGTTACAAAAGAGAACTCCTCCTAAAACTTTAACACTATCTACTAGTACTATGAAACTCTCAAATGTAATAATATCTGGACTCTCTCCACTACCCTTTTATATACATCAATAGTCGTAATTAAACAATCAAGCTACTTTTGAAGCTTTTCATAATATCTACATCCACTAGTTTTATTTATGCTCCAAAGCTCCAAACTCCATCCTATTGTGAGCCAAGGTACATTAAAGCTAGAAACTCCAGTAAACTGGCTCAAAGGGGGGAAACTAGCTCTGGGTGAAGGCTAGATTTTCATACAGCCATGAAATCCAGCTCTCGCAATTACCCGCTTTACTTAATTGCCAATTCAGAATTTCTAATGTAGTCAAGGGATGTAGTTTTAGTACAATTCCCTCCAATTAAAACAATGACGGGGTGCACTTTATGTACACACAGCAATCCATTCAACATCTACACTCGCAAATAGTATCTCACAATCTACATAGTTCAGGGACTCAAGAACAAGAGGAACGGGACGGAATATGGGATTTTTGTTTCTAGAGAGACACAGCTCTTGTTAGTACAAACATATGTACATAGATTGTATAGGGACAGAGAGAGTATACTTTAAATACTTCTCGATGCATATTGGCTTCAACCCATGTATGTAGGTAGATACAGGTACCTGTAATTTGTACACCAAAGTAATTACATATCCAAGTACGTGCCTACTTTCTCTAGGTCGTATAGGCTTGTAAGTATATAAATATTACAGTGCCACAGGGAAAAATACGAAATGTTCAATGGAGCTGTGTGCCACAAAGACTTACAACATTTCAAGCAGTGTCGTACTTAAGACCTGAAGTTTATAAATGTGGCTATTGCAAAAGTGTCTACAGTATAGTCTGTGGTATCATAAGGCGCTTATGGGTTCCCGAGTGTCTTTCACTTGGGTAGTTTCTACGACGCTGTACATTAATACATATGTAATTACATATCTGCACATACATAGATACATAATTACCTACATATGTACTTTGAACTTGAACTCGTATGTAACCCCTGTCCAACAGCTGTCGGGATGTTTAATGCGGGCCTGGGAGGACACGTCCAATGGCCGTAAATACTACACAGGAGCCGTCACTATACATGTGCCATAGCCATCAATAAAAATTATACTTGTACAATTCCCAAGAAATCATATACAATTCCTATGAATTACGTGCAGATACACATACTATGGCCATCAGTTTCTGTTTATGCAGTCCATCGATCTACATACATGCTGCAGTGTGGGAGAGCCTGCATGCTCAGGTTGAAAGTGTAGAAGCTCCGTCCAAGTGTACAATACCCATTATTATACACAAGCCTTCTTAAATTATGATATAATAGGAGCCTTCCACCTATGTATGTATGTATCCTTGGAAAAATGTATCTATGGTTATATGATTTCATACCTGCATACTAATATTCCCTCCCTGAAATAAAATAGATACGTTCCTCAAAGAGGGAGTCAAGCCTCCTTGTGTCTCCAAGAGGAGGTTGAGTCTAAGTGGTCAGGTCTCATCCTCTCTAGTGTACTTAGGACGGGAGTGGTTGCGCCAGGTATGGACCAGTAATTAATGCGGTATCGGAAGCTATTACAGCAATCCGCTTATTGTTGTTAGTGTGGCAAAGTCTACGCTCTTACTTAAATTCCCGGCTGGAATGCATCCCAGTGCTTCACAAATACCGCAAACGACAGCAGAACATGGCATGACCTGAGTCAAGTAAATATCCTTGTGGAGGACTATCCCAAACCCCGACGTGGATAATGTTTTTGATGTATCATATATACCTTTTATGACAGGAACCACAGACGTTAAGTAGGAGGTTGACGGGAGACAAAAGCCAGTGGAAAATGCGGAGACAGCTGTAAGACACAAGTTATTAGGGAGAGGCGACACGGAGGAGGACAGGGACTAGTATGTTGAGGAGCATCTTCTGCACAGTTTCATGTGCAGTAAGATATGAGACATTGCTAAATGTGGCAGAAGTGATCCATAGCGGTGGGAGACCAAAAGGGAGGGTTCCCCAACCATCACACCGAACTTACAAGGGTGAAATTGAAGATCCCATTGTGGAAAGAAAGACAGACTCGGAGAAACTGTCCCCGACCACGCCAGAAGGGAACGACCGAATGACTTGATCCCAATTGTATAATGCATTTACAATAATGCAGTCCATAAGTATGTATGTAATTACATACATACATAGGGTAGATATACTGTAGATCCCAGAGTTTTGACGGGTGGTTGGAAGGGAAAGAAAAACCTCATGAGTCTTGAGAGCTCTAGCCTGGAGCTAAAAGAACCACTCAATAATAATTATTAGTGCGGTGTAATATTGATCCGATGTGGAAAAATCTATTGATTTCCATCAGTGACATGGCATTTGTACATTTCTCCTGCTCCGCAGTATATAATTTAAAAGCTCCTGCCACAACTTACTGCCAGTCTCCATTACTCCTGTGGCCATGTCCATGTGGATCTTCCTCCAATTATTAGATTAACTTCCCTCGAGTGGGGCTCGAACGTACAGTATTTCTCTTATTTTTTTTTTTTTACTTTTCCTTTTGGAACTTCCACCACGTTGATTTCCTCGTTCTAGGGAATCCTAAACTTATTTCTTTTTCTTAGAAAGCAAACTTATTGCTTGTTCATTGTTTTCCTTGACATACCGTCCATTAGTATTTTTAAAATGTTTTAGTAAGTACGGTGCTATGTGCTCCGCCATATTATTCCCTCATGACAAGCTCCAGTCATACATGGGTGGGTGCTTATGGTAGTCCTTATGTATTCGGACGCTATGTATATTGCACGTAACCATTACTCTCAAGTCAGTCTACTGAAGTTGCTATTATTCCTCAGTGTAAATTCCGAGTAGAGACTCATTGTAGTAGGTCCCAAGGAATGTTTCCCCCACGTCAACTTTTACTAACACTACACAAAATAAAATTTTGCTACGAATTTTTTTTTTAAACTGTTCTGCTCCGTAAAGCTTGATGATACGGATAGGAAAAAAACTACGCCTTGGAATTTTAAGACTTGGCTCTAATTAGTTGTTTCTACTTGGAAATTAAAAGTAGAAGGTGCTCTCGGTGTCCCAATCATTCTCAAAAAAAGAATTTTATGTTAAAAAAAAATAACAGAGTTTCTGACATTTCTCAAAATTGTGCTTCCTTTAATAATTACTTTTATTTGAGAGGATGTCGTGTTGTTGGCTTGTAGGGAGTACAGTAGTTTGAAGTAAATAATTTCCTGGGACTCTGTACTGCGTTCTGACGTGAAGAAATCATTTCTTTGCTCTTGTGGCAACTCTGGAGCAAACTTTTATGGAACCCGTGTAATATTAATGGGACAATCAAGGGATCCTTCTGTATTAAAACATTCCTATTCCCCACTACCGTATTCTATTTCGTAAAGTTGGAAACAAAACTGAGGCTTATCTCGTATGAAACAAAGCCCTGCCTGCCGACTGCCAAAATAGTCAAATTACCCTTCAAGGATCTGCAGTATCAAAAACTCAGCCCTTGAAAAGAGGATACGAAATAAGGAGATACGATCTTCATAGTATCTATCAGAAATTTCATATAAGAGTAGATACAAAAGTATACCTAATGTGATCTTTTCTGGGTCAATTCACCTCCGTACACATTACCAGTTCATATTTGAAGGTATGTACATACGGAGATACCATGCCCGTGGATGGAAACACTTTAGCAACATCCGTTCAAATGACCCACTCGAGGCCAATGTTAGCTTCCCCATAAGTACTAAAATGTCCGAATGTACAAGTAATTATATGTGTTATATTTATATCGGGAATTTGTTGACTCCAGGGCAACATGTGTTCCTTGTGGATATGATTCAAGAATGGTTGTCAGTTGGTAGTTGGAGAGTTGGTAAAATCCTCAGGACAATTTCCTTGACGAGAGGGAGGAGACTTGTAATTCCAGGAATTGTGTTAAACTTGTCAGAACCAGACAGGTCTAATTTGGACTCTTGTGGTCTATGACAATGGAAAACTCCAGTGACACCTCTCTGCATATATGAGCTAGGGGAGGGGATGAGGTGTCTCATACCCCTAATTGTATGCTCAGTGGACCCCTCACATTTTGTCACTTTTGACAAAGTAGCATTTGAGCACGAGGCTGCTCTGAAGCCAGTCCACAAATATTAATGTGCTTCCCTTTGAAATGTTACTTTCTCTCCGGAAATGTTACTTTATTATTGTAACAAAACCCTAGAATCATCCCGTGTCAAATGTGTACTTTAAGTAATTTGCTGTCCCCCCTCCATACAGAAGACAAAATCCTAGAGTCCGACTTTGTCTCCATAAGGAGGGAGTTCCGAGGGCATAAATCCTGGACAAAGGCTGACATGCCGATAAATCCGGATCAAAGCCAACACCATACATTAGATAAGGCAGGAACTGATAGGACAATTCTAGCGGTCAAGCGTTGGCTAATGTGGCATATAGGAAATCAATAAGGAATAAAATCATTCTCAATTATGCAGAGCTTTTGGTAGTAACTAACTTCATTGAGCTCCCATAGATATAGATACATACATATATAGAATGTGAAGGGTTATACAGAGACATACACAAGACATGAAGGTATGCAAGGCTCTGTAACTCCGTCCTTTTCGTCCGTCTCAATTATTCATGGGAGTGGAGAAAGGAGCTTGGGAAATACCCCTCAACTGTCGTACCCCTATCCCCTCCACTTGTATTTGCTTTCACCTTTTATTTACATACGTGGTTATAGGGGCTATATGCCTTTTTACATAAGGATAGTCCTGCTGGGTGTTACTTCTATGGAACCTGTAGATATATCTATAGATATAGACACAGGGCTGATCCATACCCCAAGCCGGAGTTGCTTATCAATTACCCACGTCCCTAACAAATTCGTCGAGACACGTAGACTTTTATCAGGGACTGACCAACGGAACATCCAACAGAATTGCCAAGAATGACCAAATAGTGTAAACGGAGATATGTATCTCTGCCCAAGTCCTGTTTTAAAGATAGGGGCGTAATTGAGTCAATTGTAGGATATTCTACCATATCTACTAAAAGTGTACTACACAAACCACCAACCACCCTCCAACCCTGGCAGTACATACGTTTAAAACATCCTAATTGAATTTATTCCCTGAATCAGATTACACCTCACGTTTGCTCCTCATCCCCCTGCATATAGTTGTTAATTCCATTATAAATGATTAATGTCATGATGCCGCTGATTTAGCGTATATTTTTCCCTTGGAAGAGGAATCAAATCAAACTGAACCTAACTTGTGGTGAGGGTCGGGCCACAACTTCACCTCCCAACAATTTCACCTTCAGTTGCGGGTTCCCTTGGAAATTTTCAAACTAGATATGTTTTGGTAGGAATACTAGCTAAATAATATGTAATTACAAGGTTCATAATAAGGAAGTTCTAACACAAATCTCCGGTAAAACCTCCACTGAGCATCCATCAAGTATTCCGCTGCTCCTCCAATAATATCCATGACTGGGGTTAGTGCCAAGGAATCATGACCAAGGTTGTTTACAAACATCTATAAACCTGACATTGACTGCTTGTGACAAGTTAGGTGGAAGTTGTGGTCACGAAAGCCCACAATTCTAGCCTTCAGCAGTTCTCTTGGGAGCCTTTGGGAATTTATACTTTTTTGATTTAAAAATAAAATGCATTCAAATTCCTAGGAATGTTAATTCCTATGACTGGGTTTGACGTGATTATACGTGATTTGAAGGCAATAATTACTACTGTAAAGTGAAGTGACCCCAGGCATTCTGATTGAGTAATTTCAATGTCGAAGGAGACTCCGCAATATCAAATATGTACAAGTTCATTAGCAGGGAGAAGGTAACGAATTACAATATGAGGGAAAGGAATCTCCACGAATGTTTCTGATCGTGGAGGGAAGCTACTCTGGTGAGAGGTCTCTCGACTTGATTGTAATAGTTTAGTAATGGAAAGGAGTGCACTGTATGTGAAACCTTCATGTCGGGGTCAGTCATGCAATTTCAGGAGGAGTAATAATTGAAGGCCAGAGGTTGGAAAAGTTCAAAAACATGAATACCCACTTAGTGACTGTTGTTAAAACTTAGCATTAGCTCAAACTGCTCTGTAAACACGGGAATTAATGTGATATTGAGTTTCCCCGCTCAATTCTGTCAGGGAGAAAGTTTTATGGTCATTACTTTTCTCAAGTAGTTCCATGTCATATAGGCTTAGATATATACATAGGCTGTGGAGCTACTCCCTTCCCTGACAATGTCGGGCCATTATGATGTAATCATCTTTACAAAATTAGCCCTCTTACATGTTGACAGTTTTGCTCACCTGAGCCGAGCCTGAGAAGTCTTATTACTTTTGAGCACTTACCAGTCCATACCCATTTATCACTCGGGCCCAACTGATCAGGTCAAAGTGCTACTAATTCATCCCATGTTTGCTCTCAGATAAAAACAGCACTATATCCGTACCTCAACAAATAAACCGCCTGCCTCTTGAGTCCACAAAATGTCTAGAATCCTAAAGCAAATTTCCCATCCGTTGAGATCAATAGATAAATATACAAAAATACTTTTATTTTCTCCATCCAATTTCCTTCAAGGATTAAGCTCTTAATTTATTTGTGAGCTTCAAATAGATACATATATCCCTGGTATTTTCCTAGAACAAATATAGGAGGTTGTGCATGCATCTGTTGGGTGTATTCCGAATTTAATCTTTAGCGTATCTACAGGTATGGATATCATCTATCAACGAAAACATTTTTTTTATTAATAAGGTTAAATACTTTAATAACTCTTCCGTTGTAAATCCCCTGATCAAGTATCAATTTAGTGAGATTTTCAAAACAAGGGAAATCCATTCTTTTGACAGTCCCACTCCAAGCTCAAGAGTCATCGTGTTGTCTTCCACTCAGACTCTCCTTGTAATGATACTTCCCGTCTCAACCTCTCTGCTTATACATAATTACATGCATGTCTAGGATCAGGGAGAAAGTGTCGGGAGCTCTTACTGCCAAGGAAAACTACTTTTACGTGATATTTCCTCCATTTCCACCAGCTCAATTTGGTATCAACGAGATCCTATCTATTGACATTGAGCAATGGCCAAGTTCAAGTTCTATGAGGAACTTTCATACTACCAGCTTGCTAACACCAGATGCTAATTGCATTTAAATCAGTTGTAGATTCCGGATTTAGATTTATCTCCCATACATAGTCTCTCCCCTGTATGATGAGAAGACCATGGATTCAAAATCCAAAGGGATATTTATTTTTTTCAGCTCAAAGGAACCCGCTTCCTTTTAAAACCGAACGAGCAAAATAATAGGACGCGTAAAAATATTTTAAAGCATTTCTAGGTACTAGTTTCACTTACATACGTATCTACATATGCTAATACAATGTAGATTTAAAAACAAATATAATTTCTTAACGTACAGGATTTCCATGCCCAGAAAAGAAATTGACACGGTCCAACACGTACAGCCAGATAGATAATGCAATGCTTTTTGTATTTTTTTTTATGGGCTGTATAACATGAGCGAATCAGCGAATGAACCTTATTTTCCTTTGAATTAATAACTAATAAATATATCTAATAATAGTAAATAAATAAAATCTCACCACTGAGCAGATCATCGGACCCATTGACTTCGACCATGTTTGCGGGGTAGTAGTGATGACTGAAGGACTCGGTGAAGCACGTGCAGAATTGATTTGGGTAATTGTGACTTTTTCTCTTGATGCTTAAAATGTACTGGTAGATAAATTGTGAGTGCGAGAAAGCACTAATTGGATATGTAGAGGATGGAATTTGAGTGCAGGACGATGGGGAGGAGGGCCAGGGCACTGACGATGATACGTACGACGACAGTTCCGTTGCCAGAAGAATAATCGTCCCGACTGATGTCAACACATGCTTGGGTTCTCAGAGCAATCCTCAGCTCATATTGTATATTCAAGTTCAAGTTTTTATTAACGTCTCTCTCTCTCTCTCTCTCTCTCTCTCTCTCTCTCTCTCTCTCTCTCCAAACAGGGAAAAGTAGAGCAAAGATTTTTGAGTGTCTTCAAAACAGTTACAGGAACAAAAACAGGAGGTCCAACTATACCTTCCTCACTTTGTGTAAAATTAAGCAAAAGCTCAACCAAAATAGTATTCCACTTGGGGATGAAGGTCCCTTACATTTTTGGAATTAAAATTCCTCAATGAGGCCCTTTGAATGAACTTAAATTTGCGACACACTTTCGGGTACTATACAAAATGTTTGTATTAGGGAGTTTTTTTTTTTTAAACTATCTATTTACAGGGAATACCACAATGTTCTTTTTTCACATTTTGAAGGTATGTAATTACTTGAAACTAGGAGCTACATTATAGTAACTACAGGAAGAGTAATTAAATTGGGGAATTATTTAAAATTTGACTGTACTTATTTTTTTTTCTCGGAGGGAACAATAATGCTGCTTGTCAGTTTTCTCTGTCACAGGACTCTACTGTTGTGATGGGTAAAAACTGTAAGGTGGAGAGGTTTGAGGGGGTGTGGTGAGGAGACCTTGTGCTTTCCCCGGACGACCTACTGCTGTGGGCTAACACTGGAAAAGCACGAGCGGACGGTGAAAAGATGGATAGACGGGAAAGTCACAGCTGCCGTTTCGGTTTCGGATTCCCTTTGTGAGTCTCTACTGTATCTACATATGTACATATAAAAGGATGCCCTATACCTCCTATGTTTATATATTACTCCCCTCATTGCCCAACTCTCCAGCTTTCTCTCGTTGCCAACACCCAACAGATCACATAGGACCAGGTCGGAGTACATACTGGAGCATGCGCTCCCTTTGATTTACATTATCAGTAGAAAATTATTACGGGCTGTGCTGTAATAAAGTCTCGCTTCTTTTTTTTCTCATCGATACGAATAATTATATGAAGAACCAAAGCCATAGATAGATACATAATTACACTTTTCTTTGAGATCCAAATGAGCTTTGTAATTAAACCTGCCTCACCTATCCATGTCTGTATTTTATCTGAATTTCATTTCCCTCAACTCCGTCTACTATACTGTATGTACTGTAATCATGGTACTTTCCCCATGTAGGATTTTACGAGTCTAGCCGGCACAGTCCGTCTGTATACACATACATAGATACACTCTGCACTCCCTGCTAAGAGTCAAACATGAACTGTGGAAATAAAAATTTTAATAGAATAATAATAAATTATTACTAGCCGTCAGAGAGTTCCCTCAAAAAGATCATGAGCACAAAATGAGCATATAGTAATCCCTATGAAATATTATGTCCATTTGTTCCTTTAAACTCCTGCGCAGATATTTACTTTCGATTTTAAAAAAAAGAACCCAACTTCTTTATATCTAGATACTTCTTATACCCGTAAACATAGATATACTACATATGAATAAGCTCCTGATTATTTAATTATGTAAATCGATGAGCTTCCTCTCTTTAAGAAACAAGTACAGTATCTATAGTAAAAAGGCATGGGAAACTTCAAGGTTCTTTCTTGACCGACACAAAAATAATGGGTTTTAAATTCCCTCGGCACATGTAATAATTATTATGTACATATATGGAGTATCTATACCGGGGAATATTTGAAGTTCAGGGGGGACTTTTCTCTATACTAAGTAATTATCATAGCATTGTATTTATTCAGGAGGATTTTCTGATTGCAATTTTTATTTCCAATTTCTCTTGTACAAACACAGGGGGGCTTATTTAAAGGAAATTGATCCCTTTTCATAATTTAAAAAATTATATTTAAATTGGGCATTATTCCAGAATAGTTTAAATTTGTAGACTTGAGCTACTTAATTGGATTTTGTGCATAATATGATTTTTTGTTTAGATTCGGGTTAGGAGTTATTATTGGGATTGTCGTCATTTGTTTACATTTGGTTTGACGTTCTTTGGAATTTGTAAGGGAACTCTTCTCGAGGATTCGGAAAGGAAGGATTTTAGCAGCATCCGTACGGAGGAGGACACTGAGGACAGCAGCAGCTAGGGATGGGACAGGGAGGAGCACAGTAAGGTAATCTCATGGCACTCCTCACCCCTGGACAGCAAGGGTCAGCCTGGATGGGTTTAGGTGGACAGGAACACCGAGAGATGACGACGCATTGCTTGAGGTACGGAGGCGGAGGAGTATTCCGAGGAGGAAGGAGACAGTGACGAGGAAGGACCACACAAGGACTGCAATTCCGACTAGGCTTCCGACACTGACCCGGGCAGCAGGGAGCGGGACAGCAGAGCTTCGGACAGCAAGGTAATGGGATGCATGCGGGAGATGGACAGCAGCAGGAGCCAGTGCAGCAAGGACGAGGAGGATCCGGACAGCAGAGATTGAGTCTCGGGGAGGGACAGCAGGGGGGTGACCCACATCCCGCCGTACAACAAGGTGACGGAGAGCAGCAATTATTCCCTCCACATGCCTAAATAAAAAAATAAAAATAACAGGATTATTTACTATAAAGGCAATTATTGTATAGCTTCATATGTCCCAACCTCCTCAACCTCATGGAGAGGGGTAGGAATATATTTACACAGGATTATGTCATTGAATGACTCAAGCTCCTAAATTATATACGACGTAAATGGATTTCATGGATGTAACATGTAAGTAGATTGGGTAAATATTTCGACGTCCACATGCACAAATGTAAATATCAATGCAATGGTAAGGAGGGAAATAAAATGTTAATAATGTTTGTGCAAATAATACAAAGACAAGCTAACTTTTTTGATGGTGATGCCACCGGCTCGACCGCCGCAGCTGCCATTGCCACAACTTGTTAAAGCTTGACATGCAATGCAAGCCATAATTTTCTAAGACTTCCCCTACTACTTACAGATGTTTCCTGAGACTTAAGAATTTTACCGGGATTTTTATAATTACTAGTTACTTACTGTAGATACTAGCAGCTATGAGAGTAGGATATTTTTTTTTGCATGAGGCAAACAAATGGGTCTTGTTGTGATTTTGGAAATATAGGCGGGGCCTAAAATGACATGTAATAAATAATTCCCTTCAATTTGAGCTTATCAACCTAACGGAGTGAGTGAGCTAAGAATTCCAAGATCCTAATCTCATATCATTATCTCATTTGTCACTGCTTTATTTTCCCCTCTATCACTAAGTAATTATATATAGGTATAGTTGTCAGTTGAGGTTCCTTGTTTACATCTCGTGTTGGCTAAAGTTACAATTTACAATAAGCTTGCTTATTATAGAGTTGGACTGCGGGGCGCTAGCTGATTAGTAAATAATAATAAGTAATGCTGTGCCTTGAATAATTATTATTATTACTGTCAAAATACAAACATGCCCTGCGATTTACGTTCTTGAACTCATATTTCTTAATTAGTATTGCTTACTCACCCTATGACAGGAAGGCTATTTTTTATAAGGAAAGTTGAAATTATAATAGTATGTTGTAATATATAAAATAGGAATAATTTATTAATAGCAGCTATTAATTTTAGAGAAAATTGTTTAAAAACAAACCAGTACAAATTAAATTGCCATAACATCTGGAGTCATCAGTGCTACGTATACATATTGAGGTTTAAGAGCGTTAGCTTCAGACCAAGGACATATCTATACAGAGACAATTTTTCTAAACGTTTTGATATTTTTCATTAAAACGTATGTAGATAATTGTTTGCAAAAAAAATAATGTAATTATTTTTTCCTCTGTTTCAAAATCTATGAGTGGAGATCCAATGTTTTCATATGGAATTTTTATTAATAAAGTAAGTACCGCTGGTGTAACTGATTGAGGAGCAAGGAACGTCGTAGTGTGGAAAATCCGCTTTCGGATCTTAGCGGACCAGACGTATATGTAATTACCTATAGTTATGCTTGAGGACTTGAATAATTCTATAACGAATGTAGGATCTCAAAATGTGGAAGAATATCCTTCCAGAAGATTTACTTGCTAAAGGTAATCTCAACGTTACTCCATCTGTTGCTTAGATTTTGTGACAAGATACCCGGGTAAATTTCCCTTACCCCTGGATCCCACCAGAGTGCATCCCCCCACGAAAATGAATAGTCGGAGCTTCGTGAGGAATTAATCCGGTTGATTTTCCCCGAATATAGATGTCCCCTGAAACACGGAAATAAAACGTTGATTAATGCATGAATCCATATCGATTGTCACGGACACTCATCTCAAATTGACATGTCTCCACATGCGAGCTTACTTAATCAAGTCTCATCAACAAAACAAGGGACATGACTATAGCGCTGAGCAAAACATTGAATTCCCAAACATTCAATATTTACAACCTCCTACTCCCATGTATAGTGTACTAATGTTAGGAAGGAATTCAGTACCTAAACTACCAGTAGAGGCTTCTTCCCTGGCTTATGTACTTTAAAAACAATTGCAAATTATTTTTCCTCGAATTTTTTAGGCTTCAGAAAGACTCAAAAATATTCCACTTGGGAATACAAGCTCCATGTGTATTATTTTTTAAGAACCGTGAGAATGGTTTAATATGCAGGTAAATTCACAACTTCAAGAAGAGCCCCCCCTTCACCTCCCAGACAGTATGTATACTTCTTGTTTTAAAATTACCATCAGCGAATTCTAATATTAATGCAAATTTTTGACCTAAATTAGGATACAAGTAACCGGCGGAACTAACCTCCAGTTTTTGTTTGTAGTATAGCTGGAATCCACAAATGCATAATTAACATCAAGTGTCGGTATACTCAAACACACCTTTATAAACAAACCCGGGCTCTTCGTTCCTTGCATCATATCCAAGTTTCTTCTTTTGTAATTCTAATCAAAAACATTTATTCGCAAACCCTGTAGATTTTGTTTTTTTTTTCTCTTCAATTAATCAATTTTCTCTTCTCTTCAAAAAGAAATTTTTCTCTTTTATAAATAAATTCCGGTAGTGTTAACTGTTCAGATATTGATTAGACTTTTGTTGAATTCCAATAGTTCCGGCCCTTCCAGGTCTAAATTATTACAGAGGTCACGGTATAGATACATTATAACTTTCCTATGACAAACTTCCCCCTGCCTTTCCCTCACGAAGCTCCCTATCTCCCTTAAATCCAATTATGTGTCATTTACTAATTTAAGGTATTCATTCGGCAGAAATGCGAGCCGGATAATTGGAATTGGAGAATTTGAGTATCTATACAGTTTGGCAAGATCGCTCGATTCCCTTGTCCTATGGCGACTACTCCACATTTATTTTTAAAAGGCTTGGTATTGATTTCATTCCCGCGACTACTACTGTCAAATTCAAGGGAAAGTCCTCACATGCCTTAATGTATGGAGCTATCTGCTTATATGTATATTTACTTTTAGTAGCATGGGGGAAAGGAAATTTTTTTGCATATTTGCACTTGTGAAAGAGTATAAGGTAGATATCTATAGGTATTCCTTTCTGCCTGGAATTATTGAGGGAAGGCTTACCTCAAGTGATGTTACAATAACCTCCATTAAAATATATAGATATTTGGCAAAAGGTACTTACGTACATATGTACATACTGAAATACACTGGGCTAAGGGAAATATTTGGGAATTTCAAAGGTAAATGGTAAATGGGTGTAATTGTTTACGAATTGTCGGGAGCGCTTCTCAAGGGTTGCGCATTTGACTGTACACTTATATACATATATAATTATAGATATACATACTACAGGAGCATTTACAGCACTTCTGGAGTAATGTTCGGAGTTTGTGAGTCAAGTCCGACTCAGTGTGTGGAATTTGACCGTTTGGTAGTATAGTCTCCTGTCAAAAATTCCTATTATATAAATATATTTACGAGCCTATTCCCCGGACGTTTTGCATACTTAAGCACCCGAATCCTGGATTTACGAAGGCAATCATACTCGGGGAGAAATTCACTCCTGGTTTGATGCTCACATGTAGATTTACCATTTTGGTTGATTGTGTGTCCCGGGTTGCTTATGGCCATAGGTACAGTGTTGGAGTATCTATAGTTGGAGGGTGTCTGTGCATTTGACTGAAATTGTTGGAGAAAATAGTCTTTGACCCATGGAGCGTGCTCCACTTCCAGACCAGTCGTCCTCTCATCCAGTATTTCGAGTCTCTTTCGGGAGAGACTGAGTACAGTCAATAAATTTCAAGAATTGGAGTCCATTTAGAAGCCCATTATGGCATCCGGATGGTTCATCACTGGCGTGCGTTAAAGTGTCATTTGATTTGCATACTCTCATCCTCCTCTCTTGAGCATATTTGATGGATTTGGGAGAGTGGAGCAGGTTAGAGTTGGGATGAGTGAGGACTCGGAGGAGGAGATGGGTATTACTGTATTGGGTGATGAAGAAATCAGAGTAGTACAATTTCTATTTCCATTCCATTTTCTAGATACGGGGTCTGACGGAGCGTCGTCAACAGAAGAGAATGATTATTGGGCTGGGGATGAGGGGAAGGTTCCTCCGACGGGAGAGGATCCCGTCACTCCCGAATTGGTCGGGAATGCCTCGTTACCTCGTTATCCTCCCATTTCCAGCTGACACATGAGGTGGAAATGTGCTGATTTTTCTCCATTTGCATCTTTTTTCAATCCCTTTCTCTCCCTCGAAATTCCCTCGAACTTGTTGGTATTTTGATGAAGTCACATGCATTTCCTCCATGGAAATCGTTCCTAATTCTGCTGACCTTAAAAAAAAAATCCGAGACGATGCAGGATTCTCAATGAGCTCGAAGACTCCAATTTCGGTCAACAGTCCGTATTCTGTATATGTACATATGTACATACATGCACATAAATGAGCAAGTTACTCCTGAAATGTAACTTAACATAAATCACTTTGCATGGAGAATGATGGAGTGTAGGAAACACATAGTATATACATGGATGTATACATATGTATGTATATCTATACATGGAGGAAATATGTACCCTCGTACATTTCACCACATAGGGAAGATTACTACTACTGCCCTGGATAATAGATTATGTACCTACAATCCTCCCTTTGTAAAGGACGAGTCCACACATCGGATTACATACTGTGCGGGAATGTAGATTTGAGTCCCTCTCCACACATTTCACAAGTAAGGCTACATGAGCTTTATAGAGTAATGTACTAGTAGAACACAGGTATGTACGCCTTGAGGAATTATATGAGAACAGTAGTGTATTTACGAGTCCCCCAGAAGTCTGTACACTGTATGTGTTTGGGAGGCTCTATTATGATCCATTGGGATAGGGAGCTATATAAGTATTTAAATATAGCACAGAGCAATTTAAAAAATCCATACAGAGATATTATAATGTACTAAAATACATATAGCGGGGATGTAGTCACTGACATACAAATAAGTATCTCCACATTGGAACTATTTAGAGACGTGGACTAGCACATGAATAAAATGTAATATTTCCAGGGCCAGAGTAGGATGGACTACTCTGGGAACATATGTATGTACGTAGTACGTACATATTTTCAGACTACAGACTAATACACAATACAAGAGCAGATAGTGGAACTTTGCGAAGTTGACTATCTTCCATGGAACTCATGCAAATTTCCCCCAAATCCTCCAACCCCTTTGTGACGGGACGGACATGCATAGGTTTTAAGCTCTAGGGATGAGCACAAGATTGCTGAAAAGGACTGGAGAAAATTGAAGATAGAGACAGGGAGGAAAGCAAACTAATTTGATTGAACTTGATAGACAGACAAAATGGCTAGTTTTAAAGCGTCAGAGTTGTGATGGAGGAGATTCCCCAGTTGGGCTGAGATTCAACTTGGAAATGCGGGCTTGTCCAAAATAAATACTGATGAAGGGCAAGACATGTCCCGCCTCCCCGGGCCTATGCACACTTAATTATGTATATCTAAATAATTATGTGAATACTTATCTATAAGTACATACATAGATCCACGTATGTACATATGTGCATACGTAGATACGTGTATAAAAAAGGATTTTTCAATTCAAGCTAAAATGTAATAAAAAAACCTACAAATGAATTCCTTGAGTCGTTTGTATATAACAATATGGAAGATGTAAAGAATTTTAAAATAGGGTAAGATGGATAATATTCCAATGTCAAATAGAGGAATCCAAGTCTCGACAGTAGCTATGTATAATTATAGTTAAGTATATCTATTTGTGTCTGTGAATGGACCCAAAGAAGAACTTCATCTGGTCCTATAATAGAGACAAGTACCCCTTAAAAGGACTAACCCATTGGGTAACCATGTTAGGAAAGTTCTTTTTTATGCAGGGGAAAATGTTCGTCTCGAGCATTAAAAAAGTTTTAAAGCACATGATTTTATTCTGTTTCCTACGGGTCCTCAAATTATTTCAACTTGTATTATCATTCAAAGTATGCTACACAAATGTACAATTTGGGGTGTAGCAGTATAGTAGGGAAGGACGTCCAAATCAAATCTCTTGAAGAGTACATAGTGTCGCTCCGTTTTGTCACATCTCAAAAAAAAAAAAAACTGATGCAGTTTACATGTTAGTTCTGGGCTGTGCAGTGTATAAAGGAATACAAGGCCTAAGATCCCCATTAGCTCCCTGTCTGCCTTCCTTGAGCAGATGCTGGAGAGATCTCTTTTGCACGACAACCATAATAAAGTTTGCAATCACCAAAGTAGTTTTTTTTCAGGGGGTGTCTACACTTTTACTACGTGTGTGTATATGCATGGGAACTTGTATGCAGGGGAAGGGATTGTAGATAGATATGTATATCAGGTAGTTTTGTCCGTGTGATAAAAAAACTGGATCCGAAATCCTCTCAATTGATTTTATTACCTACTACTACCTGACTCGTTTGATTTCTTGCTCAGCTGGGCTTCCCCTTTCCGTGGATCTTTAGTACGGGAGGAAAGGGCTTCCAAATGCTGGGTCTTACAAGAAGCCGTGTAGTCTTCCGGGCGAAGTGGCTACAGAGGATAAGAAGTTAATCCCCGAATCTTGTCTCTCACTCTATCTTATCAAACTTGTCTTGTTTTATTCGCACTTTTAAATCACATTTTCCACTCATCACCTTACAGCCTCCCATAGTCTTTGATTCAATTAAAAGTCCCTATTTACATTCTCCCAATATAATGCGCTTTCTCCCATGCTTTCTCCACTTTCTCTACTTTCTCTACTTTCCCCCTTTTTTCTAACCCTTTCTCTCTCTCTCTCTCTCGCCTTGTCCTTGTCACTTCTGATCCTCCTAAAAAATGGAAGTACATCCAGAATTTATATATATATAAGATCCTAATACGAAAGTAAAAGCTACTAAATATTTTGATGTAAGACTCCTGAGAGGAAAAAAAAAATCTACCGTGAGAGTGGAACTACTAGTACCAGTCAAATATAAATCCCTGGAAGGATATAGTCTCGAGTGAGAAGTATACATATATTCAAGAGATGTCAGTATTTTTGTGAGGGAGGGAAACAGAAAAAAAATTGCTGTATCCACGAATCCTTGACATTTAGGAGAAAAGCATTAAATGCTATTCTTTTTGAACTGACCATGTGTGGGCCAAGCATATGAGAGAGATGCGTGAGGAAATTAAATCCGAAATGTGTGAGTCTGATTATGTCGTATTGTTGGCTGAGAACGTGTGTGCCTTCAGAATGCTAACATTGGTCTCTCTCTCTCTCTCTCTCTCCTCTCGCTTTCTCTCTTGTACCCGCTCTCTCACTCCCTGTCATCGCTGTTGGCTCGAGTTTCGACTTGAATTTCAACTGCGTGTTGGGTGTGAGTACGGAGCTGGGTGACTGCCTCAGTTTTTGCATTAGGGTTGGGAGGCACGTTTCGGGAAGGAGAGAAGGTGCCAGGGAGTAAAGCTTTACAGTCCAAGCAAGCAACTCACACACTCCGCTCTCTATCTCTCTCTCTCTCTCCCTCTCTCTCTCACTCACTTCTCTCCCAGTACGAATTTGGAGTAGCGACTGCCAACAACTTGCCCGTCTTAATAGCATCTTGTACCACGGTACACTCCCAACAGCCGTTCCATCCACATTTGCGTAAATCTCGTCGTTGTCTCCCACAGAGTGCAAGGAGGAAAAAAAATCTGTGGAAAGAGGGAGGAAACGTTCGTTTGATACTTGCAGAGAGCAAGTGTCACATTTCAAACCAATTTTGATCCGACGTGATTTTTGTCGATCCACCGTTCATCCTGTCAAGTACGCCGTAAAAGCTCTGTAGAAACTATTACTCTTCCTGTCGCTTGTATACAAAGCAAATCGAGGTCCATACTGTCAACAAACAAGTTGTGAGAATTGCTAAGACTCATAGGAAGGAGCCAAAACCTTTCAAAATTTACTACCGTACAGGAATTTTCACCCGAGTCAGACTCAACATTTGGATTCGTGTTAGGGTCACATTAGGGAACAGGTGTTGTCTCTCCTGGTAGTTTCTCTTGTGGTGACATTTTGCAAATCCTTGCTAATTACCGTCAGCCTGGCTCTTCCCCTCTTCAAGTATCACACTACACATCTTGATAGCACTCAACAACAGTGCCTGATACAAAAACAAAACTTCCACGGAATAGCAAATGTACATTGACTGGACTCAATGGTACTTGTGTAGTACCCATAGGAGTAGGTACTAATCAGGGCTGGATTTGAAAGGGAATTGATTTCTAAAAAAAAAATACTAAAATGTTACCAAGTTAAAAGGAACTAACCCTTCACTATCCGAGGAAGAATTCAAAAGAAAAATCGATTTTTAAGGAGTGGATTTTCTAATCTCTGGAATGCAAATTGCTTCCAAATAATTTCCCTTAAACATACAAAACAATTTCCGGGTTGCCCCAAAACTTATAATTAATAATATTATAGGATTAAAAATCTTGTGAAGTAATTAATCCACTGCCTCCGAAAGCCCACTCCCACCAACGCCTGGAAAAAAAGCTCACACGAACAAGTGTGTGGCTCTGTGTACGTACATATGCCTCTGTGTGTGTGTGTACTTGGGAAAATTTTACAAGAAAGAAAAACACGCAAAGAACGGATTCCTCTGGAGAGAAAAAAAAGGATTGTTTCCTGAAAATTCATCTGCAATACTAAAACTATAAGCTTCTAACACTCTACAATGCAGTGACATTGCGAAAAGTAGGACTTGAAGGAGGAAATTTTACAAGTATCGTCAACTCCGGAGGCTTTTTCTGTGCACCTAAAATTGAACTCCATAGTTTTTTAACTACTACATTCTATGTAAGTAACTGTGACGCTCAAGATTTTGAGATACATTGAAAACAGGAACAATTTTTTTTCCCCGCAAGAGCAGCCCCCCGAATTATTACAAAAGAAGGACACCAGGGAGAGATAGAATGTAACACTCGGTGCATAAAATAATTGCAGCTTTCGGCACAACTTGCCGAAATTCCCATAAGCATTAGCAGAGCTGGGAATCATTTTCCGAGAGAGGAAGAGATTATGGATGGCATGAGCGGCGTCTAAATTTTTAATCATTGCTACTGCAAGGGAAGAAAAAGGCCTTGTGTACATTCCTATATTGCCAAACACAGGGTTTGTCAAGACAATGAATCATTAAAGACAAGTTCCTGGCACAAGTGCGTTCCTGTTTGTAGAGGCGAGGAGGAAGAGTAAACCGAGACAGGGATAGAGGAAAGAGTAAAAATAAGAGCAGCATATTACTCTAAAGCCAAAGTCATCTTCATCTTGTTACTTCCACTCTCTCTCTCTCTCTTTCTCACTCTCTCACTCTCTCTCTCTCTATCTCTATCTCTCTCTCAAGGAATTTAGTGAGTGTTGTTTGTGCTGACTGGGGAAATTGGAGGAATCGCTCGTCAAAAAAAAAGAAGGGAAAACGGCTTCTGTGTCTGTGTGCTTTGTGCAAGGGATAAAAATCCTCATTCATGAATAGACTCGAGTAAATAATTCATGTACCATATCCTTGTCCTGGCTATTTCAACAACAAAGGTGATGATGGGAGCTGGGTGGAAATTCCTCGGAATTTTTTCCTACTAGAGAGTCTCACATAAACTATATCTAAAGAATATACCTTTTTATGCACTGGATGTGCAACTGCTTACATATTTTCTAGAATAATTTCTACGGTATTTATTTCCTGGACAGATCTTCTCCTTCCAGTACAGAGTGTATTTTTCTCCCTCCCAGGCTTCTGTGTGGTTTTTGAGAGTGGTACAGACTCCACATTCCATCGGACATAAGTACACCCAGGCAGAGGGGATACATCTGCCATTATACTATCTATCTATATGAACAGTGAAATTTAGTCTTGTTACAAAGCACTCTCATATGCTCTAGCATATATTGGACTAGTGTTGTCACTCCATTGCAGTGTGAACAAGTCTGCAGCCATTGCAAAATTCTGTTGCAATTCTTCCATCCACCCAGTCTTTGAAGATACATACAGTAGAGAGAGAGGCTGCAACGGGTCGAGGCCCACTCAGAGTATTTTATATTCTTTATTTACAATCTGCCCTGAGTTCATCTGCTGTAGGGAGTGAGGAGCCGGATTCCAGATCGTCTATCGCTCTCATCCCAACTGATAGCATTACTAAAACATAGACTCTGATAAGATCGTTCCAGAAATCTAATGTTGTCCTGTAGGCCCTTCTCACACTGAGCCGTTCAAGATGCGGAGGGGAACTTAAATGAGACACTAACTCCGGAATTGGAATACATAGTGGACGGACCAAGTTCAAGAAACTATCAAATTACCCCGTCATCCCATAGTACCTATATCTATATCTATATATAGGTAGATACACATACGAGGAAAATACTATTGATATGAGTCCTTCAAACACTCCAATACCAGAGTGTAGTAATCTCCTCCAAACACATTACTGTAATATCAGAATACACTAAAATCCCCAGGACATACAGTATTGAGCTCAAAATATAATACAATCTGGTTGTGCTATGAGAGCCTACTAAAAACAATTGATATGAGACCGTGCTAAATACTGTGGATATGAGACCCCAGTAAAAACTCTTGATATGAGACCATACTAAAAACCTCCTGCTGTGTTTCCACACCAAAGCCTATTGAACCGATACTCAAGCCCAGAACAGTGCAGTGCTAAATGAAGAGACAAATATTAGAATACAAGACACAGACCAAAATATACAAATCCCCTATGAATAACCCAGTTACAAAAGACTACTAAGAAAATTCTCTATATAGAAGTGCCCATAAGTATGTATCTATTCAAATACAAAAACTAAATGTTCCCCTTATCTCCGAAGCAGACAGCCGCTTCTTGTGAAACCTCCAAAGTACATAACTCCAAATTCAGGGAAAATTTAAAATACAAACATCCCCGTGAAAACCTTTAAATGGATTTTCCTTCCTCCACAAACACACACACACACACACATACTTATTCACAGAGGAAAAAAAAAACTTCTGTAGAGTTGGGGAAAAGTCAAACTTGTCCCTGGGTTACATAATCCAATAATCATTCTAGAGTGTTCGTACATAATCCAAGTTTTCCCATGTTGTTACAACAAAGTTACTACTCCATCATTAAATCTTCCTGAAAAGTGGATAGAATTTAGCACGCGAAATCCCCATACGTTAGCGTACTGTGTGGTAGGGACATTCAAGGAGACTTACTACTTCACAAAGGTAATTGCATCGTTTCCTTTTATATTTAGAGTAATTACAGAGTTTACTGTAGTTGGGGAGGAAGCGGAGGATTAAATTCAAGAGCCGTTCCTCCCAGTGTAATAAACCCTTGTTCTTAAGAGCATTTTGTTGTAAAGGATCCCAATTTTTCCCCCCAAAACAGTTGTTATTATGAACATTCAACTATGTAAAAAAACTATGATTATAACTGTTCTAGCAAGTTTTTAGGGTTTCAAACATTGTTTTTAAAATTGAAGTGGTTGTTACAGGTACACTATGGCATTTCAAGCCTTGTGCGTTTTGAAACTACGATTTTTTCAATTACGGATTTAAGGGTACAATCACATTTATTGGAAGGGTACGGGAAGTTCTTACTATGAGTAGATATTTAAATTGTGGAGTAATTAAATTCATACAAGGTCCTGTTGAACTGTAAGTACATGAAGGTATTTATGTATACCATACCTATATATAATGAATATAATGCACAGTGGATTGCACTGTATTAAAATTCATAAAAGAATGGGTATTGAAATGAATAATAGCACACTTGCATTGAAGTTCTCAAAGGTATGTATTTAAATGATTAAATATTCATATTACATAAAATATTACGGGCCAAAATTGGTTCCACCAAAGTTAACCATTAAGGTTTAAGCAAACTTCTGTGGTAAGACTGGGAATTGGTTTGTAGGAATGACTTTTGTGAGTGTGAGGCCTGTGAAAATTATTACCTACATACGTATGAACTGTACGCGGTTTCAGTCCTGACTGAGGTAACATTTAGGCTTGAGCGTCATAAATATGCATTCCGACTCAGACCCGGACTCAAACCATGGGTTCTGAATGATTCCAGATTTAGGAGCTGATGAGAAGGTGTAACACAAGAAAGGCATTTCTCTTTCATTATTAAGTGCTCCATCAAAACGGTAACTACTGCGGTTCTATGAATATTCCATGTGCCGGGGTTCGCTCTGGTTGAACGGTTTTTCGCTCCTAATTCCTAATGCAAGAGACTATCGCAATGTTGGAGTTTGTCCCATCCTCCTGGATACAAGTAGATACATTACATCGTCCTCAGACTAGATTGTGGTCCGTACTACAATAGGAATACAATGTATGTAGGATATGGACAGATGTGATATCCCCTGATCCTGACGCATGGAAACGCAGGAGCATTTGGAACAATACTTATGAGTCTGTGTGTAAACCTATAATTACGCATCAATGGTGCTCAACAGCTCACTAGGATACGTGTGTGTGTGTGTGTGTGTGTGTGTGTGTGTGTATGACTATATGTGTACGTATGTTTGTCTTCATGTGCGTATTCCTTCCCGAACGGAATAAGTCAGGAGAAAAGAAGGGAGGGAGAGGAAGAGTTATAGCGAGAGAAAAACAGGGGATCATCAAAATGTAATCGAGCTTTAACTTTTCTCAGGGCTTAAAGCTTCCGTCAGTGTGCTTACCTTGACTGAGTCCTCATGTGTACATTGCTCCCCAACATGTATGAACTTTCGGATGGGGCACTTGATATCTCAGGGAAAATCATATGAACTTCCCCTGAAATTGCTTTCTCCCAGTTATTTATATAATATACATATGAAGGTATTACAGAATAACTCAAGCATTATACGTTGGAGTGAGCACGTTCCAATACCCACTGTGTAATATACACTTTCTCTAATATTACTCCATAGCGAGTGCATAATTAATAGGGAAATTTCCTCTGCAAGAGCCGTCTATAACAACAGTGAGTCTGAGTACTAGACGGATGCAAACAATCCTATTTCCATGGAATTTTATAGAGATATTTAGATATATGTATGTATACCATATAGTGCTACAGTACAATCTTCTTGTAAGGGAATCCGTAAGAATAAAAAAATAATATTACAGTATCTATCTGTCTATTGTATCTGCTTTAAGCTCCTGGTCTAAAAATTAATGTTAGGTTGAAAGGGGGGAATTCCTGGGAACATTTCCGAAGAATAAGAAAATGCCCCTGTAAGGGCGTACCTTACAGCCAGAGTATACTGCATCACTTGAGCACGGACAGTTGCTCAAAGCATCCTCCCCTGCTAAGTTAAAGTTTGGTCTTGAGCTTAGCAATCCTAATAGTGTTTACGTTCCGATCCGATTTACTCCACTGTCAGGGACAAGCGTAGACTTGAGCGGGTTTTATCTTTCACAGTGTCATTTACTTCATCTCTCAGGCTTTGTATAGTTCCTAAATGCTTAGGATAGGGAGATGCAACTGATAGCAGTGTTGAGGGTCCAAAAATTTGGGGTTTGTCTTCGTAACTTTATATGCATGTAAGTATCCCTGTTTTCCTTGTGTATCTGCATGTGATTAGATAAGGGACCGTTTATATCAATAATTTCTAAATTTTGCTAGACCTACATAGTCCTAAATTTTCGATGCCTTGTAGAGGGATGCTCTCAAAGAGAGTATACACTGTATTTGGTTATTTACACCTGCGTAATCATTAAAGAGGGATAATTTGATACGGACATTAATTTATTATATGGAAGTTTGTTATATGTCATGTTTTTATTTACAAAGTTATACATCCATCTATGTAATTATATTCTTCAAAGCTACAAATATAATCCCGGCGTTTACTTTCCCCATTAGCACGGTGGAATGGACGTGGAAAAATCCCTGCAGAGAGCTTAATAATTCAGAGGAGTACCTACACATGAATTTCCCACGCATCTTAACATATCCTTCTACGCACATAGCCGAATTTTGTTTGCTATGGAGGGTTTAGGTTGAGGGCTTATCCTCCAATCATTTCCTGTATTCACAAATTAGCTCCCAATCACAACTACCCTCAAATAAAGTATTTTTCCGTGCTTGCCCTACAAATATAATAATTGTGACTATTACTCCCTGTACAGTGCACTTTCCCTGGAAGTACCCTCTAAAAAGGGAAAAATTTCTCTAATGGGATCGTTTCCTAGGGCGAGGGGAAATAGTCTCCGGATACTGTGCATAAATATTTACATTGTCACTCCTATAAATACAGGGAATCTTACAAAATAGTATACTTATAAGGACACATTTTGTAGGAAGAGTATACATTAGGTATGATTTGCGGTGATAGGGGAATGACGGGGTAAGGACGGGACGGATTTAATATTTGACGATCAATTTAACAAAATTTGCATAACTACTTGGAAATTACGGGCAATCTCATATAACGTAGGTGTTATTTCCCTTGGAATAAATCCCTGAAAAAATTACCCCTATGTAGGGTTGACGGAGTAATATCAGGTACAGATGTAGGCGCATATAATGTCAATAGCGTATAAACGTAATTTCAGAAAAATAGGGCGAGGTCCTACTACTGTTAGTTGGGTGTAACAGGACCAGCAAAACAAAGTATTGAACTGTGGGAATGAGGAGGAAGTACATAAATTAGGGGAGATTGTGAGAAGGAAGTCCTCATTTGCCGCCAGGTAGGTGAAAGTTTCCAGGAATGAAAAATTTGAGTTAATTTTTGAAAGTCTAGGGAGTCCATAGTTTGTGCCGGGGATTCTGAAGACGGGGACTGAATGGTGAGAGGAAATGAAGTCAGTGGGAATAATAGGAACTGGCATTAAAAAATCGAGCTATTCAAGGGAATGAGGCGAGAAAATGGAAAATCGAATGGGCTAATGAAGCATTAATAGAAATAGATAGGTTTTATTCAGTAACTCCTGAAACCTCAGTAATGACTTCCATACAGACATAATTATATCCCTTTTATAGAGACTTAGGGAAGGGTACGTACATATGTATAATTGTCTGTATGTAGCTAGCATATAAAGGGTGTGTAGATTTGTGTCTGTCATTCGCAACTAGATAAGGCCAAGGGCTGGGGACGCGCTGGATTTTGTTCAAGCCTCCCGCAAAAAGAAAAAAATACTCAGGTCATTAATTAGTGGGATGACACCCTTGTAAAATATTTAGCTGGAGAAAAAAGAAAGGGATAAAATACTAGAAGGCTCTTGCTTACGCATTATTTCCCCGGGCCAAGCCCAACTGTGACCCCAAGCCAAGGAAGTTATGTACATTTTGGATGTAGCAATGGCACGAGGCAGGCAATTAAAAGAAATACTGATTTCTGACCCAATTCAAGGAGTCAGAGGCAAGGCCGTTTTGTGTCTGGGACAATTTATTTATTCCTTTTCTTCCTCCATGTCTCACTCTTACTCCTTGTGTTTCTCTCTCGGGTAGAGTTGGAGTGAGCCTTCCTCCTGAAAGCAAAGAAGATAGAAGATCTAAGAGAGAGAGAGAGAGAGAGAGAGAGAGAGAGAGAGAGAGAGAGAGAGAGGAAAAAAGGAGGCAATCTTTCAGAAACTTTTAAAATAGCTTGTTCTCTCCGCCAGCTTTTTTTTGTTTCTGTTTTTCCCATTTTTATATTTTTTTTTCATGTTCTTCTTTAGTCGGCAACTTAACCTAATAAAATGCAATAAATTTAGACTCAACTGTCACACCAACCACCGCACTTTCCCATGTTGACTAGATACATTCTGCTCCTTCGGCTTGTCTCCTTTTTTCCGTTCCATCTCCGCACCTTCTGAAGGAGCGCTCAGGCGAGGAGTTTACAGTCCCAGACTGAAAGACATACATAGGGAGATAGGGACTGCATATAATTTTTTTTAGGATAGCATCTCTTTCTTTCTCTCCCTCTTGATTTTTATTTTAAATAAAAAGTTTATTATTTCTCCACAAATAAACCCAGGACTTGTGTGTTAGTTCTTTCTCCCAACAAAAACCCCACATTCATTTTCATTTATGAGAATTATTATCCTTTGATATTAAGAGGTTTCTCCGTCCCCTGGTTTCTCCTTCTACACAAGGAAATCTGGGCCTGGGAAAATTTATGCTTATTAACCCAATTTCCAAGTACAACTGTAGATACATACTGATGTGGAGTCTCGGGGAAATAAATTCCCACACATGTCGTGGCTGTAATAAAAAGTGTGAAAGTCTACAAAGTTATTTTTACAACTTTCACAATAATCCCGCGCATCTCAAAATATCAGCATAATTTTTGTTGGGAGATGAATTCTCCCCTAGATATGTATTTTCCCTATTTAAATTCATTCAAGGGAATAGGCTATTAATTTGAATTTGTAAACCAGAGGAAATAGCATTTTAAAGGAAGAAAAGAAAACGGTTTGACTCTTAGCAGCGGATGAGCGGCAAATTAAGGAACTATAATAATTATTATTCAAATTTGAAAATTAAGGGAAAGAGTGATAATTAAAATATTGGGATTGTTTTCTTAAATTATGATCTCTCAAAGGAGAAATAGTATCCGTGCTCGATTTGGAGGAGAGAGAATTAAATTTTGTGCAAATTGGAAAAAAGTGTTTGAACAGATGAGGACTGACAATTTCACTGAAGACAGAGCCATGTAATAACTAGAGGTTAATTTTTTTAAGTGATAAAAGGAAGGAATTCTTACAATGTAATTCCCCATTAAAAAGGGTTGATGGATGTAAGGTGTACGTGTGCGAGAGAGAGAGTGTGTGTGTGTGTGTGTGTGTGTGTGTGGGACCACGTTGGAGAGAAAGAGAGAAAAGACTGGAAAGATTTGGCTGTCCCCCAAAAAATTGATGCCATTTTCTCCTCTTGTCTTGTCTGGTTGTAGCCCCAGCGGACAAGGGAAATTAGCTTGGATGAAGAAGAAGGAGAGATGAAGGGAGATAAAATTTATTATGGTGTGACTTCTAAGGGAAAATTTTCATCCTTTTAACCTTAATTTCTCAACTTTCACTTGCAGTGGTCCTGTATAGAAAACTTGATCCATTTCTCACTCCTCTCATCCCATGTACCTCCACGGAGACTACCTTCTCCCGGAAATTATGATTAAATGGTTTATAGCATTTTACAGAGCAAAACTCTCACTGAATCTTTTCCCCAAGTCTGGGGATACCTCGAGTAAATATGTCTTTTCGGGTGTACGGAAGATTAAGTCAAGGAGAAAGCTCAGGGCGGTACTTACACCCTTACTTATAGCCAGGGAAAGTTGTGCAGTCATTTGCACCAGTGAGGATCATAAACCCCTCTAAAAAAATCCCATTAGAATTGATTTCAAAAACTGGTATCCAACTTAATAGGGAGAAGGATAAGCTTCCGTACAGTTATTGACTTATGAACGGGAAGAAACACCAGAAGGCGCCGATGCATAATTACGCTTATGTACAATTTTCATATGCATACTTGTAATTATATTTACCTGTCTGAACGCTGTAGGGAAAGGGGTCAGTAATACTGTGGTCTGGTTGGGACTGAACATGATTATAATTTTGTATGTATGTACATACGTATGTATATCTACGTACATGTGTTCAGATGTATGTATATGAATGGATTTGAAATGTATATTTAATAAAAGTCATGTGTAATCAAGTGCTCATTTCCATTCCGAGCACTTTTGCACGTAGTCAGGGCTGTTGTTGAGTTCAGTTGAGGTGGAAAGTCCTCTTCTGGCGTAGTCATCCGTGACGAATTAAAACATTGCTCGAGAGCAGCTCACTGGATATGTACACTCAGGGTTTCCTTATTACCTGTAAAAGTTGTGTGAGAGACGGAATGCCATGGTGGGGATAGTCCCGGAGGGAATTGACATGGGGAAAGTTTCCTCCGTCTTACTACAAGTCAGTAGTATTTTTCCTTTGGTTGTCATTCCCCAACTTTCTCTTCCCTCTGTAGCTACGTATGTCCATATATCCTATTATGCTGCATGACCTAAACTTTACCTTGTACTAGTATTTATTGTAAGTGCTCGCATGTAGTTGAGTTGGGAAATGTATTTAGCGCTTAAATAGGGCAAATTGGGCAATTTCCTATGATGTAGTTGTCTCTATACGGAATATAATCTAGACCCATATGTACGCACTGATGTTGGACGTAGTGGTTCTTAAATATTAAAATTACTTGTTTGAGATTGCAACCTAGATTAAGCTGGAAGTAACATTTTGGTGTACGGAGCGTAACTCATGGACCCAGTGCATATAGATACTTTCCCCCTTTAACCTGGATACTTTCAGGTGGAGAAGCCAAGAGGAGGATTCCAGAGACAGGAGGAGAGAGTGAGACAAAGTCTTTGGAACAAGTTTTCTGAGGCGAATGATAAGAGAAAATGATAAATGCAACTTTCAGCGGTGACTTGAGAGTGCAGGCTACAGTTGTAAATTATTTGTTCTTCTCTGACCCTTACATTGTCCCTCAACAAAAATATGATTTACAACTTTGCAAGCTTTTTATTCCAAGTATGTTCCTCTGCATTTGTAGAGTAAAAGGAGGAAGAATGTGGAGGAAGAGAGAGAGAGAGAGAGAGAGAGAGAGAGAGAGAGAGAGAGAGAAAGAAAAAAAGTAAAAAGTTTTCAGGGGAACAAATTCTTTGCGTAGTGTATGCAAGTAGTATCTTTAACCCTAGTTTTCCCTGCACGAAGCTGGAATCCCTAAATAAGTTTAGAGATTCATGCATACTTTGGGAACGTGCCTTTGACAAGTATATAGGAATACAGGTTTGGATTATGAACCTAGCCCAGGGATGTGCATAAGGGTCGTCACTTTGTTTTCTCTGTACGAACGGAGATACTCAGTATTACCATCGAATATTAATAGGGACCAGCTTAACGTGCATATGTAAATATGCACATATTCACATAAATAACTTTTTTACATACGCACGTACACAAGTTCCTCAATAGTCCCCACATATATTTTTATACGTTGTAACGTTATACGCGTGTAGAAGCTTTCTCCATTACATTTGAAACACACAAATGCATATAATACACCATGGAGAAAGTTGGAGAAAGTATGCTGCAGATTCCTCCGATATCCTGTAGTACATTATGTATGCTTACAGGAATAATGTATGCAAGTAAGTACTTGTGCTTTGGTGAAAGTTGGAGAAAGTGAATACTTAATAGACACAATTCCCTATATTGTATTCATACATATAGTGTGTATGCATGACAGTAGTTGGAGGAAGCAGGAGGGAGGAAAATATGCAGGGCTTATACTTCCGTCGGATGTATCCATTGCAGGAGAAAGTTTTTTTCTATCTGCGTGTGTCTTACGAGACGAAACAT
The DNA here is from genome assembly GCA_947179485.1 of Allacma fusca. Classification (NCBI taxonomy): domain Eukaryota; kingdom Metazoa; phylum Arthropoda; class Collembola; order Symphypleona; family Sminthuridae; genus Allacma; species Allacma fusca. The sequence goes on along the minus strand of OX359247.1, from coordinate 29,111,631 downwards.
GTAGATAGATGGAAGTGACTTAAAATAATGTGGACAGGGATTCAAAGGATAAAGTCAAAAAGGGAGAGGAAGGGGAGAGGGAAAGGAAAGTGAAAGAGAGAAAAATATGCGAATGTATAGATTTGAAATTTATGGGATATGCTCCATGTTATGATGACTCAGTCCGCATATCATTCCCTCCCGTAGAATGTTGTTGTTGTTGTATTTTCTCAGTTCGTCCTCAGCCCACGCTGTATGCCTGACATTTTTCCCAGACTCTCCCACTGACTGTAGTAATGAGACAGTATCCCAGGAATCCCGAAGATGCTCTATAGCACTGCTTTATGCAGGGAAGAGGGCGGAAAGCATCTTGTTTTTCTAAAAGGATTTCCACTCAGAACATCTATCTGTTTAGGTTTCCCCCAAAAACAGAATAAAAAAATATGGCAACTGTGACTTGTAGTTTTGGGTGTTACACGCTCTTTTCACTGTTTTTCAGCTCGTGTTGTCTTATTCTCTCCCTATTGCCCTCTGTCTCTCTCCCTCTCTTGTCAGCTTTTATTGATATGAAGAGCGTCTCATCTCATCTGCAATGTTTTATCCTTTTTTCCTTCCTCAGTCCATCGGTCGGTAGCCAAGAGCAGACGTTTCCCAAATTCATTGTTCATGATCTACGACGTCTTCTTCATACTCCTTCCTGCAGACCACCTTCATCACCATCATCTTCAACTTTATTTACTTGCTAACTCCGACTGCCTCGAAAAAAAACTTTCTCTTTCTTCCTTTCTCTCTCTCTCTCTCTGAAGGAGACAACATTCCTTGCGTCTACCTTCTCCTTTTGGTATAAGTGGCCATTCTTTTAACCCAACCATCATCTTGTAATTTCCGACTCATGCTGGTTCCCTCGTTTTTCCGCTACATTACAAAATTACCATTTCCTTACTTGTCCCGCTCCAGCCTCACAGTACTGCATATTTCCCTTGTTTCTCCTTTGACGAGCATTCAAAATAATACTAAAATAACACTCGCCCATAGTACTGAAGCTCTTCTATATTACCCAGTGTTCCTGGACTATAAGGGCCTGAAATACAAGCTTCAGGTTGCATATTGACAAAATATAGTAGAAATTTACAGATACATACATGTAGATGTATACACTGGGAAGAGAAAAGACTGGAATGAATTTTGAAGAAAACGTAATAAATGTTTTTTTCTTAGGGTAGAAACTTTCTCCTAAACTACACAGCGGCATACTCATTACATTTTGGTCTATGTACAATAGTAGATGCATAAATTATATAGCAGTGAGAAAAATGTCCTTATTATTATGGTGGTTAGTTATGGGAGGGAAAAGGGAGAAAGTACCTTATGTGAGTTTGTGGGAGCTGTGTGTGTGTGTGTGTGTGTGGGAGAACTCGAGTGACAGTGTACATACCTCCATGTAATGTCCCCTTCCCATAAACAGTTTGTAAATGAGGACAAGCGCGTCTTTCCCTGTCCTACTAATTCCAACTTTTAATGGCCGTCATGAGCAAGATGAAAGGAGGCAAGTGTGAAGGGAGGAGGACGTATACAATTTACCACAAGTGTGCACTACACTCTCCCCGCTCTCAGTTCAAACAGCTTTAAAGTTTCCTTTTTAAGTAATATTTTTTTACTTAGTAATCCCTTGAAATTATGTAACTGTACATATGTACATACATACCCACGCTGCGCAACACACTTGTATTATTACAAGCTGTCAGATATTTAAACTTGTACATATGCACATGCGAGCAAACATCTAAATCAGCTAAAATGTGTCAGTATTCCTATATGGATGCAAAGACAGGATCATGCATGCAGGGAGAAAGCGGTGTACGAACTACGTGCAATTGTATAAAGTTGTGGCCTAATTTCCAACATTTTTGACGTACTGAAGGTTTAACGGCTGACAAGTGCTATGGATATGGGTGTAGCCGCTATATAAGTATAGGGACACTGTCAAGTTGTGAAGGAGCCTATACGTGGATACTAATGCCTGGAGGAGAAAGTAGCGAGAAAAAATATGCCATTCTCAAATTGGAAGCTGTTAATAATTTTTTCCCTCTCCCTTTTCTTTCCCCCTTTTTTTGTGGTGGTGAAAGTAATGTCCTCAGGAATGAATGTATCGTTTATCATTTGAAGCCAAGGAGAAAAGTGTATTTGCCTGTAACATTCCCCAACTATTTTATTCCTGGATTTATAACACGGCTCCCAGACTCCCTCTACTTATACGTTATTCATGAGCTGTTAAATTAAGTTTTGCTTTCACCAGAACCTATCACGGGGCGGGGACATTAGAGGCAATGTCTCTGACTGTGGAATGCAGATAAAAGTGGCAGTGATGTAAGCACTCATTAGAATTTTAAGTTCATGGAACATTGAAGAAAGAAATCGTTCAGAACTTTTATTCTTTTAATACGAAGAGCTGGATGTATTTACGCATCAAAATCAATTTAGGTCTTTTGAATTCGGAGTACATTTACAACGAGTGGAAGTTGAAGATTTTTGTCCTTTTAGAAATGAAAAAGGATAAATCAAGGACAGTATTTCCGTGCGCTGATTAATTCCAAGGGAGACAAACGCACATTTACAATTGGGTTTATTATTGTCAAATAGAAATTCGTTGATCAGTCAAGCAAGGATGGAGAAGCAGGTTTGAGAAGAAATGATTTTCCTCCTTTGCTTCGTTTGATTTAAATGGTAATTTGTTTACAAAAAGAGAATCAGCCCGTGCAAGGAAATATTTTTGGAGAGGGGAGAGAAATTCCAAAGGAAGTGAAAGTTGAAAAGGTGGTTTTGATAATAAATGAAATCAAGCATTCATCCCTCTTCTCTCTTGTGCATTTTTCTTTTTTTAAAAAGGGAAAACCGGATTTTGATGCATGAATTATTTTCAAGTGCTTTCTCTTCTGGAGAAAGTTTCTTAAAAAATCCACTCACGCACATTTATGAACAAATCAGTGAGGTAACAAGTGGCGCTAGAAACACTCAGGTTTTGAAATATGGTACATAAACTGATGCTTGTTATTTAATTGGGTTCATGGGGAAAGATTCGAATTGCAGTGCAAGAGTCACGGAATTATTTTGCTGTCACGATTTTCTTATAATGTTTCCTCCTTTCAGTTTTTGCTATATTCAAACTAGCAATGTACATGCCTTGGATAATTATAACCTTTAATTTAAATATTTTCTTTTCAACTAATAGGGCAAAGGTTTTGAATGATTCCAATTTACATATTAAATTTCCCTTTGGAATAAAATTTCTTCAAATAATTATACTTTTCATTTTGGGATATTTCTAAAAATAAAGTCCGCCAAATTCAAAATTTTTGCATTGGAGTAAAAATGTATTGTTTTGTTAGTTCACTTTTATTTTCTTGGTCGGGAAATAATGTGCACTCAGAGACCCGAGTCCCTGCTTTCACTGTTGTTGTCTTGAGAAACAGATGGAGAAAGGCATGGGGAAATTACAAGCGCATCTGCGTTTCCCGATAGTCATCTCAGAAGCAGGAGGTGGGTTCAAAGTTCGATTTTCACTTATGGTTTGGGTGAAAGTCTAGGAAAGTACAAAGTGTTGTTTGGATTGTAGTGAGACATCGATGAAACTACAGTTCGGAGCAGGATGTGAACGTACATTTACCTTTAAATTGCATAAGCGTATCGACAAATGCGCAATGTTCCACAGTATGAAAGCATTGAAATAAATAATTCGTTTTCTACTACTTACTTCCATAGACAAGACTGGACAAAAATATATTCAGAAACCGGTACATGTGCATTGCATGTTGGCTCAAATAGTTAAATACGATGATTCAGAATGCATAATATTTCTCATATTTCCCACTCCACTGGTATATGTATACGATTACCATTGAAAATTATTACCGGTAGTACCCAATGACATTTTAATAAACAAGCAGTCACTAACAAGTCAAAATCGTACTTTATAATAAGCAACCCCACATGAATTTATAACTTCATTTAAAATTATGTACACATTCATAGCCCCTGTAATTTATAAAGTGCTAATTACCGAGACAAGTACCTAACTCACGTTTTACAGTCGTCTCAGAATCCATATATATGTATATTGTCAGTCCAATAAAATAGCTATATGATAGATCCAAATGGCAACGGAATTCCTAAAACAAGGGCATATACGCTCTATCGACACGTGTCACCTTGTGGGCCTTCAAAACGGGCGGTAAAATTTTAAGGGCTTGTATTCATTAAGCCCTGAGTTTTCCCTTACGAAATTTTGCTCCTGACTTATCTCAGGAATTTCATGCGGTTGGAAAGTTTGGTGCGTGAGTGAAAAGCGAGAGAAAGTTACGATCAATGTTAGGAATACTAGTCCAAATTAAAGCTCAAGTGCGTGCTAAATACAAGGGAGGAAACGTGTAGGAAGTGAACGAATTTGGAAGCAACTAGCATTTTCTCCGGAACTTTTGAAAATCCATATGTACATACTACAAGTCGGCTAAGAAGCAAAAGCTGCTTCAAATTTTACAATAAAAATCCGTCCACTTCTTGGAAACTCGTTCAGAAAAAAGCATTTTTGTTACGGTGTGCTAATACAAAAGATCGTAAATTATGCAGACCGCTAAGAAGTTATGGATGGAACTTCTGTTGGACACAGAAACTCTCAAGTTGTCATACGGGTACGCTCCAGGAGGTTAAGAAACAAAACGAGGCCGGATATTTGCATCAGATGAATCTCGTGCTCACTTATGTGTCTTAATAATCCATGGGTACAATAAACAGGCGTGTGTTTGAGCGGAGCCTCTAACAATGCTCTGCTTTGAAAGAGAAAGCAGGGAGAAAGCACATTCGTAATTGTCCTCCTACGGATGAACATCATAGGGAAAAGCTGGGGGAAAAGCGTTTGTTGACTTGTAATTAGCCCCGCTTGACTATGAATGAGTGCAGTTTGAAAATTACACGGTGATATTAATTCAAGTATTTAAACAGTAAATAAAACCAAGTATGACACAACGTGGTGTGCTCAAATTTACGACCAACTGAATTTACAAGTTGCATGCGGGAAGTGCAGTTCAGACTTGTAAAAGTAACATAATGTACATACAAATGAACGGAGGAGGGAATCACACGAACGGGAGCACCCGACCATGGCTCTATTGATTCTCTTATTACAGTATATTGCCCGAACACGCCAGAATGGATGATGAGAGAGTGGAAGGAGAGGGAGAGAGAGTGAGTGAGAGAGAGAGAGAGGGTTGAAAAAATGAGGAAAATCGGATCGCCAAGGGAAATTCCACTCTGTTACAAGCATTCCATAAAGTTACAAAAGGGAAGACTTCCCCATAGAAAAGTATTCAAGTGGTCGTGAAAAGGGAGAAAAAGGGATAGCAAATGTGAAAAAAAGTCCAACTCAATTTCACTAAAGGACGACCCAGATGGCATGATAAAAGACAAAATAATCCATGTGAAAGAAACCGATTGGGAGTGTGAAGGTGTGGGCACATAAATCAACCTAACGTCTCTAACTTGCTTCCAATACATTTACAACTCTGGATTCTTTCATGCTCTCGCCCATTCACACGTATGTATCCCCGGCCTTGCTAATGTAACAGTAACTTTACATCCGTTTGGATCTGGAACTATAAATGTACTGTTCGTATGTGTACAAGTCGCAGGAAAACCTTACCCTCCCTCTAGTAACTCATAGAAAAAAGATATCTTTTTGTAACAAAATAACTACAATTAATACTCACCGCAAAAAAAAACTTAATATTGTTTTTTCTTACGTATTTTTCTGGGTCGAATTTCAGCCCGGAAAATGCTTGCCCTGGGATGTTAAATTAAGTGTGTAATAAGGATTGGGAAAACTTTCACTATTAAAAAATAGAAAGTTATTTCCAGCCCACTTCCCAGCAATTGAGGAGGAGGGTGAAGATTGGGTTTTGGAACACTCACTTTGTATTTGCGTGATTGTGGACGCTATTTGGGGAAAAGGTAGCGTCTGCCGTTGAAAAAGATATGGACCATAGGGGGGCCAGCAAAAATCCAAACACAAGTTAAGCCCTGGCCCTTTATGTTGTGCATTTAGATTGCATTGACACTTCTCTTATTTAGAACCCACACATAGATTGACTCCTAGGTGCATACACTGCTTCGGAGGTTTCACTCTTTCAAGATAATTATTTCTCGTTTGGTGGCATTAATCTGGATGGAAATGTTCCAGTTAATCATCTTACCTTGAGTGTGCCTTTCTCCAAGGATTACTAGAGTTTCGAACCCATTTAAGACCAAATGTCAGAGAAGAAGGACGGGGAGGTTGAAGATTGGAACTGTGCGAAAACCCCTCTACTTTTCCCCAGCTCTCTTTATGCCTTTTCAGCCAGTGAGGCTTTTTATTATTTACAATGTAACATGTGTACGTACATATGGGTTTCCCATACAAATCCTTTGGCATGCCGTTTATTTAGCAAAATGTAAAGCAAATGGAGTATAATCAATACATGTTAATTACTGAAAACGTATGTATGGACTTGATATTGTATTACAAAACCAAGCCCTACTTGTTTATTCTGCCTTGTGGATGTACATATGTACATAAGAAAACATAAACACATTTGTGTAATTATTACAGCGTAGTGTGTATTCGTACATATTTATGCAGAGAAATACTTACAATAGAAAATAATACTACGGATTTAAATACGCACTTCAAAAGGAGGTTCTTAGGAAGGGAGGGCATCAAATCTACGTCATCTTGAAGGAAGATATGATTCATGAGATGAGTGGAGCGTTCTTTCCAGTTGAGACTGAGCTTGAGCATATGGAAATGCAAAGGGGCAAGATCATTATGAAGTAAGAGCTAGAAATGGCATCCTCAATTTTTGGAATTTCGTTATATCTAAAGTATAATTCCTTGAATGTGTTCTTTTATCATGCTGAGAGAATCATAGTTTCTGGAAAACTCTTGGGGACGTGAAGATCGGAGAGAGTTAAATGAGAAGAGAATTTTCTTGTAAAAATGACCCATTCATCTATTCATCAAGGAAGGCTCAAGCGTTCATGGTCTCTCTCTCTGTCTCTCTGTCTCTCTCTCTCTCTTTCTCCCCTCGTGCTCCGAAGCCTTAGATAGACTGTACGCATTTGATGACACTCAGTCTGACCAGTGAAAGTACATTATTTCCTACACATTTAGCTCCTTCCTCACATTACTTGGTGTCTCTCCTAAAAAAAGGATTGAGTCAAGGAGAAAGTCCGGGAAGGAGTGAGAATGTTGTGAGGACAGGGCTTTGCGTCCGAGCGCGGAAATACGATTGAGGTTATGGAACACTCTCCAGTCATTTCCAAGTGCCCTGGTCACACTAGCTGTCTGGCGGATTCCTTAGGAATTGCCGTTGAGAGGACATAGAAATGAATCTCCTTGTTTGCCCGAAAGATTTCATTTAGGTACATATACGCAATTTATATTTTGTCGGGGGTAAATAAAACTTGTCCGTCCGAGCAATTTTGACATTTGATTTGTGCACATGGCGCGAAATCCTCTTAAACCCATCTACACGTATATATATACGCAAGTTGATAGTTTCGGTAATTTTTTTCTACTTTCTCCAACATTCTCCCCTTCCTTCTATAACCCTTTCCTATCTCACAAAAATACAACATTGGAGTACAGCTTTCAGCTATGCATGTGTGTGTCTGTATGTTTGTGTGTGTGTATGTGTCTGTGTCTGTGTGCCAAGGACCAAACACATTTTCTCATTTCTCCATAAAAATACGTACATATAAGTAGGAGGAGAAATCTTCCTATACATATAGAAAGACATTCTTATAGAGATAAGTCAAAGAGTTGTCGTTTTCCTGGAACTATAGAAGCTCACCAGCCTCTATAAATTCCCATCATTTTTCTACTTGACTTTCTCCAAAATCCGACTCTTTTATCCTTTATCCATTCTCCACCGTCTTGTTTTCTCCCGCCTTCATCTGACGAGCTTTGGCAGGGATAGAGGAAAACAAAAAGTGAAGGTGGGAGCTTTCTCTCTTCACTTTCAATTTGCTAATGATGTCAGGCAACATTTCTTCCAAACATGAATTCGAATGCCTAACAAAAAAAACTTGGCTCCATTTGCTCTCCCCAAAAAATGTTATAATTGCGCGTGTTTTTGATGGGGGTTGAAAGGGAAAAGAATGTGAGGTCGGGAACCTTTTATGGCATTTTTTCCCCTTTCTGATCAAGAGAAAAGAAAGCTGAGGATCGCCAACCCAAGCTAGTGAATTGTGGGAGAACGTGCAAACCAAAGAATGGCTTTGGGAGAAAACACTCACAGGAGAAAGGAGATAGTCAGAGTCGAGAGAATGGAAGTCGGGGCGAAATAAACAAGAATAAGTTCAAAAGAGTCAAAACCAAGACAAATTCGAGAAAGTGGTGAAAGTAGAAAGCAAAAGAAAGCAGGAGAAAGTCGAGATTGGCAATAAAGTTAGAAATAGCAAAGACTGGTGAGGGACACTAAAATAATCAGTTTCACCTCCAGAAAACTGGACCATATTACAAGGAAGGGAAATCTGGGGTCAAGAATTGGAGCTAATCTGCTCCAAACAAACTCGTGGATTTTTTTTGCACAAGGTTTCTGTTACATAAAGGAAATGAGGTTATGGCCATATACCTGTCCATGTCTCTAATGACTTATTCACTTTTCCATTTTTTCGCTCCTCCCTTAGGTCTTTTCCCTTACGATAATTCCTTATTTTCTCCTCATATCTTCCCACTAGACGAAAGTCCAGCGTTAATCTTCCAGCTCATTTCTTCACAACAGCTTGCAGTTTTCTTCGCTTTGGTACCCCAGTGTAAATCAAGCGCAATGACCCACAATCCCCCGGATTTTTCCTCCACGCCTTTGACTCTCCCCACTTTCACACAAGGGAAAGGTAATAGAAGAACACGATAAAATGTCATTTGTTTGAATCAATTACCTTCGCTGGTAGTTACATCTGGGAAATGACCAACCCAGCTGCTTATTACGGTGTTGTTTCCGTTGGTTTTTCTGACCGTTTTCCTCTGCTCCATAATCCATTGTGTGTGTGTGTGTCATCAAGCTTGAGAAACTTGTCTGCAAAATTATTTTCCCAGCAGGATACCCTACAGTAATTCCATTATAGATTAAAGGGGAACAATTTACATGTGTAAACCCAGCACACTTTGACATTATCCCGAAAAATGCAAACTAGAGATGTATCATTACGATATCGATTAATTGTACGGACAGTTTGACAGTAATTGCATTTTCCCTTAGTTATTTTTCTTATAAAATCAATTAATCGATTTTCGGTTGAGGGTTTGTTTACAAAAAAACCATTCTATTGTAGCTCCCTTTATCAGAATCACCAAAGGCTTCCGCCAAACTTCCTTGAGTTGATGATAATTAACTTCGGAGATAATTACACATGAGCATTTTCTTCACAAAAATTTAATGAGTTGGATGAAATATGAATTGAGAAATATTTAATCAGAATTACGACATATTTAATTCAAAAATCAATTACGGGAAAGCCTTTATCAGAATAGTCCGTAGTAAGTAATTACTGAGTCATCAATTTACATAATACATACTTCCTAGTATTGAGCGGACCCTTGACAAACTTCTTTCCCTATTTCTTCGAACAGGTTATTTCATCACTACGTTTGCTCAACATTTAAAATCCTTGAGCTACGGATCGTGTGGGGATTCAAAATGCAAAATACTTCCAGAATGCATTGAATGAATAATGCAATTTTATAATTAATGCAGTTCATACATACCATCTTAAGTCAAAATGCAGCTCATGCTGAAGTACCCTTTGAATTGCTACATGAGAAGCTTACCGGCGAAAGTAGATAGAAATGAATTGGAGCCAACCCATCTCATGCTTATAATCAAAGAATGAGGGCTAATTTGACAGGACAGATGTAGCTTCGTTGGAGAGGGAGCGTGTGAAGGGTTTGAGAGCAGAAGTGGTCAATTTTTCCCATGTGCTTTCTCCAGAGAAAGCAGGTGATCTGATCAGTTGAATCAAATGACAATTTCTCCCTAAAACAAAGCAAGCACTTTTGTTATGGCTAACCTAAGCATTCGTATTTTTTTCCATGACTGCCTCTCCTTGTACATACATATGTGCATAGTTATGTACACTTATTTGACAGTACATACCAAAGTGTGGTCAAAAGGCAACAGGAGTAAAAAAAAGTAATTGTTTTAGCTGAGGGTATCCCCTTGCTTAAGCTTCCGCTTGAACAAACAATTGTACATGTGTTTGTACTGGCATATGTACATATGTACATACATGTATTTATTATATATATATTAAATGTAGTGATTGTAATTCATTTATAGTAAAAACAAAAGGGGAGAAAGTAAGATTACACACATCTGTATGGGCAGGTCTGGACTCAAAATATATGTACACTGGATTATAAATGTTTGCTCTAACCAGTGCAAACAGACACAAAAGCTATGCGCGGGTAATATCATCCAGATATAAACAAATGGGTAAAAGCCCAAGGTGAAAGCAAACTAAGGGTCATGTACATACATTCGGTTATATAACCTGAGCGTTGGGATGGCTCAAGTTCTACTGGACAAAGTGGGTTTACAAAATCGAATTATCTCTCTTTCTGTTTAATCTCCTGCTTTCTTCCACCCACAGCCTCAAACCAAAGGTATTTCCTATTGCGTAGACTCAAAATAGATAGTTGAATAAAACTCGAAGCGGTTTTACTTTCACTGGGATGAAAGCTTCCCCCAGTGTTTTCTTTAAAATAAAATAGCCTTCTACTCACACTGTAGCCCCGATAGGTATATGTAGTCATGGCGGGAAGAGCAAATAAGAACTTTGTAGTGCATACTAATGTGTTCGTCTTATTGGGTTCGGCCAAGTGAGCAAGATCAAATTCTAGATCAATTCAGAAAATGGACAGCTAATTGCAAATAGCATGCAACATGCTGGAGAGGGTCAGCGGTGCAGGGAAAATTGTCCAGGAAGGGGAGAGAAAGTGAAAGGGAAAGAGAAAAAACCAGAAGGTAATTACGGGAATGCAGAGGAAGAGTAATTACCTGATTGTAACGTTCCAAGACTCCCTACACACAACTGCCCATTCAGTTGATTAAAATTAAGGACAGTCCTCTGCCTTTCTATAGCTTCCTCCAACTCCAGGCCTTGTGTCAGCAAGATCGATCGGGGGAAAGGAGGGAAATCCTAGAAAGTTATATGTTACCCTGACGTCATCCGACATGGTCAATCAGTCATAATTTCGATAAAGACCACTTTCTCGAGGAAAACTCTTTTAGATAAACATTATCTTGACGGGGACTCACTCCATATAGTCAACAGCTACTCCAAATTTCGGATTAGCCTTGATCCTACCTTTATGTACATATGGAATTACTAGCTTCGCTCCAATGAAGCACATTAATGTCACCGCACAAGAAATTAGATGAGATACTTGCACGCTACTCCCGCCCGAAAAGAAAGTCAACAAAATCCATTTTTGGATGGTAACTTCCTCGGCGTCAAAAGGTGGGGAGTGGCTCTTGGAAGATAAAATCAAGTCTGTAATTTCAGCCAGCACCGGTCTTGAAAAACGTGATCCACTTTATTTTTTATTAGACTCGCTTCATGAAATAGCCCTCAATGGTAAGTGAATATTCAGTTGAGCCTAAGCTTGAGCCAGCTTCAAGCCAGAAGCTTTTTAAATTATTCAGGGCTGACACACCAGACCAGTTCCAATAGAAGTTTTTAAAATACGTGAAATCACAACTGAATTATAAACACATGTACCTTTTAGTCAAAGCAAAAATAAATTCTCACTCCATTCTTTTAATTGGAAAAACAAACCGAAAATTGTAAAATTGAAGCCTATTAAATTGTAAGTTCACTTAAATTTTTCCATCCAATTGCATAAAGTCTCCTTATCGTAACGAACCAAAGTTTGTAAAGAGCTTGCATATCAAATATTAGGACAGATATTCTCCAGTGTCATAGGGAAATAGTTAATTCTTAAAGAGTCAAGTAAGACTTTTATTAAAGATTCTCTGTTTGACTTTCTCCATTCGTCTCTGTGAAGCATGTAAATGTTAGCGAAAGAAGCAAAGAAATTAATTGGAGAAAGTTAGCTCCCAATGTTTCCCAAATTAGTTAAATAGAAAAGAAAACTTATCTTTCTCCGTAAACTCTCAGGTTAATCAAGGGTTAGGAGATAGCTCCCAGGGCTTTGACATAATCGCAGGTGCTAATGATTTCTATAATTCCTTAAGACGGAGTTTTACTAGCACATCCTGCTGTATCACATTACTTGAATCGTACATTTTAATCATATCAAGAATCATTACTCCAGCTTGAATTACATTGGAAAGGGATTCTTGTAGCTTTCCCTACGTGGAAAATTGCTTAGGAGCGGAGGAGCCCACAAGAGAATTAAATGTGGAGGAGGAAGAAACCATAATGGGAATCTATAAATACGGATTATGTTGGGAAGGGAAAGTGGAGAAAGAAACTGATAGTAAAGAAATTGGGAATGATTCCGGGACAATATCTTGCATGAAATCAGGGAGAACGAGAGAGAGAGAGAGAGAGAAAACGAGTGAACGAAAGAGAAAAGATTGGAGAAAGCGAGGAAAGCTTGAAGATACACGCAGGTTCTGAGAGCATCCAAAGTTTATTGCAAAAGGAAATGAATAGATTTGAATATTTGCAAACCTTGGATTTCCTCCCGTATCAATAGCGAAGGTGTATTGTAGAAAGAAAGCAAAGTGAAAGCGGAGGACTCCTTCGTGCTCCAACTCGGATATGTGTTCTATTGTGTGGGGTAAGTGAAAGTATCAAAATCCACGTTCTATTTTTATGACAAATACTAGAAGATAGGAGGAAGTAAAGGGGGAAAATTCTTTTATAATCCCAACTCTCTATCGAGGATTCATCGACTAATAGAAACCGTACATGAAACCATTCCATGGAATGAATGAAAAGAAGGAAAGAAAAGTCGGCAATTGAAATGTGGAAGCTATTGAGTGAGTTAGGGAAGAGAAAGGGAAGAAGGGAAAAAAGGAATGGATGGTAATATATATATAGAGAAGAAAAAATGTTGGTGTAGTGAAACAGTAAAACAGCCATAAAATCAAAGAAAAGAAGTATTACCACTTTCCTAATAGAAAAGCAGCATTTGTCAGAGTTCTCAATCATCCCAGCCTTATGACTATTAAGGGAGAAAGCACATGTAAGATTTTCCACATACAAGGAGAAAACCCTTGTTGGGAGTAAATTCTCCTGGAAAAAAGCTCCCCGCATTTTCTCCCCACGTAGAAATGTATTAAATATATCTTCCTGGAAAGTCCGTGGGAAACAAATAGAGGGAGAGATTGTCTAAGGGATTAGAAAATTCAGTGTGAAAATAACACAAGGTTCCTCCACAGTGTGTGTACTTCTGCCTCCAGGACCATAATTCGCACCTAGAGGATTTCCTTTTTGCATTTAGCCACGGCATTAGAGGGCTTTGTTACGGAACTATTCCCCGTCTCCATTTACATTCTCTCATGGGCAATAAGGACTCTTGTTCTCAAGAACAATGCTTGGGTTTTATGTATAACAATGATGAAGCCATAATTTGCAAATAGCTTTCCCCGATGACATCAGCCCTCTCCGGTCGTTTGATGAGCCTAATAAAAACTATTGACTTTGTTAAAAACGTAATTCTTGTCTTAGGCTCTTCCACCCTCCGCCAGGCCGTGGATTAAAGAGGAAATTAGGTCAACACTAAGCATACCTTTTATGATTAGCACCGTCGTTCTGACACAATGGCTGCATCCACCAGGAGCCAATTAAGCAATTTTCTTCCACCTCATTTCTGTACACAAGAAAGGAAGGGGAAGCTCTTTTAGAAACTGGAGAGAGAGGATGGTGAAAGGCTGGGGAAAGTTCTTGGTAAATTAAATTACCACGCTTAAAATTGTCATACGCTCTCAACCTCTGACATTTATTCGGGTCGGGGAAAGATTCCTTTGCTCTCTCCTCTCCCTAAACCTCCTTCATATTTAATGCAGTTTCAGAAATTTACGTACATAATAAAATGTGCTGTATGCAATCCCTTCCGGAAATGTGGGAATATAATGCAAAGTCGGAAACGTTAGGAATTATTTTTCATGTAGAAGACTACATACGTGAATTTTTCCGTTATCGTTATGGTACAGTTTTGTAATTCAACTGTGAAGCTCATTGGACAATCGTATTGTGAGGGAAGGCTCACATTAAAGTAGCTTATGTGATGTGATGACAAATCGTTATTAAAATATCCAAACACTCCGATTTGGAATAAGAGGGGAAAAGGAGGTAAGCAAGCATTGCATACAAACTCCGTATGCACACCTTCTGGATGTAAATGGGTCAAGTGACCCCTGGTAACAAAGGCTTGCATTTATCGGCCGTTGAATGCTAATATATTATTGCTACGTCAATTTAAACGAGCCCGCAGTTGTAGACGTATGTGTAAGTACCCATTGCAGAGGGAGAGTGAGGGAATTGGCTTGCGCCTCATGAAATACTAATGGCCGAGTTTCTGTTTGCTCTCAAGGTACACTTCTTGATTTTGCCCAACTTTTACGCATAGTTTTTATTGATCTTGAGCTAAAACCTTGCTGCTCCGCTTCTGTCACTTTTTTTTTTCACCAAAAGCTATTACAAAATTGCGTCATGAAATTAATCCTAGTCGCCTCCGGGCGACAGAGTTAAAAAAAGTTAAGGGAAGTGCACAGGAATTAGGAAAACGCTCTGATGACTATGCCCATACAGAATCAGAGGGTCCTGCCTGTAGGTACAAGCGGTTGAAAGGGAAAGTAATTTCCGGGTATAAAGGAACTCAAAAATGCTACTGGTGAAATTTTGAGGGGAGGAGGTAAAGGAAACATTGCTATAGGAAGAGAGCAGATGTGGGAACTGGGTTGAGGGCATTTTACTCTTCTTAGTTTTGTCAGGAAGGGTGATGATACAGAGAACGTACATAGATACTCCTTGCAAATGAATGTATGAGAGGGAGAGTGACTTCAATAATTTTTGATACAGGGATCACACTATCACAGCCGGTTCATGCCATCCTTATCCATCCTACTATGACATGCCTCACGCCAACATTTCCTTTGAAGCTCATATTATTCTGGCACAAGTGCTCTCCCAGAATTTATTTCAGCACCAAAGGGCAGCAAAAGGTGGCAAGGAAAAATTGACTTCCTACTTTTGTCCCTGAGAGTTGCGATTTTTTATTTGTTCTCATTTTCATTTTGTTCATCTACTTTGTCTTACTTCCACTTACTTTCATTTTCCTGCCGCTGACTTTTGCTTTGAATGTACCGACTTTCACTTTGTTTCACCGACTTTCACTTTGCTTTCACACACTTTTATTTTTCTTTCACTTTATTAAATTTTACTACCTCTTGCTCTATATCTTTCACTTGCTTGCGGTTATTTCCGGATTTTTATTTCTGGTTTTTCTATTTTTCCTGAATATTATAGTCTTTTAAATTTTCCCTCTTATTTTCTATGCTTTCGATTTCTATCAAGCACCCATTTTATCAGACCTCGCCTCAACTTTCACCATCCCTTGTGCCTCGATGCTTCATCATTACCAGAGCAAAGCCAACTGAAGTTAGATTTAGTCCTGAAGCTCGCATAATAAATTTAATATCTGACATCTTGTAAAGACCCGGGATGAAGCCATGCTCCAGAAGGTGAGGGATTGAGGAAGAGGGATGTGTGGTAGGAAGTAAAGTCTTAGTGGCCTCTCAATATTTTCCTCGAACCCTATAACTGGACATGATTTCCAGCCCAGCCTCCTTTCCATATGATCTTTTATGTATTTTATTCCCGTCAAATTCCATTTCCAAGGGGATTTGTCAACAGAGGAAATATTACCACCGGATTCGAAATTCCACATGGTCCGTGTACATCCAATTGCTCTTTTATAATAGCTTAAAACAATATCCCTGCAAAATGTTCCCCTATGACATTGACTTGGAAATTTTTAAGTTACACTCCTAAAAAAACTAGCTGCCTCAAAAACAAATCTGGAGTTTAAACACTAGGAATTTCTTTTGAAAAAATCTAAGAATAATTACTTGAAAGGAATTCACAAAAAAAGTACCAATTGGTAATATAAGAATAAACCAATAGCTGATAAAAAATTGTAGTTTAGATATATCTATACAAAATACAATGGGAAATTCTTCAAGTTCAGGGTAGCGGGAGAAAGTCCGACACTTTATTGCACATGCCTGTATTTATGTATTATATGAATTTGGGGAAGCCCAGGGACTCCCAAGCAGTAACCTGTCTTATTGACTCTTACGAACACAAATGCATTATGGAACAAATCGTGAGGAATTGAATTCCGAGTGTAACAGCTCTCCCACGCTTCATGTTCTCTGCAAGCCAACGTCATGATTCCTTTTTCTCTTCGAACCACTCAACAGAAAATTGTCCAAAGGATAATACAATTCCATCAGAATTTGCGACACCTTTTTTTACTTCTCCAAAAAACGTGTATCTAATTGTATCCGTCTACAGATATAGTGTAAATAAACAATATAAATTCATAATTACGACACTCATAAATATAACAAAAATAGTCCCTGCAACTCAGCAGTTACATTACCCTCAAAATCTATAACAATTCTAACATTACCCCTGTAAGTTTCCCATACAAAAAAAAAACAATGTAATCAAATGTAGCTTTCATATAATTACATATATACACTTCTGAGATGTACACATGTAGTCTAACTCTTTTTCCGAGAAAAATGCAAACAATATCTGACATGTCGCGCAGCTGGAAAGGAAATCTTTTTTGCAGTATCTGCAGATTACTTTCACTTTATATGTACGAAAAATCTTTTCGACGGAGGAGAAGCGAATATTTGTCATATTTAAATTGTTGTTATAAATTTGCATTCGTAAAATAAAGATTTAGACTATTTTGTGTCCCACCTGGGAAAGTTTATTTTTTAAGATGGAATTGAGACCAAACACTAAAAAGTGTAATGTTGGTAGGCGGAAGTTCCGGTAGTGCTTTGGTGTCACAAAAGATCTATTGTTGCAGAAGTGGTTCTAGAACTGATGTATGTAAAGGATTGAAAGGAAGAATTTTTTTGCACACCCTATCCATATAAGACTTGAAGGATTCTAAGAAATCTTTTTGACTAAGACTTCAATGGATTTTCCAGGCTGTTCGTTTACAATCAGTGGAGATTCTTGGGAAGTAGAAAAGGCTGTATTCCGTACACTTACAGTTTGCTGTGTTGTTTCACTCGATCGAGCAAGTAAGTAAGATGTGAGGGGATTTTTGAGCAAATTATTTATACGCATGGAGCCCCGTTTACATGGAACCAGGCCGGGAGGAGGAATGAAGCGGAAAATCTCTAGGATGGATGTATACAGTATAGAAACGTTGCTAGGCCTGTGAGGAACAAATGATTCTGACATTATATTTGTCTCCGCAGTAGCTGGAATAAATTAATACAAAATCGCTTTCACATGTCGGACAAAATCAGAGCAATCAGCCATGCTCAAGTGGAGGCATTTTTCTCGTGCTTCCCAAAAACTATAACAAATATTGCACTTTCTTTTCTTCGCATTTCCCCAATTTTTTTTATTATTATGGAGCCCCCCGACGTATTTTTCAACAATGTGCTCCTCTCATCTCGAGATGTTTTCTTGTAAAAGGGAGAAAAGTTGGCAAATCGCTTTCTCCCAGTTTTCCCCATTTTGACTCTCGCCTCTCCCTTCCCCTGGAATACATAATGCATGCAAATATTCTGCGCATTTCCCCGTAATTGCTCTAACTTTTGCTATTTTGAAGGTTCTTCCAGCAGTGTAAGTTCTTCCATTTAAGGAACTTCACACAACTTACAGCATTGGCCTAGGGCCTTCAAATCTCCATTGCGAGGGACCATCACCCCAATTTACTTCCCTGATGGCCCTCTCGCATCATCCATCTCATGTGGTAAATTACAATGACTGCTAATTGGAGTCATGAGGGAGGTTTTTTCAAATTAGTACCATCCGCTCAACTTTCACCAAATTGCTAGCATAAGGGACAATGGAGGACTGTCCTTACCAAAATGCAACCATAAAGGGACTTTTTATATGGAAAAAGTTCAATGAAAGAAATCCATATTTACCAACAACAACAACAAACAACCCCATTCAACATTTACCATATCACAGGAATTTAGTGCACAATTATCGTCTTGTAATAGCACTTTCACCATCAGAATTGTTATCATTATAATCAAATTTGTCTCCCAAAACTACTATTCATTGAAACAACAGTTAATTGAAAAAACAAGAAATTTCGTCCTTTGTTTTTGTATTTAAAGAATTTGTCTTGGCAAGACTCCATGAGGGTATTTTTTATGACAGGAGTATAGAAGGTGATGTTTCAGGGGAAAAAAGTGACCCATTTAAAAATTTTGGCAAGATTTATATCTAGGGCAGTACTTTTGGTTAAAAAAGAAAAATGTTAGAGTTTATATCAGCGAAAATAAAATGATTAATTTGCTTTTATTCTTGCGAAAGGTAAATTTTATGAGGCGAGTAATTATGTCATAATCCGCCTCTTATCCAGGTATATACCGTGGGGGAAATTCCCTATCCCAGACACGAGATTCCCATTCAAAGTTGAGAATAACTTATAAACAGGAAACATTTCCTTGAATAGGAATACTAAAACTACCTGAGAGAAAATATAATGAAAATAAGGGGGCCCACTATAACGCCACACTACCCGTTCCTTAAATTAATAACGAAGCAGGCTCGAGTACAGTTCCTGGAGTCCCAGAGAAGGAAAGGATCTTACAAGTGTAAACAAGTGCTAATAATTTAAGGTAAGCGGGAGAGATGCGGAGCCATAAGTGGGACATGGTCGAATTGAGATGTGGGATTGGAGGGGTTTGATCCAAAGAAAATAAGCAAGTCCGGGGGTTTCCAGTTATTAGCATATATTTTGCCAAATGTGCATTTTATCTCTAATTAAAACTTGTTGGCACAGCACCTCTGTCTCATGGCAAAGCAGGACTGATCCAGTGATTCAGCATTATATCCGAAACATCTCCCAAAAAATGGACTCGGAGTGGAATGATTAATGGCGCCACATTTATCAGTCTCCGGAAACGCTTTCTCCGCTCGCGAGCGGGTGGATGCTCCAGCGGACGTTTAATTCCTCCCGTGCCTCTCTGTACACGGATCTATAATAATAATTATGTATGTTTCCCCTTGTAGTCCTTGGGCTCCTCTGGGGGAAGGGATTTAGGATGCGTGTAAATAAAAATGAAATTTAAATTGTGACTGGTGAAAGTGAGCTTTCCCCAGGAGCAGACGCATATTTCCAGTGGTTCCTCACACAATATGTAATTGTATGCGTTGCAAGGGAAGGAAGAGGTGACATGACCTGAGTGAGAGAGAGCGTCTGGCAGATGATTAATTTGTTTACGCCATCCATCCCAAGGAAATTACGGGAAGGGAAGCACTTTTTCCATAAACCAAAACCAAAGGACGGAGTCACGAGAGAGTGGAGGAAGTCGGAGCTCATCCTCAACACAGACACATTCTAATTCCCAAACATTTCACGCTCCACCGTCATATGACTCATTCATCTGTCATCAGCTCCACACAAGCTTAAATTAATTCAGGGGAATCTCACCACTAGCAATAAGTGTGCTTTCCTGCCTCCTCTCTTTTTTTTAAAATAAAAAATAAAACCCATCCTTTCCGCTCCACTACTTTCACCAGCTCAGCACGCTCAGTCACGGTGAAAGCACAAGCTAAGATTTCTCTGAATTTACTTTTACCTCGCAATTGATATAGCTTTATTACATCTAAAACTCCTAGCGTAGAGACCAAGAATAATTCCAAGGACTTCAAAGGCTATGAACCTCACTCCGTGAACGAGTGTTTGAAGGGATGGGTTGAGTTACTTACTCAAAATTTTACTTATTTAGGATTCCGCACATCATTAGCTCGTGCTACATCAGCAGTGTAAATATTGACAGGAGCATATGTTATATATTTGTCAAATCCATAAATATTTTCTAGCTCTTAAGAATTCTCCTCATCCACAGAAACCCAATCATCCCTATTGAGGCAGATGACTCGACCCAATTTTTACGCTTCAAAGGAGATTTTGTGTTTAACTCATGTAGAAAAACATCCTTAAGGCTGGGGGATAATTTGATGTTTTTTGATGCAGTTTATCTTTTATAATAAAATTCAAACGCATATGGCGCATTCTATGTCAGTGAATAGAGTCAAATGATGATGCAATTTTTATTAAAATAAAATAAATTTACTAACCCGTGTCCTTATATCAAGCTGATTTACTACGTACTGGCATCATATATTATAATACGTGCTGTGTATTAAATAAGATGTAAGGAAAGCATTTTCCCTCTTCACAGAATTCTACTTGCTCCGGATTAAGTAATGAATTTTGGAAGAAATTTGTATTTGTTTTGCTAATACATAAACAGTTGTTGTAGTAGCTATTGTTGTCTATAATTATGTATTGGGGGGAAGAAGAATAGCTGGAAACGAAAATGAATATGCTGGCCATTATAAAATGTCTTCTAAATTTTGTATGTTTGTGTTCGAGTGTTAACATGCGTTTTTATTTAGAATTTGTGAGTGGGAGTACACTTGCTTCACGCTTGTCTAAACGCTCTGACTCATACCTGCCTCTTAGCTACATTAAAGTAAATAAATACACATGTATGAATAAATGCGTGTCCAGACATATGCATGTACATACTTACAAGATTCAGGAGTAAACACACAAAAGTTTCTCCACGGTCGAGCTCAAGATTAAAATACGAGCCTTAAAGCAAAACTGACTGACTGCCCCACTTTCCACCATCCAATGTTTGCTGAAAGGAGGAAAACAGAGAGAGTGAGAGAGAGAGAGAGAGAGAAAGCAAGTGAAAGTACATTTCAAACCGGAGAAGGGAATGTCAACGAAGCATCTTAGCACATAATTACGGGAGTAGGGGAAAATTCCTTGTTTTTCTTCAGTCGTCAGAACCAACAGAGCTTAATTCAACTCCCACTCTACTTTCTCTCTCTCTCTCTCTCTCTCTCTCTCTCTCTCTCTCTCTACAGGGAGATGTTTTCCTTTAGGGAGATCCAGATTAGTTGACTTTTTCCAGTCATTTTCTCTCAACATGATTAAAGTCCTGGTAACTATTCAATTCAGCAACCTTTCCTTGCTCATTGGGATTAAATCTCAACATGCTTGCATAAACAATCTCAAAGACTCCCTCCCTGTCTCCCGTCCCTCCGATATTAGCTCGTGCTGAGAGTTTGGAAGACATAAAATAAATCCGCTGATTTAATTTGCAATTTTGACTTTATTATTCCCGCCTATAAATCCACTTTTTACGACCGAATCAATTAACAACGAATGTTCCTTCATTCGCCTCTCTCACCATCCTTCCCCGCTGTATATACATAAATGTTCATCTTAACTAACAACTTTTCCCTTGTTTACTTATGCATGAAAAACAAGCATGTGCAGACTGGCCTATTGTTGTATTTGTATGGACAATCCGAACATGTTAGTAGACTTCCGTTCACGTTGCGAAATATGTTGGGAGTTTCAGGATAGCAAATTTCTATTTACAATAGAACTCACATTCTGCTTGAACAAGGCTGACTTTGATTACTGGAGAAATTTCGGGGAACTTTTACCTTCAAATATTCATATTACTCCGAAAATACAAAACTCTGGACGGGCTGTGTGTTATATACTCAGAAAATCCACGAGGCTGGACAAGTTGTGTACATGATTGGCACACACACACACACACTGCATTTGGTATTATTTACAAAAGCACGGAGTTTTAGGAGACCCCGGAATTTTTCTGGAATTGACACTCTCCTCTGGGACTGGTGAAAGTTGCAACAAAAAATTACTTGAGAGAATAAGACTGGGGAAATAATTCCCTTGGAAGTCTGTTTTAATGATGACAGAAATAGTATACAGTGTAATGTGAGTGTCTTTGAGAGGAGAAAGTGGCGCAATTTCTCCCAAAGTCCTGGATCAAACTCCTTTATAACAGTGTACAGGGGAGGAGAGGCGAGTGTGTCAGACATTACGTGAGTATGGAGTCTAATCTGAGACCCAGCAGAGATTCTTGTAACTCTCACTTGTACACTATACAGCGGGAATGTCCCAAAATATTTCCCCCTTCCAGCTCATACAAGTTTGGCAAATTCCAAACTTTTAATCCCACAATTTGTATAAGTACGAATTCTCATGATAAACTGAGTAAATTACTTTCAGAGATCAAGTTTAAATGCGGCTTTATAATTTTAAAGATGGTAAAATAAGGAGACAAATAATTACAAAAACCTCAGAGCAGATCAGTACTCAAAAACATTTTTTGCAGACTACAGCTACAACTTGCTAAACTATGTCAATGAAATAATTTTAAGAAATTAGCAATAAAATTCCCAAAAATTAGGGAAAGTCACCTATGAATTAAAAAATTCACAAGAGATAAATTTAGTTAAATAATATGCAGCTGCGCAAATTCTACACACAAGATCATTTAATTTTGACTACACATCTGTGACCTGAATTTGAGAGAAAGCAGGAGGAAAAAGCTATGTTTCAAAATCTAGAATACATTTGATATGGAATTTGAATTTTGGTAAATTTTTGTGACTGTACAATTGTGAGCATTTGATAATTTTGGAGTCATTGCTTTATGTAATAGCTGTAGGTCGGAAGGATTTTTTTGTGACACGCTGTACTCGCGTTATAAATTGAGTGTCCTGGGGGAAAAGAAATCTGAAGTGAAAGAAATGGCTGGATTTAAACATGGTTCACTGAATCCGCTCCTTGATGAACTATCAGAGACTAGGCGAGGCGGAGGGACAACATATTACTGTCTCTCAAGGAGCAAAATTGACATGCTCATTCTCATTTCCGCCTGCTTTGATTTCCTTTCGAATTCATACTTTCTCCATGAGTAACATACCTTTGAAAGACTAGTTTTTGAAGTATGGATACCATCAATAATTCAAAGAATGTAAGAAGATACTTTTTACAGTTAATCATATCCTCTCACGATATCATTTTATTTCTTGTTTAGATTTTGATTCAAAAGAAACACCCCGTCAATGGTCCTAGTCTATTTTAGAAGAACTCTGGAGAAAGTAGGCAAAATCAATGGGAGAAATAGAATGGAAGACTGAATCAAAGGATGCTTTCTCCCCTCGTTTCCTTTCGCTACTGCCACCCCCTTGGTTTTGAATAGCATTTATTTTTTCCCAATACTCCTCTATAATTAGGAGACACTTGAGACTCAATGAATGCAATAAAGCTAGTAGCAATGGATACTAATTTGGGGATCGGACCACCCAGAAGCTCTACCAAATATCAAAATAATTCAAATACATTTTATAAACTTTTTAATTATTATTCTTATTCCCGACATACTTTCTAAATGCAAAAGTTCAGTGATCCAACATGAAAACAACATGTCAACAACATTTCAAATTATTTTTAATCTCTGTCGCATAATTACCAAAACTTAAACACAGCCTGACACTGATTAGCCCAAAATCCATCAGTTCTTTACACAAACTTCAAAGAACGATTATGACATTTCATCAATCAAATTAATAGGCCACGTCAAAAATTTCTAGCTGGATTGGAGTTTTGTAATACAGGGATCCTGAACTTGACCTTAATTTAGGTCAAAACTTTACGCGCAGAGTAAATCCTAAATTTATTGTAGATAAAAATATTAATATGAACGTCAGAAATGGTTGTGTTTTGGTAGCAAAATTAATTATATCAAAGAGGAAAAAATAATGTTCCTAATCAAACGCTGTTTATATAATTATAAAAAAAAGTATCTAACAGATTTTGAATGAAGGTGGGGAGTTGCATGGGTGCATATCCAATTACTATTGGAAAATCTATTCTGAGAGTGGGAAGTGGGAGGGAGTGACAGAAAAACACGCAAAGTAAACTAGTGTTAATTAAAGCAAATCCAGTGCCGGGATCGCCTTCCCGAGGAAAATAATATGGAAATGATAAAAGGAGCCCGAAGATTGATTAAACTTGGAAGTAAAGCAATCACTCAGCTGGAGATGACTTAATGTTCTTGTGTATGTGACTCTGCTTCGGAAGGAGCATTTGTCTTCAGCCTCAACTTCCCAGCTTTCCAGTTATCCGTCCATACGGACTCTCCTCTGTATATCCCCGCAAGTATAGGACCTTCGCCTGTGGGGAAAGCATGCCAAATAAATCCCCTGTCTATACATACCTTAATGATACCTCCATGTATTTGGAGACGATGGATAGAGCCTTACCCAAAACTTATCATTGCCACCGCGGAGAAAAGTCCCTCAACTTTGCATTACTTCCTCCTCACTCTTGCCCCGCACTTGTTTTGTTGCCTTGGTGTCCTTTCACGTTTAAACTTTTAACACAATGCTCTCCCAGGATGCGCACAGTTTCCCTTCTCCTTCCGAAATAAAAATTCCTCATGTAAGATTTACCGAGTTTGTTTTGTACCCACTTGTAAAACTCCATGTACAGTTTGCCGGGGAGCCAACTCCTGGTAAATTCCGGATTGCACAAACACATGTTCAAGGATAAACTTGAAAAGTATCCGAGGAATGGGAAGAAACGAGGAATATTTTGGGAAGGGTCGTTTTGGAAAGTACAAAAATATCGTCGGGTTTGGAAAATCCGAGAAAAACTACAACTAAAGTGGTGGAAGCACGAAGGGAAGGGGTAAAAGTTTCTAGTGTGGGGAAAGTCAAGTAAAAAGAACGTACAGTGAAAGTATGAAGAAAGTATTGAGAATGGAGAAAGTAGGAATGGCTATTGACTGAATAGAAAAATTGCACTGGGAGTGAGGAGAAAATTCGGGAAAGTTTGTAAACTGTAAGGATCGACAGTGTGCATGCATGTGATGAAGGGAAAATAGTGTTGTAATATGAGAGAATGCAATATGACTGTCCCAAGTACAGAAAAAGTACAGCGGACGTAGTCATTATCTTAAAGAATATGGTAACGAAGCTACGGAGAAAACATTTAAAAGGGAAATATCAGCATGATGTGACCAGCGGTCACAGAAAAATTAATAAATTAAGATGTAATTATGTATGTACATTTGAAATTATCGGTAAATTGAAAATACTGTAAAAGTATAATCTTAAATAATCAAAGTTAATAAAACAATTAAATTAATATTCTCAATATCCAAAACAAATTACATGTACGTCCGTGAGTGTGTATGTAGATAAAGTCGATTTTTCTAGAGAATGGAAAAATAATGCAATCTACACATATTTATAGTATGTATGTACATTCTGTGGCTTATCGACAACTTAACGCATTGTATGTACCTATAAAGAATTACTATGGTGAAGGTCGCAAATACACTTGCGTTAATGTACCTAGAAATTATAGACGCCTGGGAAAGCGTAGCAAAATTAAAGGAGAAAATAAGTGAAAGTATGGTGAAAGTTAAATGAAAGCATGGGGAAAGTAATGTAAAAGTCGGGATAAAGCTAGTGACAGGCAAATGCCCAAATATAAGGAACTTGTGGGTAAGAGAAAGTCTAAATGGACAAGCTAACAAAAGGAGGTACAATTGGAGTAAGAAATATAAAAAGTTGTTCCGTCCCCCGAAATGTTTTCCCAGACAGAATCAAATTTTGTTTGTCTCCCTATGTGTATCTTTGTGGAGCATCATGCAGTCTTGATTTGGAGTGATGCTGGGAAACATTGTAAGATAATTTTGCTGATACGATGATAATGTATGTATGAGGTTGAGTAGTCATGAATGTTTGAGTAGGTCTTGTTGAAAATATTGTGAAATCCAGACACAAGTGCAATATTTATGGCTGGAACGGAAGATAGGGAGGGGGAGTTAGATGAGTCGTTATAATATCCAAGAGAGCCAAAGGCTTCCCCCTCTCCCAGCTCGTCCTCGTCAAAACCCTGGGAAGATAATAGAGAAAATTTTCATGCTTTCACCACTCCTGTACTTTCTCCCTCTCACAGAATTTTATACTTTCCCCAGTGCATTACTCTCATCTCTCTCTCTCTTTCTCTCTCTCTTAGAACCTCCAACTGACTTTCTCCCAACTGAGTAAGACAGATACCAGGGGGGAAGGAAAGTTGGAGGAGGTTCGTAAATTTGCTAGAGTTCACATCCGACATTACATATTCATGGAAAGGGTAGGGCTTGGTGGGTGAACAACATTTTTACGAGACAGTGGGATGATGCACTGTCTCCGCTTAACTGCCTACTAAAAACTAAAAATCTTATATTTTTTCCATTTTTATATTCATTCCCGGACGCGTCTACTGTATCCTCTTCTGGTACTTTCTCTCATCCCTCATCGCCATAAAACATCAACTGCCGGCCGAAATGGAACGTTGATGACCTTCTGGACAAAACATGGGGCATGTGGTCTTTGGGGGATAATCTCTCCTCAAATGGGCTCCACTCATGGCTTTGTCAATGTCGGGGGTACGCTTGGATTTATTCTTCCCTCTAACCCTCAGATGAGCTTATTGGGACGGAGTTCGCCCTGTCAGGGGAGAAATACGGCTGCAACTGCCTGGACATTTCTACTTATCTTCAGCTCCCTCGTCTCCTACGTGGAACTCCGTGACGAGGATGACATGAGTGAAAGTATTAGCGACAGCGGTAACTCCACTAATCGTAAGTCCTTTTATGCTCTCTCTCTCTCCTCGAATCTCATAACAACATTGCTTTCCAAGATACTCTTACTACAGTCGATCCCCTTTATTACACTCCCCTCCTAATCTAATTTGTCCCCTCATCTCTTTTACTACAAAAATATTTTTATACCCTCTCATAAATCAAAGAATCCCATTAAGGAAATTCTCAATATAAAAGAACCCCCTTCAATTATCTATTAATCTCGTTATAGCAGCTCCTTTAATTAACACTCCAATCATCACATTCTTTTTTGAGGACAGTGTGCGCTGTTAATAAAAATAATTGTTTCCATTGGCCCAGATTTTGTTGCAGGCTGTGATTAATAACACACAAAATCAAACGCGATTATTGAGGAATGTCATTCGTAATGATTGAACATTTTTACATAACTGAGTTAATTCACACGCAGACTATATGTAATGCCACAGAAAAGGGATTTCAATAAACAAGAAATCTCCAAGGAGACAGCAAATACATTCTTAAACTCACACAAGTTACAAATTTTTAGGGAAAGGCGAATTGTCATTTCCAGATCATGTGCATATCGGCTCGTTTAAATACGCTTAGCATAAACTGGCAGCGGCAATATGTCGAGGGCCTTAAACCCCACCATAAGTTACCCGCTCTTTCTTGAACCACATGACAGAGCATGTCTGGATTTGTGTGTGTATTGATATGCCCTAGGAATTTTTATACGTACTGAAGTAGGCTTAATAAGGCTTGTAAAGTACGATCCCGGAATTTTGAACCACATGGGAATGACATACAGTCCCCCAGCGCCCTATTTTTAAACTAACATGTTCATGAGGAACGTAGAATAGCCTGGAGCTCCTATGACTGTAACAGCACATATCTGAATATAAAAACAAACTTCACATTGCTCTTAAAATTTGTATGGAGGTAAGTTCCGGGGGGATATACATACATACTATGCATTAGAAAATAAATAGCACTATAATAAATACATTAAGATACACCCAGGAAACATACACAAGTGTCAGTCAGTCTCCCTCTCGGAGAGAGGGAAGTATGCAAATAAGGTCTGGGCCATGGTAAAGGCATTAGTAGCAACTGTACGCATCCAAGTGTATATGCATGGTTGGGGAATTTCAAGAGAGAAAGTACAGATGTGAAAGGATTCCCAAGAGAGCCTT
The DNA here is from genome assembly GCA_947179485.1 of Allacma fusca. Lineage (NCBI taxonomy): Eukaryota > Metazoa > Arthropoda > Collembola > Symphypleona > Sminthuridae > Allacma > Allacma fusca. The sequence goes on along the minus strand of OX359247.1, from coordinate 29,083,715 downwards.
CGACTTGAGCCTGGCATTTATCTATATTGTACTGCGTACGTGTGTGTATGCCTGAGAGTATTTTTGCATGCACATACATATGACCGGCCTCTTATAAGAAAGTTGTGTACATTTCTTGTTGCTGTTGTTGTATTTGATTTGGCTACGTTTACAGACATAAAAAGGCTAAAGGAAGGATTTCATTCTCAACACGAGTTTATTTCATGCCGCATTATTGAGTTGATGTAACTGATATGTACGCCGTTAGAATAATCAACGTGGTGGTAAAAAGAACTTGTTTCTTTTCTCTCCAACTTTCTCCGCCCATTTTACTCAAGAGAAATACCGCTCCCGTACTCAGAGGCAATATATCTACATACATAGGAGATGTTCCATTCACCAAGGGTAAATTCCAGTAGGAGATGGCTCTACAGATTGCGTTCATATGCGTGTACTTTCTCTTCCTACTTTCACTCCCAGAGCTTTGCATACATTTGCATTTGTATTTGTTCTCCACTCCTTTCATACAGGGGAAGAGGAAGTTACAATACGGAAGGGAAGCTTGTACAAAAGGAAGTATACAATCACATGGTGAGAGAACAATTCTCTAGTGAAATATTATATATGGGGAAGGAAGGTCCCATAACGTTTGCAAAGTTATATGAGGGAAGAAAGCCACTATAAACAAAGTGTGGTCATAAGGAGAGAAAGTGCTATCTTAATGCCTGCCATGGTGCGTCCATGGTACATTGGAGACATACTGTTCCTGTGCATACGTAACTTAATAATAGTGAAAAGAGGAGAAAGTGTGTTCCTGAAAGGGGGTTCAAGTGGAAAGAAAGTATGTGATGGGAAATAAAAATAACCTCTTGTATTTCCCCCGTCAGAAAATTTTATATTTTATTACGCACAAACACAAACTTGCTACTTAAGACCCTCCTTTGAGCGCTCATTTGTTCCTACGGAGAAAGCCAGGTGCATTCTCGAATTCCTGATAAACTCCCCATGTCGGGGTGTAAACAAGTCTGGGAATGTATGTGTAGACACACACACACACACACCCTATAATAAAAACCGCCTTTCCCAGAGATAACGAAAAACGTAGGATATTTGTGGTAACTTTCTCCAGAGGACTGAAGAATGAAGGGAAAGGTGTTACTAGAATCAAACAACGAAGGAGCGCGGGAGCAAGCTCCTCATGTAAATTTGATCTTGTCTCTCCTTTCTCCTGCTCACGTTTAAGATTTACAAGTTCGGGCTACACGGGAAAATACATAGCTCTATGCTACAGCCGAGCCTACATGTGTGAGGACCTATCTGTGTATAGGTCATAAGGCAGGGAGCCGACACCACATGCCAGAGCTTCCATTGGGAAGGAAGGAGGGAAACTGCGGGGGAAGCATAAGAAGAGATTCCCACGGAGAGACATAGATTTACATCGATCTTCACTTGACACAATTTCCCCCTTTTATTGCTCTTATAACACCGACCGTGTCTCTTGGAGGACTCAGTGTATTATCCCCACACGCAAGGTCCTCTCCTTTTAGTAACTCAAAAATTTACTTGCTGAAAATACACAAAAGATAAAAATAATATTTGATTTTTTGAATACCAAAATCCCACTATTTTTTTCCTTGGGCAGATATATGTATGTAGGAGAGTTAGCAGTTGGTCGAAAGGAAAACTCAAGTGGAGGAGAGAGAATTACGGGAGAGGTGAACGTGCGAGGAATAAACCGGGAGATTTTTATTTGAAGGCATTAAAAGCACCTCGAATGGATTATGCATGCGACATAAATTCCCAAAGATAATCCAGCTTTCGAAGGGTACGAGGAAGACGTCTGTAGGAAAAATATTCCAAGATTATGATTCCCTTTGTGCGTCTAGGCTGTTGGTTCCTTCCTTCCTGAAGTAAGGAAGGCCGAGAGAGTGTGAGTGAAAGAGATTTTTTGAGGTGGAATAAAACACCAGCGATTTTTTCTCTTGCCAAATTTTTGGAGCAAGTATAAAACAAAAATTTCCAGGGATGGAGAACTTGATAATAGAATTTCTTTCAAAATTGTTAAACGATTTTTAAATCAGATATTTAAGTATCCAGGAAACTTTTAAAGACTTCAAGATGTGCATGATTTTACGTAGGGAGAAAACAGTCACGAGAAAGGAGGTAAGTAGGCACAGATCATTATGAATAGTGACAAACCAACCCACATGACAGAACTGTGTGAAAAGTTTTAAATGTGAAAGGAAAGAAAAAGAAACAAAACACCCGTGACAGGAAAGATAAGCATAAAAAGCCACAAAAAGAACTTTTTCCAGAAAAAGAGAAAAGAGAAAGTGGTGAAAGGCAAAACAAGGAAAAACAATAACACTCACCATAAAAAATCCAAAAAAATAATTTAAAAATGAGCAAACAATATACACTGAAAATTAATGGACATAATGTACGCAAGTAGCGACAAAACCATCCAACAAGTATAAGGATGGAAATTATCGACAAAAATTCAATGAATAAATTTAGATTTAATGGAAAATATAACAAAGATTATGACGGAAGAGACCTTAATGAAGACTAAGTAGAAAAACCTTTGGTGAGTGCCAACAAGGCAACGTGAAGAATGAGAACGGAATATGAAGAAATGGAGAGGAAGTGGGAAGAGAGTGAAAGCTGGGCCATCCCTTCAGATCTGCTAAGTTGACACAAGAGATGTTCTGCTTAGAACTTTGTCCGAATTAGGGGAGATAATTAATCAGGATTTAATTACTTAAAGGGACTAGAATCGCGATGCTTAATTTTGAGTTATTACCATCCCTCAGGACTTTCTCTCCAACGCCCGTCCCCACATCATCCCAATAAATTCCTCGGAATAAATCAAGAGTACAAGCGGGTGAAAGCCTATTAATTTTGTATATCAATAAGACCCCCTTGTCATCAAATTGAAACCACAATAATGGGGTCAGTGTCCAAACTCAGGAGAAAGTAATTTCAAAAATTGTTCCTTTTGACAAGGAACACTACCAGCAATTCCCGCCGTCCCAGCCCGACCTTTAAACAGGAGAAAAGTTGGGGAAATCAGTAACTTTTGTTATACCCCGGCGCTGGGAAAGAATGCGTGCGTGTGTTTGCATGCTTGGTTAGATTTAATAGGAAATGTTTGTGAAAGGAGAATTTAGAATTCCGTTGGAGGGTGAGAAAAAGAGAAAGTATAGTTATTTAATTCCTTCCTTTTGTCTTGTGCAAGAGTGTGTTCGTGTGGTGAATTTAGTGCGGAAGTTAGTTGAGTTAATGTTACTTCTTAAGGAGTTTTATTTGTGGAACTAATTCTCTAAGTATGAGCTTCAAGGTTTATAAAGATATTGTGAGGGAAGGAGCGGAAGGGAAAGGGTTTGGAGTAAACATTTTGAAACAAACTCAGGTTGACGGGCTCGGCAATTTTCACATCCTAAAATTTCTGGCATGTGAAGCCCACAAGGATCTAAAGACCCTATCAGCGATAGCGGGACCCAACTACATGCAAAATTCCAATGTTTTGTGACGCCTCCTTTGAAGTGTCCTCCACTCAGACAACAAATTTGTCTTTAATACTTTGAGCCAAATTTGTCATGGAATTCACGCCATAGCTCCTTTTTAAAGCGAAATACGGCATTAGTGTCGAAAAAACCCAATGTTCTGTACACTTTCTCCAACGGAGAAAGTACACATGGGAAGAAATTAAAAGACAATAATTCCTTGCGTCATTGCTCGGATATTTAATTCTAAGCTCATGAAAAATGGCCTACATACTATAAATGTTATTATATTAAGTCTCCAATGTGTTTACATCTTCAAGGAGAGATTTAATGGGTCAACTGACTTTTTATATCCTCTCCAGGGATAGGGATCGTCCTGAAAGAGGAAAGAACTTTCTTCAGGAACCGGTAAAAGCTTGATTATTCAGGGTGATTTTAAATTTTCAATAAGTTTCTCATTCACAATCCTGTGGCTCCACCGACCTTTCGTTCGTTAGAAAAGAAAGTAAAAGTTGAGTAAAAAGCAACCGGAAGTCAGGCCGAATTCTGGTGAAAGTTAGTGAAAGTAGGGCTGAATTCACGCTGTTCTTGGTGAAAGTAAAGGAAATTCCCGTACATTAACCACAGTGATACTTGAAGCTGGTAAACTCCTTGCAAATCCAAGAAATTCAGTTCAAGCTATTAAAAACATTGAGAGTTCCAACTTTTATCTTGCAATGTCGAGAATCACTGTCGTAAACAATATATTACAAACGTAATGGAAAGTTGGAAATGTTATCCTATTTTATGTGACATGTATTTTGATCTAGAAGACGGAAACGCAGATATTAAATTCTTATTTGGAGTTTAGTTCGTAATTGGAAATTTGAAATTATGAGACTTTGGCCGTATTTAGTTACAGAATCCAGAAAATAAAAGCTCTATGACAACATTGTATAAATAGAAGCAAACCAACCTCAGATCCTTCCACGGTAAACAAACGCAGTTGAATCAATGGCTTCGTGAACGTAGTAATTGAACGTCGGAAATCTAAATGAAAGTAGAAATTCTTAGGCAAAAATAGTTTTGTGTACATATTTCCATAGCAATGTTCATTAAAAATAATTTGATACATTTCTACTGATGTTTGCTCACGCAACCACAGTTCTAAATTACAATTAGAGCAAATATTTGAGACCTCGAGTCACTTTCCAGCCTTGTAATGACAGGTAGTTGATAATGATTTCCAGTGCTTCTAAAATACTCAAAAGCCAGTAAGTTTGACTGAAATTAAAGGAAAATCATAGGCAAATTTTATTTTGCCTGGGGAAAGGACCGCCTCACAACAGTCATTCCTTTGAAATGGGCAAAAAATAGAAAGTAATTTATTACATTAAAAATAAAATTAGATACAGATAAATACACACTGACATTCCCAAACGTGACGCACCTTTCCCCCAGCCCTGCATTTGCTGAAAGTCTAACAAATGCCGGATAATAATTTGACAAGTTTTCCTTTGCACACGAGTTCCCAGGAAATTAATGTCTACATCAGAGCTATGCCACAACTTGGCTCAGAATCAAAGCTGCCATTAGAGCGTGTTCACACAAAATGTACATGTTTTCCCGAGAACACACAAGTTGCACCTAAAGGGACTTCTTCACAGCAAACGAGTGTAGACTTGGAAATGTACCATTTCAATATCTATACGCACACAACATGCGTGGATACCTACAGTTGACATTTATACAAAGGTTTGCAGGGAATTTTCTAACATGAAGAATCTCATGTAAATGCAGAGCCACGTACCACCGTAAATTAACGCGTACAGTACTTTACATACACCTTCGTCCACGTACCTGCAACGAGAGGCCCATCGTACATACAGATAAGAATATCAAATCCCACTCAACCATGTGAATATTTGAGTAAAGTTTAAAATATACAAATGGTACGTACATACGCTCTGGTAATTACAGCACAGGAGAAAATATGTGTGGCTGTATTGAGCACGGTTCTTTTCCAACTTGCAAAAGTAAAATGATGCTCGAGAACACGTACAGACGAACAATTCATTCCTGAGGATAGCAATTGCTCTGAACTGAATTCCACTCACATTACTGAGCCAGCCGTGAATACGAATTAAAATCATAGATTTTCTAATACGAATCCAACGAAAACGATCATTTCCTTCCTTGGAGATACAAAACTTGGTTGAAACACGGTACCTTTTCTGTACAGATGTATGTATATCTACCTAGCCGTATTCACGTGCATGTTAATTCCATTGAGTTGCGTATGCACACGGTAAGACACAATGCCTATATTTTATATTTAGCTATTACCGATGCTACCCTTGTGGGCTCTGAGGCGGGAATTATTTATTTAAACGGAATTTTATTCAATCCACCAGCATGTTATGTTTATGTAATGGAGAAAGTCCCTGCTTTTACATCCTATTCGTCCAGGCTTCCTTTTCCGCATTGGAGCCCACGCCAGCGTGGGCGATCATCATTCTTAGTTTAACTAATGATAACGGGAATTAATGGGCAGTGCAGTCGTAATGTCTGCAGATGTACGTAGATAAATATATTTTAGAAGGGAGTTTCCTGGAGCTTGAATTGCAAACAAGACTTTTCTTTATGTTGTGTAACCATAGCTTTTGGTTTATTGTGGGAATGTTGTTGCGACAAGCAGTATGGGGATCAATGCTAAAGGCGGGGAACAGAGGGGAATTTAAACTTCTCTAATTTAAAATTTAGTGCTTCTCCTACTTTCTCCACTACTTTCTCCAATTTTCCAATTTTTGTCTCCCGTACTTTCTCCCGTACTTTCTCCAGTACTTTCTCCAGTGCTTTCTCCAATACTTTCTCCTGCTGCGTATTAATTTGTAAATATTTTAAGGACTGTTGCGTAAAGCCCCTTTCTTCGCTTGGTAAATTACCAAGCTGTAACGTGGATCCCCAAAATACGCAATCTTAAATTAATAGGAAGTGACTGGAAAAAATCCTCTGCTCAAGCCATTGCAGGGAGTTTGTGAAGGAAGCGCTGATCGCGACATTTGCATTTAATAGCCACCGCATTCGTCTCTCCCAGAGCCGGGGTAAGTTTTGTGGAGACAAAAAAATTACATGGATCTGAAGTGTTAAAAATATCCTGCGGGACTGGGGAAATTTACGGAACATGGGTTTTTAAAAGGAAAAGTCCCTTTGGTGATAAATATAGGCGGTTTTTAAAAAGAAACAAGAAATGCGTTTAGAGGGAATGCAAGGCGTTTTCCAGCTCATATACTGTAAAAGTGAAAGAGCATGGTTGGATCCAAAGGGAGGGAATTCACTTTCAGTGGATCTCATCACTGTTATATAGTTTTAGTGCGGCACATTTTCTCTTTGAAATATTTGTGGGGGAAGGTTGTACTCCGGCTCTTTTAGGTTACAAAATATGTGGGGTTTGTATATATCTATCTACTTAGTTAAACGCATAATTATATATGTACACATATATGCATATGTACGAGTGACCAAAATAAAAAAACCTATTACTTACATACCCTTAAATAGATGTGCCTCCGCTGCTGAGATGTTCAGAAATGGAAATAAGCATTCTCTTGGAAATGCTAGAATAGAAGTGGATAAGTATTTCCCCAAGTGTTAGCAGAACTATACTCAATATCAGTATATACATACATGGTTAACTCTCTATGAAAATATAGCAGTAATAATTAAATGTAATGTCTACAAATGTGTAGGTATCAAATTGTTTGCATTCGTACATACATATAGAAAATTCAACGTACATATGTATACACAGACCATTTAATGTATTTACGTATACCATGTGCATATTTGTCTACATTTGATAGTCTTTGTGCAATTGCTTACGGCGCTGTGTGTGCATACACATATATCCATAATTTAAAGGGCCAGTTTATAGTGCATACGTACATAGTATGCATCCCTGGCTATAAGAATTTAATGTACGGACATTTGTGGCTACATAGAAATTGCCTCTTGTTTACTCTCCTTTAGACTCCTATCCCCACGGATCTCCATAGGCTGGGCTATACGCACGTACATGTGCCTTTTATCCCGATTTTTACATTCCATTGTATAACTGCACACGGATGAAAGCTTGCTTTCACTTTGTTCCATTTAGTTATTATGACTGCGGCTGCCGTAAAAAGTACTTGTCGTCCCTCCTTTTTGTTGCTCCTATAGACGCATATGTAGGGACACCCAACTATAAAAACCCATGACAACAGAGAGGGGCTCCCTTATCTACACCCACGCTCATAAATCCATTACTGCTCGACAGTGTAATTATTTCATCACGCTCAGTTCATTACACTACAGTTATATACAGGAGGCTTCCCATTCCCCGAATTTTTGTCCCGGGAAAGTTCTCCCTCTTACAGCGTGGAGGCCCTATCCCAGTAGATACAGAGACACATACTTTCCCAACAATGTCTTCCCATCTACAAATGCATAAGACAATGCTGAGAAAGCAGCCTTAGAGCTACTCTCACAGAAAGGACTGCACTTGTTTTTACTAAATTAAATTTCCGCATGAAATTTTTCAAGCCCACTGATCCACATGGGAGGAACGACAGCGTCGGAATAATTGCAATTTTGGAACTCAATGGGAAATATGCGGATGCTCAGAGCGGTGTTACAAAGTAGGAGAGGGCTCTCTCCTCACTACGTACATACATACATAGATTCTACTCATACGTATAGATGCATATTCTCGGATCTACTTTACGGTGAGCTAATCCAAGGGATACTGGAAGTAAGTGACAGGGATAGAGAAAGGATGGGGAGAGACAGAGAGAAAGTGAAAGTGGAGAGAAAGCAGGGAGACGCATAAAAGGAATTCATACGAGGGGATTGAATGAATTGAATAAGTGTGGCTCTTCCGAATATTATTCATGAGCATGTGTAATTCCTGGGTTGCGAATCCCGGCTATGAAAAATCTATTTACGTTATTGCAATCCTTCCATCACTCTGTGGCGGGACTCGTAGGTGTCATTTCAGAGACTCCGGCCTGGGTCCGTCCGGACTAAAAGACTCACAAATTCCCTCAAGATCTCTGTAAAAGCCTGCATCTAATTTTATTATTAGTCTCATAAAGTAAGTACCCAGTGAAATTGGACGAGGCTTGTGGCAATTCCCTCCGATGATATGAAAATAGTAAATATATTTACGTCCTGCAGTTGAGTATGTATCTACATATGTACATGCACACAATAGGCACAATACCTGGGAGAATGTAATATAAAAAGAGTCATTTACATTATGTAGTTTGAGATAAGTGCATGGGTCCAAAATACACTTTCAACCCCCTCACATCTTGGAAACGCTCCGAAAAAGTCTATTCATTCATTATTTGTATTTTTGTGGGGTTGGTATTTGTAGGTACTTTAAATCTCCCAAATCCATTTCATTTAGGTCAAGTTTAAGTGCAAAAAATTTTAAGAAACTGTGCTTATAAAAAGTATGTATTTTTCCAGAGATTAGCGGAACGTTGACAGTCAAAATTTAAATAACAAAAAATGGTGCGTTAAATTATACACAGGAATAGAAATTCATGTAGAATCGTACAGTATCAGAACTTTCGGTTTTTACAGAATGAAGGGATTATTATGTTCCAAATTTGGGGGGGTTATAGGGGAAGTAAGTATTTTGGGAGGGCCGGTGATTGTAAAGATAGGCAGAATGATAGGAGTCTAAGAGGAGCCGAAAAGGAGAAAATAGGAAAATAAATATGGAGAGCATTTGAAAGGAAATTGTGACAGCGTGGAAGATACCTTCGTCTATTGCTCCAACTCAGCAAAAATACATAGGAGCTAGAAGCCGAGTCTATAAAGGAGCTCTGTATGTACAAATGACATAAGGGCCAGCGCAACACAAATAAGAGCCTTTGTTGGAAAATTTGGTTTCTTATTGAAAATGATATGAGCCGTAAGCAATAAGAAATTTCAATCAGAAACTCTTTTTCTCATCTCTTTTTTTCTGGGCATATGTTGTAGCTGGGAGAAAGATGTAGGGGAATCCTTCACAAGGCTCTGGGAGGGCTGTAATGGTAGAATAGCGAGTTATAGAATTAGGAAGAGACAGAAGGAGTTGCAGATGAAGACAGTGGATGTTGAAATGAGAAATAGTAGGGCATGCAGGCGTAGAGAAGAACAAGGTAGAGTGTGATTTTGCAATATTGCAAGTCCATATTTCCCCACAGAATACCCCTACATTGGACTCCTTGGAATGGTTGAGTCTGAATGTATGTATGTATAAGTACAGGAGTGTGAATCTTGTTTATAGAATGAGACTTTTGATTCGGACATGTCTGATATGGACTTTCAAGGAGCGGACGTGGATGATTACAGTGTCTAGGCTTACGCATTGGAGAAGGAATGCAGCGTGAAAGTGCTAGCTACTGCCTCGGAACAAGCTACTTTCTCTCAGGAGCTTAGTTCTGACAGGTTGCATTCGCCTGCAACACTTGAGCTCTTCCTTGGTTTAAGGGAATGAAATGTGGGGCGAGTGAGCCTCCATCATGAGAAATGACATCTAACTTGATTACATCTTGTTTCTTTCCTTCCCTATCTCATTGATACATACAGTGGGGTTTATAGCGTATGCACTTGGCGTAGGCAAACTTTCGATTTTCAATCTCCTGTCAAGTCCCATTTACTCACACGTTGTCGCCATCCAAATCAACATCTCTTGACATTCTGAGGGAAATGAATATGACCCGTGCCTGGTGGGGAGGCTGGGTGAGAAAGCTATTGAATAAGGCAGGACTTTCTCCAGCAAGTACTCACTATTTAGTATGCATAACTTTCACTCACTTTCACTTGGCTTTCACTAGCTTTTATTTTACTTTCCCTAACTTTAACTTTGTTTCACTAGCTTTTATTTTGCTTCCTCTAACTTTCACTTTGCTTTCACTATATTCAAACCAGCTTTCATCAACTTGCACTTTTCTTTCACTAGATATGAATTTGCTTGCATTTTTATTTCATTATAAATAAATTTGCGTTCATCGGCCTGTACTCCACGAAACTAACAAAAATTTGACTTTCAATTTCGCCCTAACCTTTATGCTTTTGCTAGTCCTTCGCAACAGTTCTCCCTTCTCTTACAAGACCCAAATCTACCCTTCATTATTATTTTAACCCTTGGATTTGACTTACAATTTTACCCAGAGCTCCCTATTTCTTTCAGCCTTTTGACTTTCATTACTTCCAGTATAATTAGCCTTAGCCCCGCACACGTACTTTGACTCTTAATTCTTTCCCCTTCTTATCTCACGATTGCTTTCCTTCCCTTAATTTTTCCCTCCTTCCTCTCTTGACAATTTCCTCTTCACCAATTTGGTTTTCCCTGGATAACGCCTTCCACTTAAAATAGTTATTAGAATCATAACTACAACACGACAGCCCTTCTACTCCACAAGTTTCACTTTACTAAAGATATTTCCCCCTTCGCCCTTCCAACAGAGAGATTTACAACTACAACTAATGACTCTGTTGAAATGACGACTCGGAAGAGGGTCTTTTGGAACGCTACATATGAAATTGTAGAAAATTGGATCCTCCCCGAAAGGAACTTATCGACGAGGGAATCTTTTCGTGGAATTTGTCCAAGGGAATGATTGTCCTTATTTATTATAACCATTCCAACAACTTTGTTTCCCCATTTACCATAATTTTCTTCACTATTTCCTCAGTTGGGGCTTTCTCCAACCTCTTCCAAAAGCGTACTCAGTGCATTGCACTAGATTTCCACAATTTAGTAGATCTTGGGGCTAAATATACTCCTATACAGGATTGTACGTACAACTGAGCACATTTTCCCCACTTTGTATATACAACTTTATGTATGCATGACTATAAATGTGCATTTTTGAAATACAAGACGTAATTCACTACAAGAATTTTTTTTCTGATTGAACAATATGCCATGTATTTTTTTAAGAACACTCGGTTTCTTGGAATATTTTTGTTTGAACTTTTCTTGCCTTATTGTATTTCTCATATTAGGGGAAGTTTCCTTCTGTAAGGGAAGATGACAAGTTGGTAGAAAATGTTGTCAAGAGATTTTGAAACTATCGTCCTTTCCCCAAACCATTTTTAAGGAGGTTTGAATTGTAAAACAAGATGCTTTCAGGAAGCAAACACGATCTTGGGACGGATAAGCATGACGTGAAAGCGGACTCGCAATTTAGTTTGTCATAAAAATTCGATTGTCGTTTGCATTTATTGGCGACATGCATTTGCGGGGCAGACAATGGCTCCGGAGTCTTGCTGTCTCCTCAACATGGATCATCATCCTTGTCTTGTGCGCCGAGAGAAAGTAGAGAGAAAGCAATGCTGTCTTTAAGGATGAAATGGTCCCCATCTTGAAGCCGAGCTCAACCTTTAGGGTTTATGTGCATAGTCTGATATGTGAAAGGGAAAATAATTGTATCCATAGCTCAGCATCCATAACTGCATGTACATATATGTACATACATACATACATACATACGCGCCGAGCCCTGCCAGCATGTACTTACATTTACACAGAGAATAATACTAACTGTACACACAGTATGTACTAAGTAAAGAGTGTGTGGTCATATGTACATATAGGTTACATAAGTACCTAATATGTACATACATATATGTAGGTTTCCGAAAATATAGATGTAAGGGAAAGTGGCAGTATTGTGAGCCATTAAGAGAATTAGATTTTTGTCTGCTCTCAGCTTCGAAGGGGGAAAGGCCCATGGCAGATACGTCCATACATACTTTTATACATAGACAAAAAATATGTACGTACATGCCCTCAAGCCCCCCTTGTCTAGTAATGGAGGGTTTTTGAGCGGTCTCATTTTCCACCGATTAACTTGAGAATAAAGTGAATGTTGGTCATTCAACTACATAAGACAAGTTTACACACTGAGTCTTAATTGACGATGTTCCCTTCCACTCAACATCAGCGAACAAAGACCCCCCCCCCTATGTATGTGCGTACGTGCTATCTCCTATGAATATCTATTCCCTATACTTGCCTTAGCATTCAAGCGACGGAAATTTCCTGCGGTGAAATGAGGCTAATTCTAACCAATTGCACTTGCTGACAAGAGCCCCAAAGTGGTTGGAATACACCAGAATCACTTCCCAGCCTGTTAATTTTACCGTGTAATTCCAAGGTATTAGCTCCATCATTACGTATTATGATTGTAATCCTATAGTTGTGATTTGTAACTAGATATTAGGGAGTTTCGGTCTGATAATAATATATATGTTTTACCTGTGACAAAATTGTGAGTCAATGTACCTGGCTTAATAGACCAATTAATGATTTTAGGGTATGAAATTACATGTACTGTATAAACCAAGGCAACATTGGAAAATTTTAGAAGAGAAAGTAGGAGAAAGTACAAGGAAATTAAGACATTTTTGAAAATTCTAACAAAAGATTAAATTTGTTTGTATTTTTTTTTAAATCAATAGAATCGGCTGAGACGATCCAAAGTTTGAATCCATGGGTGAAAATTCCGGAGGATTGGAAAAACTCGTACCCAGACGAGGGAACAACTTCGTCAGAAAATTTTTTCCAGCCAAGTTCTGCAGAATCCCGCTCCTACCATCAGGGCTCAGCCTCTGTGGCTGAGGCAAGACAGCGTGGGATAGATCCTGAGCATGCCAACGAACCCTACTTTGACCATGCAATGATGACCAATCTCTCCGAGCAACTGGGCAATCATGCTTTTCTACGGTGCCGGGTCAAAAATCTCGGGGATAGAACGGTAAGTGAAACTTTCACTTCTATCACTACATATACTTGTGTTCACGTTATCTCTATTGTATTTGTACATGCTAACTGAGCTCCTACATGCACTTTAACCATATTGTGGAGCTTTGACAGCACAATGGCTAACATTTTCTAAATGTTTTCTGCGTGTATCTCTATAAGCTCTCTATTTTGTGTAAATTATTTACTTTCCTGGAAACGCATACTCCCCCTTAAATGCTTCGACTTATGTACATACTTTCTGCTGTAAATCTTCCGCTTACATTTTATACAGTTTTGCAATAGTAATTCACCCGAAGTAACAATATTTACTTTCTCCTTGGGTTGGTATACAATGTGGTGGGCTGTGGGCATAACTTCTAAGGGTTATTTCATATACGCTTTCCTTCATGACTGGATCATGACTTCTCCTTAAACATAAATGGTATTTTCTTATGTTTTCTTTCTACGTATATTTTTCACTTCTTCAATGAGTCCAACAGTTTTTAGTAGATATGTGCATTGAAACCGTGCAATGCTAAGCTTTCCAAGTGCAAGAGCAACTTGTGAGATCCTTGGAACAGTAGTTGTCTTAACATTTAATGCTTCGGATAGTTTTGGGCACTTTCACAAATATATTTTAATATTTCAATATACTTTCACCACAGACTCAGAACACATGCTATCCTTACGTCATATGTTATCTTATTTCTTGTCTGCAGGCTTTACCTCTGGTGTCTGCGAAGGTATCTCAATAAGATATCTAGATTGTTTCCCCATCCATTTCTATTATTTTCTTCCTTAGTCTCCCACTATGTTCTGTCGCCATATGCTCTCTCTCTTATTACTTTTACTATGTTCCGTCCCGTCACTGTAAATATGTACTTTCTCCATACCCTTTTACTTTGAAATTTGGGATATGCTTTCACTATGTAGTTTCTCTATACTCTTTTACTAAGTACTTTCACCATGCACTTTCTCTATTTGCTTTTACCATGCATTTTCACTATATGATTTCACCATGCATTTTCACTGTATGATTTCAACATGCATTTTCACTATATGCTTTCACCACGTTCTTACAATATGCTTCCACGATATACTTGTATTTTTATTTTTCACATGCCGCCTACTTATATTTCCCCACTCTCTCCCCATACCCCTACTACGTTCCTGTTCCAATAACGAATATATGACTTTTCGTTGAGACCTGAAAAACCAGAAATCATGAATCAACTCTTGAATCAGATTGTGCCTTCCCACTCCCTATACATATAAATCGTTCTTTTCCATAGAAATGTTAAAACGTACATACAATCCGACCGAATCCTCCACCATGTATCCTCTTGACAGATCCCCACATATATTTCCAATCGAAGCCTCACAGGAAGTGTGGAAGGAAGGGAGCCAGGCATATATTGAAGGAGCGCCCAAGCTGCGCTCACTCCCAGACGGAAATACAGCTCCAGAACCAACACGTGTTGAGCTGGAGATAAGGAATGGCAGATAGGAACGACAATCATCCTTTCTTCTGACTTATAGACACACACACACACACATACACATACACATACACACACACACACACACACAGCCCCAACTTCTCCTCCATCACAAGGCTGGTTTTGAGGCTCACAATAGTGAAAAAGCACCTTGTTCAAAGGTTGGGGCCCCAGCTTTTAAATTAAAACTGCCTAAAATGAGGTCCAGGTTGTACGGGAATGTGGACGGAAATGGAATAAATCTCTTTGGTAGTCATAACGTTTAATTACGTATTAAAAGAGAATGACATCCGAGCATGCATTTAGGCTTGAGCATGGTGTAGTTTTGACCACAAAACGCTCCACTCTCGTCCACATAACAAAGCAAAAACAAATGAATTAGTTTGTGGTTTTATTTTCTCTTCCAACTTTGGTTCCGTAAATTGAATTTCCCGCTCATATCTCTATCCAAACATTACAAGCAACTCTCTACACTCACAGTTTCCTAGAGTCCTACTGTCTACGGATCCAAGTACACTCGGGAACATATTGAAGGCCTGACTCGGAATGTATACACGAACGTACATATGTAAAATCTCCACCAAAACATCTCTACATTGTGGCACACGTCAGAAAGGAAAAATAATTGTTTACAAGTTGTGGTTATCTCATTTTTAAAGAATACATTAAATTGAAACTTGTTCCGACAACCACTGTGCCACATGGAAACACTGTGATGGCAACAAAGCCTAAATTATTTGTTTTAATTCTTGTCTCGCCGGAAACGCCCGTAAATGGTTATTCTCTCGTTGAAATGTCAGGCTGACGCAGACTATAAAATCTGAGGGATTTCAAAGCAGCTCCAAGGATGGAATTGTCCGTTCAATTACAGAAACTTTGAAATCATGACCAGATCTGGGCACGGGAGCGAGAAATACAATTTAGTCATAAAAGTATAATAAAATTGAGAAACAAAGTTATTTGCTTTCAAATTTACGTTCCAGTCAAAATGACACCCTTGACAAGTCGAATTAACATTCTTACAGGAGTGAGAGTGTATTTATTTAAGGGGAAAGTTTTAAGGGCTCTTTTTAAATCCAAAATACAGGCTAGCTTTCACCGATGTCATTCGAGCTTAAAAAGTAATGAGATATTACAGTTGTTGTACTCGGCATCGAGGTAATTCCAAGGCTTCACTTTGAAGCATGACCTGATTTCCACATGAATTTCCTAAGCAGGGAGTGTGAGCTCTTTGGACGTACGTTTCACAAGTGTCTGAAGTATATGCTCTGATGCTCATGTAGATACAAGACATTTATTTTAGTGTGTGTGTGTGTGTGTGTGTGTGTGTGTGTGTGTGTGTGTGTGTGTGTGTGAGTGTGTTATATCAAGTACCTGTTGGCTTTTAAAGGCAGAAAATGCCGTGTACATTTTCATTCCCGTCTGTCGATGATGCTTCAATGAATAAGAGCCGCCTTCAATGGCTCGTTAGGAAGGTTCTTGTTACTTCCAACGTATTTTTCCCCATCCTCCCTGCTTTCTCCACCTTTCAGCAACGCTATTGCAATGGGAAGCAAAACCAATGTAAAGGGAGTCAGATTGAGTATGTCGGGATATTGGCATTTCTAAAGGAGCCAAATAACCCAAATAGAGTCTCAGGCATTTGGATATTACGAGATGGAACGAGCTGTCAAAAGAAGAGCCAGGATTGGAATTCGTGAAGGAATGATAGTTATCGCGCTCTTAATACACAGACACACAACACACACAACTCACACACGCCTTTCAAACTCTTTCCCCGAAAGGTTCTACCAGTTTAATTAAAAATACTGCTTATGTTACATTAACGTCAATATTGTAAGGAACAACTTCAAAAGATTCATTTTTGATACTTGGAACTTTTCCACGGATATAATTATTAAAGGAAACTTGTGGATCAAGAGTATATGTATCTACCTATTTTATACCTCTATTTCATAATATTTCAACTTCATGGAAGCACACACGCTCCTGCTTAATTTATGACGAGGTATTTAATGACAGAAAGTTTACGAGCAAAATCATGAGATAATATTAAAAATAAATTGGATCATTATTGGATGCAATACTGTATCAAGGACTTTCTTTGCTGTAGGTAATTACTGAAATTGGTATGAGATTTAATTAAATTTAAAAAAATAATATTTCACAAAGTGTCAACTGGTAACCTTAGGTCAGATCATTTTATCGATCTAAAGATACTAGCAAATAACATTATTTAAAGGGGCATTCACAGTCAAAGTCCAAACCAAGGTTAAGCGTGAACAAGGGCTTAATACTAGGGATTTATGAGAGTCAGGGTATTTGTAAGGATATCTTCAAACAATAGTGTCAAATGGCGTGAAATAGCAATAAATGCTGCTCAACAGAGTCAAAAGTAACTTATAGAGACTAAGTAAGTAATTCAAAGGGAGGGAGAAAAATACTCTCAGAAGTTTCACTCCGCAAACATCTCTCATTATTATTTGATGATGTGAAGTTACCTGTGGAGATTCCAGGCTTGAGTTGGATTACAAAGCTATTGAAATTGTAAAGTTGGGGCGAGGGAAGGCACAATCACCTGTTTAACTTTGCGCTCCTGGTTCCATTAATTAACTGAAAGTTTCTCCGAGCTCCAAACCCTGATTGACTAGACTAATAAACATTCCTAGTCGTAATTGAATTTCCCAGCTCCCCACTCGTCCTCAACTTGGGGAGATGTTCTCATTATGTATTTATTAATAATTGTCAAACCTTTCGGAATTCTCAGAAATATCCCGCTCCCCTACAGTCATCAAGATATTTGTCAAGTCAGATGGAACTTTCAAGATTTCACTCCCGACTTTCAAATAAATAAAGGAGGATGGATTGAGGGGAGAAGAGAAGTAAGAAAAGTTTCTTTGAGAGAAGGGAGCGAGAGTAACGAGACAGAGGGAGAGAGAGAGAGAATGCAAGAGAGTCTTGTTAGTGATCGATTTATGCAAAACATTGCTCTCGAAAATTTCAACGATTATCAAACAATGTGAACTTGGCAAGTTGTTGTCAATTCCATCATCTAATCTGCTCTGTTCATTGAACGTGGAAGAACTGTTATCGCACAAGCCGGAACAATGCAAATTAACTCCCTTCATGAATACATTAGTTCACGGTACAAACATCACAAGATTGCAGTGTGGAGCTACCACTTCAGATGATGTATAATTACGTATCTACAGTACCGGCTGGATGCAACGGCACTTGTAAAATGGGTTTGTACTATCCTGAGAGTGAAAGCAATGTGTGGTGGAAATAGAAATCTGTCGATATATTTTCGTCCCTCGGAGAATATTCTCACAGTATATAGTACAGTGAGAGTCCACTGTATATATGGAAGTACGTTGTTTTGTGCATATTTGCGTGTAAAATATGGAAATGGGAACAACCTGCAGGCTGCGGGATAACGTATTCATAACCATGCTGTACTTGTCCTCCTCAAGTGATGAGAGGCTGGTGAAGGAATATGAACAAGTTAAATTAGCGATAGTATGGAAAACAGTTGATGATGGGATTATGGATAAGTACCCGTGTATATTCACTGTAAGAAAAAAAATTAAGACTGCAAAAATAAAAGAAATACTGTCAAATTTGTAGTATTAATCATAACGTCAATGTTCCTGTTTCCCTTGGATGAGGAGCCTATCATTGACAATGGTGCGGGGATGCTACGAAAATATCAATTTTGCCAACAGGGCTCAGAGTCATTAAATAAGGGTAATAAGAGAAATGTAGATAAGTAATTATGCAAAGGTAGGTTAGCCACTGAGGTTACATCCTGGAATAGGAGCTGACGAAGAGAGAAAATGTGAAAGTAGTTGAGCAAGTCCGGATCGTGAAAGTATCTATACATAGCAAAGTTCGTGCAAAGCAGTGATCATAATTTGGCAAGGCTGTTACTCACGTAACAATTGTGGTGAAGGCTGGAGGAGACAGGATCGGAATGAATGTGTTGATTACAAATGAAAAATTACCATTAATTGCCATGGAATTGAAAGAGTGGAGATTGTAAAGGTAGTTTCAATGGGAAGGGAAATCAGTGAATCGTAAAGTTTGCTAAAGAAATTTAAATTTTTAAAAGCCTACTGTTCACACGGTGAAAGTAGTGAAAGTGGTGAAAGTAGAGGAAGCAGTGAAAGTAGGGAAAGGATTGCAAGTGGAGAAAGTAAACAAATCCATCAAATCTTCAAATTACTTCCAGATCCTCTTTATATTTTCTAACAAACCAAACTATCCATGTCTCTCTTACAAATATTTTATAGTACTTCCCCATCTAAAAATGGAGTATAGCAAAAAGGCTATTTAAACAGCTGAAAAACGCTCGAACAAATTTTTACGACAGAGTAATACAATGAACGATGTGCTCATGGAGTGCGTTCCGAATGAGGAGTTTATGGGAGAAGCAGCTCTCGCCCCATGCGATGAAAGGGAAAAGATCCGTTTGAGATATGCACCAGTCAATAGAGGCTGTAAGGAGGGAGATTGAAGTTAAAGACAAGTGTGGTCCATTTTATGGTAGCTCTTTTACCTGTCGGAACGATTTAGGGAAGCTATTAAATGACCACAAAATGCCACCAATGATCCATTCCATCTGCTCTGAAACATCCCCTATCACATAATGCTCTCTCAAATGATGCACTTTCTCCGAACCAGAGAAATCAAATGCTTTCCGGATCGGTTCCTGACCTTTCCTCCCACTCAAGTCTCCAGACTCGTCCCGAATAAAGACGCTGGAGATAGGAGAGGACGAGCATGCAAAATTATGACGGTTTCATGGATGACATTTCCAAATGGTTTTTATGAGTCCCAACTCCTTCCCCTGTAGATAAACTTGAGTCAGGCCTGTCATGCTTAAAGTTTCTATTCACTGTGTTAAAAAAACTTATATGGGCAGTGTATATGTACTAAATGCAGGAAATCAACAACTTTTGTAGTAGTAAAGGAGAAAAGTCCTTTCTCCATGCTGGACGCGCGTGTGTGCCAACTTGCCTGCTCCTTCTCAATCAAAGGCTCTCGTGAGCATGGACTCCACTCTCGGGTAACGTTCATTGGAAAGTGAAACCTAAGGTGGTGATAAGAAGTAACGAGATCATTTTTCTCTCCACTCTCTTCTTACTTAGTCAATTTGATCGTCTCATTTGTGGGTGGGGGAGAAATATCAGGGCTAAGATTACGCACGCAAGTAGTTACTATTTCCATTTCCTATACGTTCCCTATGTACATAAGTTATATTTATAAGCAGGGTTGTTTGTACAGCGACATAAACACCGTAAATAATTGCACTCCTGACTACCGCTCCTGCCTTTCCCCCAATTTCCTCTCCATGACAAAGTGTACTTCTCGGAGGGACTTTTTCCCACAAATTGAAAACCGTTATTACTACTTGCCTCTATAAGTATCTTTTGCCTATTAATTTCCTAAAGGAACGTTCTCACTTACAGTTTCGCCCCTCATCTTCACCCAAACAATTATATTTTTGCTGGTGTAGATTCCTTCCAAGTTTCTTCCTAACTTTCACTATCTACCTATAACTCTATCTCTTGATTTTTAATCTAAAAGCATTCTAAAGCTTTTACAGGAATCTCTACAACAAATTGAACTCGATCTAACTTTTACATTTTTTCCTCCAGCAATGTAAATATGCTAGTTAAAATGAAGTCTTTGCACGTGTAAGTGCTTTCACTTAATTTTCTCCGATAATTTTTACCTTCGACAGATGCATCTTCAGGCATAAGGTATGGAATCTATAAATAGTATTATAATGCACATACTACACAAAGTGCGTTTTTTGTATCGAGCAGGAAAATGCAAAATTATTGTAGAGTTTAATTTTGAATCGTAAGGATTTTTGGTACTTGCTGTTGAGCATCTTCAATATTTTCCCTAAGATTTTAACTTTTGATTCCCACTTACATTTTTTTTAAACACACCTGGGCTTCTTAAATTTTCAAGAGGCTTTTGAATTTTGAAGTTAAACGATTGAGAGGCTTTAAAAGGAAGAGTAGCAAGAGGGAAAGTCCACACAGGCATGGAGTTCACTTTGGAAATCTAATAGTGATGAATGTGTGTAGGATGATCAAACGTGTGGGAAATAACAAGAGTTGGTACATTTGGTGCATAGGTCCTTACCCAGGCCGTATATTTGTGCGTAGACACATGCATACTGACATGGGCGGACTGAATTATATAAAAGGAAAAACAAAGTGATAAAACGTGCAGCACACGTTTGTGTAAAATAAAGTTTACTCCGAAGGACAGATAATACCAGGGAGAAACAAGTTGTGCGGAATTACGGACTTTTCGCTAGCTCCGGGACTTGTACATGAAAAAACGTAGAGGCGGAGAGGACCTGCCGCTTAAAATGCATACATACATAGATGCACAGAGAGCTAAAATAACTGCTAGCCATAAGAGAAGTATATGAGGGAAGGGGCGATATAAAAATACGTACTTGGTACACTTGCAATGTGTTTTTGTGTGAACATAAAGCGTTTTTTGATAGTTTTCGAGCGAGAAGGGGGCTTTATGCGGAGCCTCCTAGAACCCTTCGGAGATGTACATGTATAGTTAGGAAGCAGGTATGCATGAGCTTGTTGGAGGTCTGGTCTATTGGAAGACGTATTGTGGGAAGGAGGCCATATCAGTATAAATCAGTCTGGTTTTTATAAACGGTTTAAGTTTATGCCATGCTAAAAGACATGTACTCTTGTTCTCTCCTCTCCTATGACCACACATCTCGTCTCGCTATCAACTTTCATAAAAGTAGCATAAACTTTTCCATCTTACATGCAATCCGCTTAAACGGTCACGAAGGAATTTTATCCCAGGCCGTCAAGAGACTTTCATTGGATTATAAATAAAATGGCAAATAGTAGCTCCAGCTACTCATTTTTTATCAAGTCTCTCATCTCCCCTCATAGCCCCTTCCCCTATACAACAGCCCTCCCTATCGTTTGAATACACTAAATGTCTTACACTTAATTACGTGCACAAAAAGAACGAGTGAAAATTTGCAGCTCTCAATTGGGGCTTGCAGTAATTACAATGGTTTCTTGTTTGCATTTTTATTTGTAGTACAAGGAAATTTCTTTATACTTTTTGGGACTTTCTCTAAAATTTGTATTCTCTCGGACTTTCTCCAGAATTTCTATGGTTTCTTCTGCCTTTCTCCTCTGCTTTCTCCAGACTTATACATCTGCTTTCTTCAGAATTTTGTCTCTACTTTCTCTAGACTTTCTCCTTTTCTTTCTCCAGACTTTCTCCTTTGCTTTAACCAGACTTTCTCATTTGCTTTCTCCAGACTTTCTCCTTTGCTTTCTCCAGACTTTCTCCTTTGCTTTCTCCAGAAATTCTGTATTTTTCTCAGAATTTTTCTAGAATTTCTCGTTCTACATTTTTTTTATGATTTCTGTATTTACTTTGTTCATTCTCTTTTTTGTCCTTTCTCTACACGACATGTGTAATATTTCGTAACTTGCCCTGTGATCTATCCAAGTTATTAATGTACCTACTCCAATATCCTCTTTGTTCTTCTTTCATATCTTATTACATGTCATTTCTGGAAGATTGCTCATCATAATAACCTTGAAATTTTCTATTCTGCTGATGCACATCTTTTTTTACGTCACTATGTACGCCATGTATACTTCAACGTTTAACATTTATTTGTAAATTTATAGCTTCCGCTGTTGCGAAAAATTCCCCATTCCCTCCTGACGGCCTTTGAGTATTCAAGTTATTTTATCTGCTGCAGTTTTTATTGTTACTGAATGTAGACCACTACTATATGTACTTGAGGGATGATGATACGAAAGATGGGCTTATAGTAGTTTTGTGAAGAGAGAATATTTGCTCCCGGCTCCCCATCCATCTCTTGGAGTAATCTCCGTCTAGGATTACTTTCTACGGATAATACTTGTTATTGCAATTCCCTACTTAGGACTACATTTGTAATTGTTATGCTAAGATCGTCCATGGTTCGAGGAGAGATTGGACGGGAGCAGTAGGGAAAACTGGGGTGTAATTTAGGTCGTGTCCGAGTGCCGAGGATATAGTCATAGTTTATTATTTTGGTAGAATCGTTCCCGAAATGCTTTGTAGCATTCACAAGTGATATTGTTTCATAGTTTAGTGTTACATGAAGGCTGGAGGTAGATAGGGGAAAAGTATAAACAAATACATCCTCTACCGTAAAACGGGCACTGGGGCTATCGCATACTGGAATCCATGCATGCCAAAACCATTTCCATATGTGTATGAGTTAGCTGTAATTATATACAGGTACTTCCGTAGGTATGTATGCATATACATATGCACCTTGAACATATAATCATTGCATGCACTTATAAAAATACAAACCCGGATCAAATTTGATTTGCCATTTTTCCACACATGGTTTCAGAGCCCGGAATCGGCATTCGCACAGACACACATTGTATAGTATGCTTGGCCTATACATGTTTGTAAGTACGTGGCTTATTTGCACGTTTACATGCAAATATTTCATTTTGACCGCGTGAGCATATGCACACATTTATACTTGTTTATGAATATAAATACTTGTATATTATATTTAGCATTCCTTAGGCATGGTCATGCTAACTTACGTGCATGCTACTAATGCATGCATGAGAGCAATATGTGTTTCCATGATTATGAAAGGGCGTGCAAGCAAGTATCTATAAACAGTTTGGAACTGTGCGGACAGAGGCTATAAGTAATATATAAGTACATTCATATACATATGCCCCTAAGTGTAACACGTCCGTACAGAAGGAATGTGGAAATTGCAAGGATTTATAATACCGTCATATATTACGCTTTGAATTCCACTTGAATTGGTTTGGCGGAAAATCGCAAATGTGGCGAGGTTCAGAACAAGGCAGGGACACTGATAGGATCTCTTTCCCCATGTAAAGTGGTCATGGAAAAAACAGGGTCTAAAAAGTGAATCGTATGTTTGTACTGGACTTGTTTTTCTGCACATAAAACATGCACCCAGATACCCTTGCAAATTCAGTGCATATTTAGCACACAAGAGTGCTGGTATGTGGAGGGGAAAGTTTTACATGCTTTCTCCACCAAAGATTACTTTTTCAAGGAAAGGCTATAAATGTACATGTGAGGATTTGTAGGCACTAGTCTATAGTCTGTATTTGTGTACATGCCCAAAGCATATGTATTGTGCATACTTGAAAAAAAAGTACGTTTAAAAACTAATGTTGTGTAGATACAAGCAAATAAAGGGAAAGTTTGCATATGCGTCCTTCTGGAGATTTTTATCAGGCACAGGGTAATAGTATATAAGTGGCTTTACGCATGGGATAACAGCGGATATGTCTATACATAATTGCATATGCATTTGGGAGGTGGGTAGGTATGAAATAGGACGGATGTAATATGCATATAGTACAGGACAGAGAGTAAACAGTCGGAGCTTGGGAGGCTATTTGGGTCATAACCCAAAGCAAGAGCTACTCGAATCGGAGGATATTGTGTAAGGGAACGAGCCTAGCTATCATAAATTTTTATTAGTTTTTCTCTCTCCAGTAAGTTGTTGTTTCTCTTTCTGTTTGACCTTTGAAATGTCTGTTGATCTGCTTTATGCATGACTCAAGAACATAGCGGAGTAAATACCTCTCTCCAAGCCACCAACCGCTCCCTTTATCTCCGGTTCTTTTGTCCCTGGGAGAGAGAATGGGAGAGGAAACCAACTTTTTATTCAGCAGTCGCCTTTGTACCAAAATTTGCAATCCTAAAAAACAGATGGCAAGTGCTTAAAAGAATGTACATATGTACCTATCACTTCGCAATTCTTTCATTTTTGCACATACACCCTTTTACTTTCTCCTGTAGTCGTGCACTTTCTCCTATAATTTTATCAATAATTAGTTCTATACTTTCTCTGTGCTTTCACATATATTTTCTCCTATACTTTCTCCTATAATTTCTCCTATACTTTCTCCTGTACTTTCACCTACACTTTCACATATACTTTCTCCTGTACTTTTACCTACACTTTCACATATACTTTCTCCTGTACTTTCACCTACACTTTCACATATACTTTCTCCTGTACTTTCGCCCATACTTTTACTACAAATGTATCCTATACTGTCACTTTAAATTTCTCCCATACTTTACCTTATATTTATTTCTCCGACTGCATTCTCCAGTAGCCTGCACTGCATTTAGCTTTGACTCCAGAAGTAGGAGTAGTTTTCCCTCGGAATAATAATGAAAGCTGTGGGCTTTATACTTTTTGTCATTGTCATCGGAGTAGCATCGCTCTCTCTCTCTCTCTCTCTCTGTGCCTCAAGTACCTCCGCACTTTTATGCAAATGTAATAAACGTACAGGTACAATAGATACACATGTATTTGACTCAAGTGCCCTCATTTATGTAACCAACCTACCATCCCTCCTTCAAATTTTTGAGCACTAGCATGCATTACAGGAGTAAATGCAGGCACGCTCTCACCATACAGATAGTTACACACTTATATATATATACATACATATAACTAGCTCACAGGCTGGGTCCCGTCGAGTACGATCAAATCGACCGTAATATTCTCAAAGGCTTGTTTTAAAACGTGCCTTCCTCTCACCAAATATGTACAGCTACTTGGGCTTGAGTGGGCCTAGTGACTCTTTCGTCTGGATACCTCTTCCATGTAAAAAGAAATTCGGAGATATCTATATAATTAAGTGAAGCCCCCCATATAGATTTGTTTTGAATGCTGTTCCTGAATGCAGGACATTTTCGAAACTACAGACTTGCAGTGAAGTTTGGATTTGGGAGGTCGAAGGCAGTACATAATTATAGCTATGTGTGAAAAGTAAATACATATAAGGTACATATATATATTCAAAAGTTAGAATGTACATACATGTGGAAACTCAAAGTGTGAAAGCAAATTTTGAACCTTTGGAACCCTTCTCCTGTTTTTCTGGAAAATACAGGTAAGAGCGCCTTATTTGTCTGTCCGCATATAATGACTATTATCATAGTCAAATCCAAGTAAACACGTGGAATTCTATATTCCAGGGAATGCTTACACAGGAATCTCTAGTTACAAACATATGAATAAATACGCATTGCATTACAAACAAACTTATACCCCATCAGTATGTACATGCCCATTTGTATATTCCTATGCATATGCTCCAAAGTAAGACTATCCTTGTAAGGTTCTAAAATACATGTATATTTTAAAGAAATCATATATCTATGTAAACATCCACTTGCTCATGTATGGAAATACCGAGCTTAATGTAGACATACGTACTTTAGTAAAAAATAATATAATAAATTCCCGAAAGACATTTAACCATAGATACATATATAGATATTAGCCCCATATGTTGAGCAGATGAATTTGAAAGGGAAGGGAAACTATAGGGACCAGGTTTTTGTGAGGAGAGCGATCCGTGCCCATTTGTTGTGAGCCAATAATTTCCCTATAGAATTCCTATAGCGTGTTGTGTTACTGCCAAAACCACACACTCAACTATTGTTCTTGGAGGATTAGTACGTCTTAAGACTCCCGCAAGAATTCCTTTTTTCCTCCTTCCTCCACACCTCCTGCTTGACTGGATCCTCAACCTCGGAGGGACTCCCTCCTCCAGTTCCAAGTCCTACATGCACAGAACTACACATGTTATGTACATACGTCGTCTACATAATGCTATGAGAATCCGGAGGAAATCCGTGTGCCGTCTAACTAGGCTTATCTGTCCGCAGTCCCGTCGGATCCCATGAAAATTTAACTTGTTCTGACACCTCTCCCACATCCTCTCATTCAGTCTGAGAGCCATTTCTTTGGCAAAACTCCCTCCTCCTCCTCCTCCACCTCCTCCTCCTCCTCCTCCTCCTCTTCAACACTCACCCCGCCAGGGGATTCTAATGCAGCCCTTCCTATGTGTCGTTCAGCCCATCCCGCCTAATGCCTCTCAAAATATGCAATCAATTCCAATGCTCTTACAAACAATAAGTCCTCACATGTATTCAAAGCTGCTTGTGTATAAAAACTTGGGAAAATATCGTCTCTCTTAAAAGTATAAAAAAAAGGTTTCATTTCCCTTGAAAAAACATTGGAAATTGTGTCATTTCCCTTAAAAAAAAAAGATAGGAAGGGATCATTTACTTTATAAACATTCAAAACTGAAATTAGCATAGAGAAGCTTACGTGAAAGATCTACTGTACAGGAGCTTATGGAAAATAAAACATGTTTATGTAATTCTTGTGAAGGGAAAAAACAAATGCAGTTTACAGTAGAAGGAATTATTTGAGGAAATGGGAAAAACAGGGGAGTACAGTACTGCTAAAATTATTACGGATTCTAACGCACACGCCATTACACATAGGAAATCAGGCTAGTTTGCAATTAAAGTAAAACAAGGGCTGGAGCCTGAGGGAAAGGAACGGAGGAATGAGTCCTGTAAAATTAATAACCTTCTAGTAGAAAATTGCAAAACGGATACTCCTTGACGGGCAAGTTCCTCCCTTGTAATTCAAAAATATAAGTACACAAAAAAATCCTGATCTGCTTGTTTCTCTGTATAACTTTAAGAATTTCATTGCTGGAATTAATTTGGCAGAAAAAAATATAGTATTTACTTTATATTCTTATACCCTCAACTCAACACAAATAGTAAACGGGGCATGTAATTAATTTTAACGCAATCATAGTATTGCGTTAAAACTTGTCGTTTTTTGAAGCCCTTGTAATAGTACACTAGCCCTTGTTGTAAGTGTGTTGTGTATAGAGACTGTCGATGCTGTTGAATTGTAATATTTGATTATGGCTCTGTATATGGGAAGTGGAGCTTTTGCTAGAGGTCTTCTCACTTCGGATTGGTCTTGCGGTTACAACGAAATTTTCAGATTACACGGACAATTCTTATCTAAATCACAATAATTCTTTCTTTAGTTTGGATTTAAGACCTATGTGGCACGCTATCGCATCATAAAATGTGAAATAAAGAATGTCGCGGAATTCAAATCTGACACAATTACTCTGAATCTAGTTGCTACTGCTTAATGTTCGTTTCATTTCGCTTCTCCTATAACCTTCCTTAATATGATGTCAAAATCCTTACGTTGAAGTCTCAGCGGTGACTGGGCTGAATTTTTATGCTGATTACGAGTCGGAGCAGGAAGAATGCAGAATAAATATGAAATTGATTGGAGTTTTAAGGTGGACAATTATTTCTTAAATAATTGAAGTTCCAGTTTGCAACCGTTACTTGAGTTTGAGGTTACTGTTCATGTTCCTGCAGGATAAAACCACTCGATTGATTTCTGCTTTTAATAGTTGCAAATCCTGCTCAGAGTTCAGTTGGATATATTGCAAGCTGCACGAAACTTGAGAAATTTAAAATACAGAGAATTCATGTTAAGATTCAAACTTAAAATTAAAAATGGATGCGTAGGTTAAGTTCAGATTCATTATTGACTGCGTGTATACGTACAATTCACTTGAGGCAAATGTAAGCCAAGTACTTATCCAGGTCCATGTTATGCTCTCTGCATGTTTCAAGTTAAGATCCGGAAGTCTTAATCAAATTCAGATCCGGAAGTCTTAATCAAATTCAGATCCAGAAGTGTAGTTCAAGTACAGAACTAGAAGTCCAGTTCAAGTTCAGAATCAGAATTCAAGTTCAAGTTCAGAATCAGAATTCAAGTTCAAGTTCAGATCCAGAAGTCAAGTTCAAGTTCAGATCCAGAAGTCTAGTTCAAGTTCAGATCCAGAAGTCAAGCTCAAGTTCAGAATCAGAATTCAAGTTCAAGTTCAGATCCAGAAGTCAAGTTCAAGTTCAGATCCAGAATTCAAGTTCAAGTTCAGATCCATAATTCAAGTTCAGATCCAGAATTCAAGTTCAAGTTCAGATCCAGAATTCAAGTTCAAGTTCAGATCCAGAATTCAAGTTCAAGTTCAGATCCAGAATTCAAGTTCAAGTTCAGATCCAGAAGTCAAGCTCAAGTTCAGATCCAGAATTCAAGTTCAAGTTCAGATCCAGAAGTCAAGCTCAAGTTCAGATCCAGAATTCAAGTTCAGATCCAGAATTCAAGTTCAAGTTCAGATCCAGAATTCAAGTTCAAGTTCAGATCCAGAATTCAAGTTCAAGTTCAGATCCAGAATTCAAGTTCAAGTTCAGATCCAGAATTCAAGTTCTGATCCAGAATTCTAGTTCAAGTACAGATCCATAAACGTAATTCAAATTCAGATGTAGAAGTCGGGTTCAAGTTCAGACGCAGAAGTCTGGTTCAAGTTCAGATCCAGAATTCAAGTTCAAGTTCAGATCCAGAAGTGTCGTTCAAATTCAGATTCAGAAGTCTAGTTCAAGTAGTTCAAGTGCACATCCAGAAGTCAAGTTCAAATCTGATCCACAAGTAATTACATATAGTTCAAGCTCATATTCCCATGACAAGTTTACCTTCAGATCCAAAAGTCAAGTTCAAATTTCACATTCGAAATGCCTAAAACAACTGGAGCGTTCCTGCCAACCATATTACACATGTCATAATGGAAATACATATGTATATTGACCCTAAAATGTATCTATATTACAACTTCTTTGTATTTTATTTGTTAATTAAATTGTTAAAGCATCGAAATTGTCACCCCATTTCTTCCGTCCTATTTGAAAATTGCCTTTTATGTTGACTCACTCGGAATTCTAATGACAAGATTAATTTTTATTCAGAGCTGTCCCCACCGCAGACACTGCGTGTGGGTTCGGAAGCTAAGTTCTTACGGAACCAGCTACCATTTTAAGGACTATCGTCCATAAGCGCCAGAGCACATCCCAAATGCTCCTATTCTACCTTCAAGTTTCAACATACATTCCTTCGGAACTCGAACAGTGGTTTAAGTACTTGCAAATGGGATACGCAATGTGATTAGTTAAAGACAGGAGAAATTTTGCAGAGGGAAGATGGAGCCCGTCCAAGACATTAGCCCATAAATGAATTCTGGAGAAGTTCCACTTCCACTTGGCAAAACCAGTACAAGTGGTTGGGGGCTTGAGCAAGAGTCTTTAATTTTGCGGTCTGCTCCCACACACGGCTCGGAGCATCGGAGCTCCCCCATCAATACTGTAGTCTGTGTACCTCTATGTATATGTTTATATGGTTATAGAATCCCGAGGACAGAAGGACAAGGAAGACGAAACAAAGACATGAAGAGTAATGGTGATGGGACGACTGGAGTCCTCGGTGGAGTTGAGATAAGGAAGTAGAGTGAGGAGATAGCACAAGGGTTAATGTGACATTCAATGAGAATGCCAGACGACAGCCGCTGACGTCCCGACAAACACTTTGTACGAAAAGCCTCAAAAACTTCGGAGTTGAACAAGAATGCGGAGATAAGACGCCCTCCTCACATTTACATTCGTCACCCACTTCTCCTCTCCAACTCCTCAATTTCCCTGGCCTAAATATAATTCCTAAATTCAAACCATAATCTTCATGGCCCCACAACTTTCTCATTACTATTAGAACTCAACTATCAGGCTCAAATCAACCAATTATTACCATCAAACTACCAACAGAACAGACCTCACTTGAGAATTACTTATTCTCAGCCAAAACTCTTCTCAAGATAGAGAGAGAGAGAGAGTCTGAAATGCTCACCCGCATGGAACTTCAAGTACGATGTTTCCCCTTTATACTTTATTGTACGACGTGTACGGAGCTGAAGGAATTACAACACAACGCTATTTTGCAATGCATGAGGAATTATAATGCTCTTCGTCTGCTATTACAGCGAACATTCTCATGGAAGCTACATACAGGGACCTTCACACTATAAATCTCCAGAAGTTCCTCAATTCTCTCAAAACAGCTGTTGTCAAAATCCTGATTGGACAGTAATAGTTAAATTAAAAATATTTCCGTAATTACTACTATCTTTTTACTGTTGTTAAAATCGGGGATATTATTTCCTAAAATTGTTAAATAAATGTAAATATTGTCCGTGAGAAAAATTATGAATGCCTTTTGGAAGAGAGCTGAGGAAATATTCCAGAGATCCCTGTACACTCACTGAGGATGTGTGCTGGGACGGAGTCAAGAATTGTTTTGTATGCAAATACCATTTATCTCTTTCAAGTAAATTGCCAAGTGACGACTTTTCTCACAGGGAAAAATTTATGAGGAAAATACAGAGCCTATGTACGTTTGAAAGCTCAAGTTCCGAGAAAATCTTGACATGATTGGAGGAAAAGCTAAAAGCTATGTGACTGTGAGTGGGAATATTTTTGGGAAGGCATTTCCTGTAAAAAAAAAGTATAGATATACGTATTTCAATGAGAAAGTTTCTTCCAGGCTTATTGAGTAGGGGATGAGAGTGAGTTTGTGGTTGGTTCTTTTTCATTTTAAAAAAAATTCTTTTTGGAAAAAATTTAAAGCTAATGGCTTCTGAATTGAACTGAGTTGGATTTTTAAAAATTTTGTTTTTCTAAAGTGTCTTTTTTTTTTTGAGGAGAATAAAGTGGAATGGGATGAATGGAGTGCGTGAGGGAGTGTAACTTGAGACGTTTTGTACGCACTTTCTGCTCTAGTCAGATAAACTGTGTAGTGGAAGTGTGTGCGGGATATGCGGAGAGTGATGTTTATGCGTAAATATTTGTACGACTTGGGCCAGATGATTGAGGAGTGAGGGTGGATCATCTGTCGCTTTGAATTACCCTTAAAAGTGCGGTGGCTTTTTTTTCCAGTGTGAGAGAAAAATGTACCCATTTCATCTTCCCCATCACTCCGACTCTTCTTATTTACCTCAAATAGAACAGGAGCAGGAGGGATACTCATCTCCTCCTTTTTATACCCCTCCACAGATGAGCTTCCCCACAATAGCAATTCAAGATGTACTTTGTTACGCAACGTATATCTATAGATATGTATATACATGTGTTTGTATTAGGAGACGTATTTTGATACATATTTCTATTGCCCAATATGTCCATCATTTGTAAAGCATTAGGGTACGTATTAGGGATCGTGCTGGTGTCTGGATACTTGCACTGTAATAACATTCTCTTTTATAAGTGCTTGTCACATCCTTAAGTAATTACTGGTAAATATGGACTATCGGCTAAGGATCACAAGGAACTTTATGCAAATCCAACTACTGCATATCCACATATGTATGACAATAATAAATTCCGTATTTCCCAAAGCTCGAATTTTTGCAACATGGAAGTTCCAGGTTTTCAAGAATTTGAATTTAAATTACTGGAAAGCAGTCTTGAGAAACAAACATAATTATCTTTATTTCCTATTAATTATTTATGACTTATGACTCAGGAAACTGCGTACGATTATACAATTTTAATACATTAGCTCGAATTACCAATTCTGTCACATGAGTCTCCCTGCTGTTAAACAATGGTAATAAATTACTATGCTTGATTCATATTCAAAGTATAATAAAGATATCAGATGGGAACCCCTGGGTTATCGTCGGACCTGCAGGTGACATTTGACTATGTACACTGTCCTGGGTGTCCTTATATTGTAGTCCTCGCAACTTTGAGGAATTAACTCATGTAACTTATTCTACTTTTAATGTTATCGCATGGCACTATACAATTCCCCTGATTACGCCCATGTACAGGGATTTTAATTTATAGATTTACGTTTCCTTACTAAAATTATCAAAACCTAATTATTATGTA
Source organism: Allacma fusca (assembly GCA_947179485.1). Taxonomy (NCBI): domain Eukaryota; kingdom Metazoa; phylum Arthropoda; class Collembola; order Symphypleona; family Sminthuridae; genus Allacma; species Allacma fusca. The sequence continues at coordinate 29,051,256 of OX359247.1, read as the reverse complement.
TTAATGGTGTATGCTTCATTAGTTATATTTGAAAATCATTCCAATGGATAGGTCTTTCCTCCAGCATTTATTTTGTCCTCCAGGATTTAATTAAGTAAACAGAAAATGGTAATATAAGATGGTAATTAAGATAAAGCTGTTAGGGATCTTAATGGGGAATTAATTAGCTTGCCAGACTCAACAAGTAGGTATATAAATGGGTATTTGAGGTGAGTTTTCTCAAACTGACATAATTTCTGGTTGACATTAAATCCCTGGAAAAAAACTATTTCCTAAATCGAGTCTCTTCCTAAACCCAAAGTATGAAGTGCGTTGGTCTTTTCGTGCTCTTAGTAGTCGCGGTCGTCGTCGTAAGTACAATCTCTGAATTAAATTTTCTTTGTACTGAAAGTGTGAATAATAAATTATTGGAAAAATAGATATAAACAAATAATTTCCTGAATTTAAGGCTTCAGAGAGTTCCGTTGGTACGGATTCTGTCATCGATGTTTCGCTTCCAGACCATTCGCATGTTGACAAACAAAAGCGTCAGGTTGGGATCTACAAATAATACAAACTTACATCTGTTTTTAAGTGACTCATTGAAATTATTATAGTTTCCCTAAAATTATTTATTTTACTTTTGAAATTTAGCTGTTCAATTGCTTAGGGTCTGGAATAAGTACCACTCCTGGTTGTTACGGCTGTTGTAGTAACATGTGCGACCTCTTTTATACTCAATATGGTAACTTTTATCGATGTGCCTAAACGAGGGGATTCTCCGGATGTTTCTCATGATATTTTCTTCAATATTCCTTGTAAAAACGAGTATCCTTGAATTATTTCGGGGCTCACAATAAAATCAATGAAGTCACGAGAGAAGACTTGAATGTTTTGCTTTTGCATTTATTTTTAGTTGATATTTTAATGGTAATAAAATGAACTTAAAATATAATAATTTTTCCGTAATTCCCTTTGTTTGATTTTGGACAGGGATAAAAAAACAATTGTTGAAATTGATCCTTATGTTCTAAATCCCTCTCTTCTATATCCCTAAATTCTGAGGAATAATTATCTTCATTAATGTAGAAAAATTTATTAAGGATAGCTTGGGGGTGGTATAAACCCTGAGATCTATGAAACATCTCCCTCTGAATATTAACTTTGTCGATACTTTCGCTTTATCTCTTCGGATTTATAATCTCCCGAAAATATCCCTTTTGACTCTTCACCGACGATATGGGATACTCTTGCTGTATGTACATACATTCCTGTGCATATTGACTACTGTACGATAAGCTGTTGTGTATATATTAACAAATTTAGAATGAGTAAAAAGAAGAAGGGGAGCTGGAGAAGAGGTGCTGAGAGAGAGAGAGAGGATAGAATGCATTTGTCCGTATGTATAGAATTTGTGTGAGAGTGAGTGTATGAGGGTGGAAGTGAAATGAATAGAGGATTGCATGGTTGGTGTAACATTTTGGTCGGGAGCCAAGATCGTGTGAAAAGAGAAATGGACCGAGAACAGCTTCAATTAATTACCTCGTTCCTTAAAAATATCTTTGCTTTGTTCCATTCATTGAACAAGGTTTATTCTTAACCCTTACTCCCTATATTCCCTCAACCTGTATCTACTTTTTTTTCACATTTTAAAATCATCTTTCCTACCATTTCAACTTTCAACTCCTTCCCTATAGGAATATATTCCTCCTCACTATACAGCTCCTGTCTTCAGCTTCGTAACCTCCCCTCATTCCTCAATCCACTTAGCTATAATCCCAGTTAGATCCCTCATTTCCTATAAACCACAAGTGTCTACATGGACGCAGTGCATCTTACAGTCCTCATTAAGTGCCCTCCCCTTCTCAAAGACCGCATGCAGTACAGTGCAAGCACATACATACTTGCACTTGCACTCTGTTCGTAAGCGAAACTTAAATGTTAAACAAATCTTTACAGCTTACTCTTTTTTAATGATCATCTCCCGCATACAAAAACACACATCCGTTTTAGAAACTACAAAATGAATCACCTGCAAAGAACGTCCCCGCCTGCAGAAACAGGACTTACTTCAAACAACTCCAAGAAATAAAAGTCATTCGCCATTGAGACACCGTGAAATTAAATGCAGGAGTAATGTTTCGTAAAATATTAAAAAGCTGACTTGTACATACACTTGGAAATTGTAAAAGGAAATATGAAAACTGTTTTGAAGCAGAATTCACACTAAAATTACATTTAGGAGCACAAATGTTAACAGTTTAGAATTTATTTTCAAGAAGCAAAAATAAGCAGGTTGAAATTGTTAAGGAGTGAGAAAGAATACAAAAATTTTAAGATCGCATTTGCTCACTATGATGACTAAAAATTGAGGATTATTATTATTTTGGTCGGTAGAAAATTCAACGGAAATTACTTTTTGCTCCTTAGCCGACGATGTGGATACTCATACACCTCATTTGATTGCATGAGTAACCTTATGGAAGACTGCAGGCAAGTCAATTCCGCATTAAAAGTATTCTCGCGTATTCTTTCTCTCTCTCTCTCTCTCTCTCTCTCTCTCTCTCTCACACACACACACACACTCACTCACTCACACACTTCTCTTTTTCTCACATGCTTTAACATATACAGGGAATTATAGGATTGCTCTCTGCCTCACACTCACACTCTCTCGAGCCCATAACCAATGTATGTACAGCCCTGATCGATTATTCCACTGAAAAAGTTAATGGAAAGGACAATGTAAAGGAAATGAAGCTCGGCAATATTTCTTCCAGCAATTACACCACTCAACTTTTGTCTCTTTTCCTATCCTCCTCCATCATTATCTCCCCCCAAATGTAACTTTCCCAGCTCTTCCAGCAACTCCTCCGGCCACAGGTATCCTAACTTTTGTTATCTCTCTCACACAAGAAATCTCCTTTTAATAATCTCATCTTCTCAATGCGGAATTTCTTGACTGCAGTGCCGCATCACGTACTCATCTGCATAGGATTATTTCCAATATGTATATATACTTCTAAATTCCAATTCTGTTTTTAAAGTGTCCAGAGGAGATGATGATCCAAACAATTTTAAAAGAATTTTCGGAGGGACGGAGGGAGAGGGGAGCGAGAGTTGAGGGAGGGGGGGGGTGGAAGAACCAGTTGGAAAGAATGGGAATTTCATCAGTGGAGAGATATAAATGAACTTGAACCAGCTGTCTGATGCATATATCTACAAAGAATTTTTCCCCCATTTTGAGCTGATTCCATTTGCTTCTTCCCAGTAGTGTCCAATTCTTATTCGTTACTTAAAAGACTTTATTCTGGAATACCATCTCTTCATCCAAGTCTCATTAAAATAACACAGGCGTAATTAATTACATACTGTTAAAACACCACTTGATTTTTTCAAAACAGAGGATTACGCGTATATCGTATTCCATTTGACGCCCTCACCCTGGTAAAATAAAGGGACGGTAAAAAAAAGTGGCGGGGTTGACAGTATCATAAATTGTAAACGTGCGGGGCCTTGATAAAGGGAAAACAGGAAGTAAAAAAGGAGCGGAGGCTGGGTTGAGAAAGTAATGTGAGAAAATCAGTGACATTGAATTGTAAATTGGTATTGAACTGTTTTTGTCAAATTCCTTTGAGTCTATTCCGACTGTGAGGAGTTTTGGGGGCTGCTTTACTCTTTGTATGTATATGTGTGTGTGTGTGTGTGTGTGTGTGTGTGTGTTTGTGTGTGTGTGTGTCAAAGAAAGAATTCTAAGGAGAATTTCTCTGCAATGTGCACATTTGCGTGTGTGCTCTATAACAGGAGTTGATCTCCGACAGGGGCAATCGTCAGAGGCAAACGGAATAGGAAGCTTCTATTTGTATTGACACGGTGTGAGAAATGTACACGGTCTGTGAGTAGAGAGTCAGAGGTGCACTCAAAGAAGCCTATAACGTAAATATAATTTCAAGGCTCAGGAATAAGGAAAATACCTACGTACAAATTTCCCATAGTCAAAACACATTTACATTATTTCTTGAACGAGAGCTGATGATGAGAGCAAGAAGGGTTCAAAGAGTCAAAACTACTCTTGGGTCTGGATATGCAGTGTCTGTATTTGGACTAAAAGGATATTGATAGACATATACATATGAGCCGGCTCCTTTCTACTACATGCAGTAACTCATCTATTATGAGACTAATACTAATGCACATGTAGATACATACATACGTCCATATGCACGTTACTTTCAAATTAGGTATATCAAGATGCAGGTCCCTCGGAACCATTACTTATTGTCTCTATGTATAGATACAGGCAGGGACGTGTAACTCCCGGGTAACACTCTACACGCTCACCTAATATGTATGTAAATCCGGAATCATTATGTATTTGTACAGACGCTGAGGTACATGATTTCCATACGAATATCCCCAGTTAAGGAGCAACTGCCGTGATTTACCCCGAGTTGGAACAAATCCAAGCCTTCAATTTTACTCCTTCCAACTACCAGCAAAAATCCACACATTAAATAATAATACATAAATACTTAAATGCAATGCATTATAAAATTCAAACAAGGCCATCACACTGAGCTTTCTTTCCCCACCTTGAGGGCAATGACCTCACCGGGATCAAATTTACCCATGACCTTGTGTTGATTTGCTAAAAGACAAGGAGCAATTATCCTGAGAACATTTTTGAAATCAAGATTGAGAATGTGTCCAAAATTTGGGTATAATTAAGGAAAGGAGAAATTACAGGATTTTTCTTTTGCTTCTTAGCCAAGATTTTTGGGGGTGATGGGGAACCTCCATAAATAGTTGTGGAGTATGTGCGTGTGTAGTTAATGTGTATAGCTTTATGTAAATGTAGATAGGAGCTTGTGTGTATTTATTATGCAGGCGTGATCCGATGCTTTTTTACGTAACCTTGTAACATTACGTGTAGGTAATGTGAGGATTTAGAGACCTCAGAGAAATTTCATAGGGAAGGATTTTTATATATGTATGTATGCATAGTGTATAGAGAGATAGAGGGAGAGAGTAAAAGCGAAACCATTTGGTGGAGAAATTAACGAGGGGTGTTTTATAATACTATAGGTAATGCTACTGTGTGTGTTTCTGTGTGTTGTGTGTGTGTGTGTGTGTTATGCGATAGGGAGACTGTAAAATGCCTCATTTTCTTGCATGTGCTCCCTCCTAATGACTTTTCCTTTAATTTCTCCCTCTCCCTTCCCATTCTTGAATTTCAATACATGGGCTGTATGGAGCCATTTCCAGGAAGGTAGTAAAAACAAGGTAGAAAGGTACACAGAGGGAGAGAGAGAGAGAGAGAGAGAGAGACGCGGCTGTTCTGGAAAAATGTGAGGATCAGCCCGTAAAAATCCATTTTTATGTCCATGGACATGTGTTGAATGGAGTAGTAGAAAGTTGGTCCTCACCTTCCTCCGAATTATTGCCTTTGTCTGCCTCCCTGCTAATAAAATTTCCCGGGAATATAAACAAAAGGGCTGTTGCTCAGAGGGAGACTCTTCCAGGAATGGGCCAATTCCACAGGAATCACGTGGGAATTTTTGGGGTTAGGAGGGAATCATAATAAACATTATCATTATGGGCATCTTCCAATAACTCGGGAATTCCTTCCTCTTCACCTTCTCACCCAGCCAAAATTAACCATAAACAGATACACAATGGAGCATTGTCAGTGTCTTTTCTGCATACTCAGCGTTTTGTTAATGCTCATGAAAACCAGTCCCTTTTTACAACAGCCCATTTCTGTAGCTTATGACTCTTTTGAAATTTTATGGGGTGCTGTATCTACACACATCCTCCCACACAGACCAGTCTGTCTCAAGCGGATTATCAATTTTTCTAAAAATAGGAAAATATGAGGAAAGCTAATCCCTTCTATGGGAATTGCTCTAAGGGCTACGCAGAGTATAAGAACTGACTCACTGGGATTTCAAAGTCAATGGTTTTAATTTTAAGGTCCGGAAATTTAATTATTACGCAACTGGTTGGGTTTAAATTGGGGTTTTAATCCCGTCGTTAGCTGAGTGGCAATTCTGGATTTGGACTGGACTGAGTAGTATTCTGTTTTTAGGCTGATTAAAATTACGTCAATTATGTAGATACTTGTTATAGATTGTAGGTAAAAAATATATTTAAACAATAAGTAACAAAATTATTAACAAAAAAATTAATAAAACAACCAGGAGCTTGCAATTAGTTACAAAGTCAAATTTAAAGATGCAAGATCATTTTACATTTGAAGCCCCAATTTTCAACTGTGTTGTTTGAATTTGGGGGCAATTATGATTGTCATCCACAAGTGTAAAATTTAATTTAATATTTACATGACTTGCGTTACTTCTAAGAAAACTCTATTTGTTGAGCGAAACTAATATAAGCTCTTGTATTCATTTACTTAGAAAATCAAATTAAATCGTAGCAGTCGACAAAAGGAGTTCCTAAGGGCGGGGTTTTGTATTTATGTATGTATGTACATCCAGTGAGATGCAGGACTTGCTATTAAGAAAATCAATGATTTGTCTACTGATGAACAAAATACGTACATTACAATGAGTGGATTTAGGTAGAATTTAAAATTCAACCTTAAATCATTTCGCTACATATGTACGCTCATGTAGCTTTGGTTTAGCCCTCATTGGAAATCCGTGATTTAATTGGTTTAATACCTTCACAACTCAATCGATACAAATCAATCAAATCTAAAATGCAAATAAGTTCGTACAAGAATTGAGTTACCTGGACATAGAGCGACCACGGTTGGGGAATGGTAAAGGATCAAATTGGATACAACAAAGTTATGATAGTGTGTCGAATTCGCAACAAATGCAATTACCCGAACCTCCTGATCCAGAAGACCTCATGGGAATTTATACTCGGAGTAAACCTTCCCAACAAATGCAATTATTCCCTGAGAAAGTAGCCAGTCATGACAACTTTATTAAAAGCAAACCATAAATAAATAAACAAACGACGGGAGGGAGTAAAGAAAACTATTTACAATGCATGGGCCCAGTTCGATTGTCCAATATGGGGAGTTCTCAGTCCTCACAAAATGCAATTCCAAGGGAATCTAACGACCCTGTTTACTCCCTCCGTCCCAGTCTCTAGCATAGCATAGTCTCAACTCCAAAGAATCCCCGCCAATCGGTATTTGAATTTTTGCCAGAAAATAAAATGTCAATTCTGGACAATACTCCAGCAGGAAGTCCAGAATAATTATCAATTTTGATGGAGAGATCTTGAACTTGAAGTTCACCCATGAATATAAATTTTGACGTAGGAAATCCATTTATCCCAATATTATTTACGAAATTCAGAACTCCCGAATGCCAGGATTGTTTCAAAGGATTTTTCTCTGGATCCTTAGCGCATATTTTGGAGAAAGTAATTATATAGAGCAGAGGCCAAGTGTAAACATTTTTTAGTATTTCCAAACATTTTCTAATGTAAACAATGGGGAAAGGAAAATCGTTGGTAGTACTGGTAGTAAATCCTTGTTAGCATAGATATATGAAGAGCTGAGGATTTGCAAGCTAATAAGTCGGATCTAGTGTATTTTGCATGAATAGATATTTCGCTCAGAGAAGAATATGTATAGATACATATGTACCGTATGTTTTTGCACTTGCCGTCCAGCCTGATCGAGAGTATGGTTGAAGGTAGCAGTGCGTTGAGAATGACACCAGAAGCTCCATGTTATATTCCTGGGCTGGAGATACATGCCTAGATATGTATATGTGACAATACTGTGAAATGGGAAGGCTGAAGGGACGTGAGAGAAAAACGTGGAGATATGTGATGTCAAGGAGCGTAATGGAACTCCTCACTCTTTCCCCTTTGATACACTTGGGCTGGAAATGAACATGGAAAATGACTTTATGCTCCTACACAGAGAGAGAGAGAGAGAGAGAGAGAGAGAGAGAGAGAGAGAGTGTTCTTCTCAAATAGACACTTTTCCCAATTAAATTCCATGTAAACAAATACATCGATCTAGTTCCAAGTAGACCTATTTACCCTTTGCTTTGTTTATGCGGCTAATGGCAGTTCCACACTCCTCCCTCCCTAAGCACATATCTACATATGTACGTGCATGTATTTATACGCAATCCATTACTTCCCCAGACATATGGTCCGCTAAGGAGGGAAGCTGAACACCTGTCAGAGTTTTTGAAGCAAAGTCTCGGAATTCGTACAAAAGAATTTGCATCTATATGCAAAGCTTTTTAAAGGCTCAAATAAATAGGATCCCTGTAGAAATTGTGGGGAACAAAATTTGTGAGGGCCTCAAATTGGTAAGAAGTAAATATAGATACAGACAAATATCTGTGAAATTATTGGGAGAAAGTCTCTATTGGCACTCACTGTATCTACATATGGGCTTATTCCTAGTAGGTGAACAAATTCACATGGACTCTAATGCTCCTTAGCCCACTATATGTATGTAGATTAGTATGGATCAGGGCGTTCCTGGGGGAGCAAAACCAATGCTTTGAAACCCAAAGCTTGGGCAATGTACATACAGTAATTTTTGTACATATGTGTTTGTATACCATTCATTGTTTTTACAGGGACCGTTAAGAGCACACAAAAGGTAGCAAAGTTTAGCACTTGAGATTAGAAGTGGTTTAAATAGCTCCGCTTCGATCCCCCATTGAAAATGTATTAAAAGGGCAATTAACCCGACCATGCCAGGAATTACCATGCCTTTGAATGCCTTAGCATTTGGAGTAACAAGGCCCCGCATTCAAATTTCCATGGAAGTCAATGGGCAGGAACAAGTGAATAAATAGAAAAAGATTTATCTACTCCAGTATATCTACATATGTACGTACCACAGCTTAACCTTATTTCCCTTCACTTTAGCACTCCATCCAATCCCTTCCAAATCGGAGTCCTTTTGTACTCCCCGATAATATACGTTACTTTTCAAGTGGACCCCTACTAAGCACTACTGTAACTTTCCCTTCCCTTTTTTGGAGCAATACATCCCTGAAGATCACAAATAATTTAATATCTATTACAAAAACCAAAGGCTAGGGAATGCACTCTAGCAGCTGCTAAATTGCATCATCCCATATCTACAGTACGTATCACAGGATTGACGAAGAAGCGCCAGGTTTAGGGATAGATACTGACCCGGGTCAAATGCTAAATGACGCTAATAAAGAGGGGTATGAGTAGAGAAGAGATACAGGTCAAAAAGAGAAAAAGTGCTAAAGTACGGGAAGACATGATAACCCATATATAACCATTAGTCTAATAACCAGGCCCTACTTTGCAAGAAAGTTTATGAGGCTCCCCAATTGAGCACACAAGTCACGAAGGCTCCATATAAAACTTTCACAAGAGGCTAGTTGACTCTAAGTGGAAAAACTTTCCCGCCTCCTTTCTCCCCCAACTTTCACTTTAAAAATCGTTTACCCGCAACATATCCCATACACACACACACACACACACACACACACACTCACATACACATACACACACGAGAGAGAAAAAAAAAGTAATTATTACTATCATCCCGTCCTCTTCAGCATCGTATCACATTGCCCCAAAACCCTACAACTCCGAAATAACTAACAAATAAAATAAGAATACCACAATCATAGTATTTACTTTTTGCAAATATAGTACATTTTCTCCGTTCCCAGGACAACTCAATAAATTATTTAAAGTTGGGATCCGCAAAGGACCAAAAGTCCTAAAAAAATAGCGAGTTTTGGCAAGGACACAAATAAAACTTGCACGGACTCCGAGTTTAGGGAATTCCGGGGAAAATTGAGAGAGGACAATGGACATTATGAAAATTGGGGAAAATGACATCTCCTCTTCCCTTCCATGAGACTCCTACAACCACGCACTAAATCCCAAATGCAAGTCTGGAAGTGACAAGCTTAGAATGAACCAATCTCACGCATGGTGGAGTGTGTCCCATGTATGTATGTATGTACATATGTAAAAAGGGAAAAAATCCTATGCGCTAGTAAATCCATATTGAGGGACGTCACTTGATAAAACAAAACTTGTCCAGGAGGAAAGTCACAAGTGAATTATAGGCCTTTTTGTGGAAGCCTTTGAAAGAGCATTGATGGGAAGGTACGGGGATGGCTCTCTGTTTGTTATTTTTTTCTGAGAAAAAGCCAAACTTACCCTTTGAACTCTCCTAATAATTTGGGACAGGCCCAATTTGTAATTTTAACTTTCACTCTGTTGTTGAAATGTGTGAATAATAAAAATAATATACAGAGCTTCAATATAATTAATGACTATAGTTAATAAATTGAGTGGAACTACAGGGAGGGGAGGGGGCTTTATTACATAGAGAGAAAGTAAAATTTTGAGGGGAATTTTAATTGTCACAATTGTAAATTTGAATTGAAATTCCTAGGAGGAATTTAATCCGAATTTTATAATTTGAATAAGGGGAAGCAAAAATATAGATAATCAAAATTTGAATAATAAATAACGTAGGGTTATAATTTACTCGGATCTCCTCCTCACATCCTACATGCATGCATAAAGAAAGAATTAAATTTGAAATTCCCGGCGGAAATTGTATTTCCAAAAAACAGGAAGTAAATTAAGCATGAGAAAGATAAGTTATTGACATGGAAGGCTGGGACAGAGAAATTACTCAAAAGTTAAAAGGCAAAAGTGTAGGAGCCAATAAGGAGGGTATTTTCCCTCTCTACTAAAAGGATGGGCTGGCGGGTGAGAAAGTGGAGACAGGAGGGATTAATAAATCCTTTTCTCCCCGCACAATCGTCCCATTCTTTCCAAGGGAAGAGCTTTGTTCCAGCTATAAACCGCTTAGAAGCTCCAAAGCTCATATTCTTCCCTTCCAACCTTAACACTGCGTCTCGCACAAAGTCCCAAAATGAAGACTGTCTCAAGAGTCCGTATGTTTCAAAGAAGATCTTCCTCCTTTTACTATTTCAAGGGTACAGGATGTAGCACACATGTCTGGGAGGATCTTCATCTTTTACAGCGTTCCTCACAACCATTTACCTCCCCTCTATGTATTTTACCCCACAGGAGGGATTGACTCCTGAGATATTGTTTCCCCCAGGTTGTAGCAAATTTTTCTTCAGATTTTCTAAAAATTATTTTACTGTTCTAGATCAATATTTTAGGTCTCACAACTGAAAAAAACAGGATGTAAAGCTGGAATTATTACGTACAATTACCAGGCAAAATACTAATTGAAATAAATTCAGGCATGGGCAAAAAAAATTTTAAATTTGCCAATTCTTTATAAATTTCTTTGCTTTACGTAATTATTTCAACCCCATGACCTCACATATTGACCACAGTCCTTGAAATAAATATTAGAAAAATTGGAGGACAAAATATGTTATAAACTGGGGAATCGAATATTTTATGAGTTATTTCTGTATGAGCTAGGTCTGTGGAACATTATTTTGAGACATCTTGTAGACCCACACTCCGTGTAGTTATTTCCACCCTCACTCGTTAACCTTCCAGCATGTATTCCACACGTGTGTAATTATTCCCAGGGACGTCCCACTGTACTTTTCCAATGAGTAGTCGTCTACAAAAGCGGACTTTCCTCCAGCTCATGTACAAGTACAATTTTGCATATTCAGACAATAAATGTTATCGGAATTTACCGAGGAAATCCATTTCCCCTCAGCCAGACCTCAACCTATATTACTCCATATCGCGTTTTGAGTCCAGGAACTTTCTCCATAGCAGTATCTACATTAAGGTACATATCAACATCCAAATATCTAAACTACTGGGAATTTATCAATATTAGTAACCACCGTTCAATCGCAAAAGACAGGAGTGTGATTAGGTCCGATTTAATTTCTAACAGTAAACTCAAATTTATTACTGGGAGAGATTCTCAGAAGTAAAATGTTAGTGGAGAAACAAAACCAAACGTTTCGAAATTCGTTCACCGGCTTTTAAAACCTTCGACAATATTCCTGCTTGGGAAATATTTTATGCATGTTCTCATAACCTCAAATCTATAAATTTCTTTCCCCTGTTATTATTAATTGTCAAGGTCATGTATTCGATTCTACAATTACTAGAAGAGTATTCGCAATCAGTGTGCAGGATGGCTTGCATCAGTTCCATCAGATTTTGGGAAATTTATTACACGTTTGTTTGAGAACTCCGTGATAGGGTATGTACATAGTACAGTACAACCAGTCATACGAACCACTTTGGATATGTATCTCAATGGGTTTTATAAAATTCAAGGGGGAACAAATCCCATAAATAAATATTTGCAAGAGCTGAGCCCATTAAAGTTACACAAGCTTTAAAAAAAATAGCCGCTGCTATCCCGGAGGTTTTGACAAAGCTAGTTGATAATAATAATAATAATTAATATTATGAGAATTACTATGCTATAAATATTGAAACAAATCTCCCCGGACTTGACTTCAGAATACAATTACACTCCTCGAATTTACCATTCATGAGGAATTCCAGTAACGTTTCCCTCAAGATACGTCCGTCCAGTTGCACAAAATAAATCATTAACAGTATACAGATGATAAACATTTTGAGAAGGGTCTTTTCCCTCGTACATTCAGAATTTCAGGGATACTACCCCCCACATAACATAACTTATGCAACAGCTCTCTCTCTCTCTCTCTCTCTCTCTCTCTCTCTCAGGACCATGCGATTGAACACGCTTCCTTGGATTTTGTGGTCAAAATGTACATATGATATTTATGTTGGACTTGAGAGTCTATGAAAGGAAAGCATTTAAAATATTTATAATTTTGAGCACTGGAGCATTTATCCTCTGACCAAAGTTTCCAAACCACATTTTGTTCGCCTCAAAAACTCAATTTTTACCTTTCATTATTATTATTTATTTATTACAAACATGTACATACGTGAACAGCTCCTACAGTACTAATAAGCAGTGATTCAAAAACACTATTCTTTACAATATTTAGTTTGGACAGCCATTCATTCGCTATCTTGGGTTTTTGAAAATTACCTTGGACTTGGAGATCAATAGATTGTATTTTTGAAAATCGAGCAAAAATTCTAATATGTGTTTGGGAATTTGAAGACTTGTGGGAAATGACAATATTTGTTAGGGCCCTGTATGATTTTATGTATGTACATACATGCGTAATGCTACAGGAGAAAGTTACTACGTGCGTTTAATATAGGGTCCAGAATCTCTCCTGCTTTCACTGGGATCCTAACTTGTGCTCCTCCGTCCCATGACGTGCAATTAGACATTTGGGCTAATTACAAACTTGCACTCGCTTACAAGATAAAATACTGCCGAGCTCACAACAAGGTCCTTGTGTGGGTCGTGTTGCTCAATTAAAGCAGTCCGACTGTAATTACTTAGTAAATGCAGGACGGTCCCTCTGTAAGGGCATTCCTAGGAAAGACGCACAATTTGACTCTTCCAATAGCAGGCTTTCAGGGGAGGATCAATTATTAACATTGTGGTAAGTGGGCAGTTGTTCAACTATTTTTGCCCATTTATTTATGGACACTAGCTCCAACAAGGAGCCCATTCATTTACAGGGTACATTTTACAAAAACGTCGAAAAGTATGTAATTATTTTAAACGTGTAATGTCAGGTACGGTGTTACATTCTTCTAAAGGAATTTTTCTGTAAATTAAAAGTTATTGAACGTTTTCCTCACGTTTCACTTCTCGATTTATTATAGTCTAAATTTTGCTCCTTTTAGTGTGTGCGTAAAGACTATAATGTAAATTTTGCCAGTGTATTTAATGTTTCCGCACTACGTCTATTTCCAGTCAATATATTGGGTTACTCCAATGCTCAAGCATTGGAAGTTTTGGAAGGAAGTGGGGAAAGTATTAAAAGGGAAAAAGGGGAGAAAATCCGTCAAAACAGTATACTGGTGTGACAAGGTTTGAAAAATGCTATTTAATATGGTCCATTATTGTTGGGCAATTTCGAGGTGGAACACAAATAGTAATTTAGGCTGCATTTGCTTTCACGCGTCTATTGCTTTCACTTTAGGTTATGGTACCTTTCAGGATTTTAGTATTTGGGCTCGTAGTAGTATACTTATCACCAGGGAGGAACAATGCAGTGGCATTGAAAAATGGCGGAGTTTCCTCTTGCATTTCATTGCTCCCCGTGATTTCCTGTAAGACTCACATGTACTCCTATTGTTTTCAAGGCGGGGGGAAAAGTAATGGGGCTTGAGCATTGGAGAGTGACACTGTGTGGAATAAAGGAGCGCTTGTGTTAACACGGTGTAGGTTGTAAAGGTGCTATTTGAGGAAAGGCATAATTTATTTCTGAGGCTGTAAATAGCATGGAGGAGAAAGCGGGGAAAGTGCACAGTGCTCATAGACAGGACCTTTAATTTATAATCTGTTGACACCTCATATTGTTGAAACCAGGAGTCGAGGGAGAGCCAGGTGACTCCTTCGTCCTTCTCCCGTGTAGCAACTCCCTTTTTCATATTTCACTTTCCCTAACGGGCTTGTATTTAATCTTCCAAACATATACAATATACAGGGATGGATAAAATATTTCTACGGGCAAAGAAGCAAATAACATAAAGGGGGCTCCAAATTTTCTAGTAAGAATTATTACATCCTCTGAAATTTTCTCCCCTCAAGTTTGAAGAAATTAACTGACATTTGTTTTAAAAATTTACAATATCTACTTATCAAAATTCAGTAATTTCCCATAAAAATTTTAATTCTGTCCCTAGAAATGCTCCAGCATCTAACTTTCTCTGGACACACCTCTTTGTGTGTCTAGTATTTGAAAATAGTAATTAATTGTAAATTTGAATCGTTCGTTTTGTAAACTACTCGTTCCAGGTCAATTTCTAAATTCGTATAAAATTTTAAATAAAATATTATTAGTTTGAAAAACCGTTGATCAGGTTTTTCAAGCTGAGTTGGATTTACGGAAGTGAAGTTAGGTTAAAGGATTTGTTAGTCCCTGTAAATTAAATTCTGTAGATGCATAAGAAATCTTTGCGATATAATTACATATCTATGTAAGCAGTAAATACCGTATGATTAGAAATGTATAAGAAATTTGGAGCTCCAATAATGCCCCTAGAAAGTGTGCAAAATTGTACGCGAGTATATTGATAAGTCTGGAGTATGCAATTATGTTCGGGCCAAGCCAAGGCGGTTTCCCAGTCAAACAGAAAATCTCTCCGGCCTCGCTCTCCCCCCTCCACTCTTGACATCCTAATTAGATATTTTGGATATTTGCAAAAGCTCTTTGATAAACAGACACCGGTCATCCCCCAGGGTCCCTATGATTTGTCATGTATTGATTTACATGCGAGCTTGTTTTAAGGTTGAGTGAGTAGGAGGGTCTCTCCCATGGAGGGTTGCATTTGAAAAGGAAATATTGTCGGTTTAGTCGTTCCGAATTTTAATCCCCATGTGGTGTGCTAAAGACCGTTTCATTTCAAGGGAAATTAAACGGATTATATCTAAGACCCCAAATTTATACGTCAATTCACATTGAAGAGGAAAAATATAGGGTTGGAATTGTTCTATCCTCATTTATAATTTCTATGGGCTTTGAGAGACCGTGGAAACTTCCCTACATAATAGCAACACAATAGGAGCAGAGTTTTGCTGGAATAAAATTTATTTTCTCTCTATTCTTTCCCCCACTCAATGTTAGCCTTCCAGCCCACAGTCCTCTGAATTGAGCTCTGAAGAGGGGAAGATTAATAAGGAATGTGGGTTTCGGATTTATGAATATTCTATTAATGAGGGGGATACATACATTGTATTTCATTTGTATATCGGAATCCTATCTTTGTACATGTTTTTTTGTAGATAGGATTATAATGTGTATTTATGTCATTCTTTAGATAGCAATAGCACGTTTTATTTCGTGGGTTGGAGTAGATACTATGTACATATACGATCTACGTATAGATACAAGGAAATGGTATGTAGCTGTTAGTTCAAGATTGGGCTTGTATGTATGCCCGGGTTCGGGATGAGGATGTGGAAGGAGAAAGTAAATATGTCCGTATCTATTTGGGAGTTAATGTAGCATGAAGAAAGATTCCTCCAGGGGTGGAGGGGATAATTTAGGTCAGAAAAACCACAACCAGGTCACATTCATTTCCTCTGTCTCTCTCTCTCTCCCCTCTCGCTCTCCTGACTTCTGTGCCCAATTATTCAGGACCTGTTCCCCTGGAGAACCAGTTCTTACAAATTAATTGCATTGAGACTAAAAGTTGAGAATTAACCAAGGAATCCTTCCTGTACATTTTGTGTCACTCTCAGTCTCACCAGTCTCAACTTGGTAGAAACATTGTCCCCAGTTGGGGTCTACCTGGGCATGGATTCTCACATGTAAATACGTAGATATTTATGCGTAAGGATCAGTGTCTTATTTGTAGCTTGTAAGACGGTGGGGATGTGCTCTTGTACCAGAACTTTAGCAGCCGTTGTGTCTACTTTAATTTGTACAGATATATTTGCCAGATGCAAATACGTAGATATACTTTTGTATATATCACCGAGACAAAACACACAACGGACATAATTATATGAATTACGAAGACGGTCGAAAAATGTATATACAGGTATTTAAGTACTCGTATAAAATACATGTGTGTACGTACAGTTCAAAGTTTAAGATCTGTTGTAATTAAACTATTATGGATGTAATTAGAAGTGAAAGCATAAATCTTGCATTCAAGTAAATACTACATTTAAGTTCAACAGTATAAGTTCCCTTTGAGGTTTTTCTGTAAAACTCATCTTAGAAAGCAAAAGTTAAGTTTCGTTGCCCATAAATAAATCCTGTTTTAAGAAGGAAGCAGAAATTTTCAGCGAATCGAGGTAGGAAAAAATATTTTAAGGTATACTGTTCAGACGCAGTTGTATTCAATGGCAGAAACTGCTGTTGAATGTAGCAGCTTAGTGAACTTGTAATTAAAGCGTATTTAAACAATCAATTTCAAAGAATTGTTCTAAAAATTTTCTTAAGAGTTACTCGAGAAAGGTACAAGAGAAAGCATCTTAGACATAGGATTTGACAGTTTAAAATAATAATTTTGATTGCAGAAGCTAAGCACTGCATCTTTCCGCATTGAAAGTGAAAGCACGTTATTTTTGCTTGTAAGTGAAAGCAACGGTGAAAGCGTATCGTCGCTGAAGATGCAAAATGGTATAAGTGCTGTACAAAAGCATGCATACGTAGACCATTTTGCCGATTCAGCAAGGATATGAAAATTAAAACATGCATAAGTATAGGGACATAGGGCAAAGGCGTGTGTAAACACGAAAGTGAAAGCATGTATTAGCATATGAAGGTGAGAGACCTGCTAAGGAATAATTTATGCTATGATTGCGGTTGTTGTCTTGTTTGGTTTCTCCCGCTCTCTTCCCGCCCATCCCCAGAGCCCCGCTTTCTCCGTTCCATTTGATTTTCACCTCCGCCTGTCTCCTCGAGCCTGGCAGAACTGACGGATCCCAGGATTAGAAGTCTGAGTCTAATTTATTGTGCTCATTTAAATCCCCGATTAAATCCCCATTTTTCTCCCGGAATTTATGATCCCCATCGTAGCAGTCTCCGAGCATTGAAAGGAGTAAGTTCCGCCCTCTCGCATTCCC
This sequence comes from Allacma fusca, assembly GCA_947179485.1. NCBI lineage: Eukaryota > Metazoa > Arthropoda > Collembola > Symphypleona > Sminthuridae > Allacma > Allacma fusca. The sequence continues at coordinate 29,033,660 of OX359247.1, read as the reverse complement.
ACCAAGCCAAGGCAGAATCTGCCCCAAAGTACAAGGAAAATCATGCAACCATTATTTTATGGCTTGAAAAAGCACCATAAAAATTGAAAATAGCTCAAAAATGATGACAGTATAAATCATCCCACCCATCGTTTTACATCTCCACGCCTAAATTGAACGGATGAATTATGCTCCCCAGATTAATCATCCTCTCTCAAACGCGCCAAGCCGGAGTGTGACTCCAGGGGAAAGGATTTTCCAAGCAAATGCATACAAACTATAGATGCAGGCACGAGGTTAAGAATCAAAGACCTGCATCCGCACTCCGGACCAACTGTGGCCTGGACTTTCTCCAAAATTTACTAAAAAGAAACTAACTGAAGTCACATTTTAGAAATTCTTTAAAAAACGTGCTAAAAAACAAGCACCGTCAAATGCCTTTACTAGAATTTTATTATTAATTCCCTGCGGCTGAGAGACAAATGGGAAGGTCTGAAGATATTTTGTATGTGATTATGTGCTATAAACACCGAGTGTGGGAAAATATGTGAGTAAATCATCTGAGAAGGAGTAAACTTGAACTATACATTTTTGAAATGTGGATAAAATTGAGCTCTTCAAACAACCTCTAGTACAAAATACAATGCAAATTTCATTGAACTACGTTAATTAATTTAACGTAACCTAACAGACACTTTCTCCGTAACAATTAATTTTCACCAGGATAAACTTCCCCCTTTAATTTGCTTCTTAGCCGGTGACATGTACGAAAGTCAATAGGACGGATGAAATGAAAAATGTGTAGGTAAATTTGAGCATGTACATGTCAGGAAGGTTCGGGGGAGATGGAGTCAGAGGTAGAAGTTCCCCTCGTTGAATGGATAAACAATTACAGTGCCAATTCGGGGTAGTAAGTGCTTCCATGTGGAGATCGACATGTTCTTTGTCACTTTGGCTCCGGTCGTAAATAACATTCCACGAAGGCCCACGAGATTTGTTTCTTGTTTCGGGATCCCAACAACGTGGGTTACTTTCACTTCACTTTCCCTAACAACGGCTAACCTTCCCACTGCCCTTCTTACCACTTCATTCAAGACATGTTCCCCGTCTCCCATTCCGCACACAACCTTCCATCTCCATTACGAACTCTTGCATTTCTAATCCCCGCTCCGTAGCCACAGGTCAGAGCCGGGCCTTGTTTAAATGTCCCAACCAGCAACATGATTGACTTTAAATTAGAGTTGCACATGCATGGAGCCAATTTATTTCCTCAAGTTTGTCTATCATAATTAACTCTTGCAAAGCAACATCCGAGGTAGGAGTAATAAGCGGAGAAAAGCGAATTTCCAGCTGTGTCTCCAAACTGCATGCGGAGCATTGGGAGAGCCTCGCGCGGTAACCCCCTTAATTTGTGCCGAGTGAGACAAGCGGTAGACCCAAAGTGACAAAGGAGAGAGAGCTAAGCAGCCGCAAAAAGGCTCACTTACTCCATCTCATAGAACTTATGCCCCGCTGTCTTAAATACAAATTCAACCTCCCAACGGCTCTTTGGAAAGCTTCCCCTTTAAAGGCAGGGGTTAACTTTCTCCATACAAAAAAAATTAAACTTTGCTTTCTCTGTAAAATCACAAGTCTCCTTTCTCTTTAGAAATCAAACCTTGCTTTCTCCAATTTGAAAGGAATCTGCATATTTTGAAATTAAATAATTATGTAATCACTTTATCTGCCTTGATCCAATGTAAAATAAAGCTTGCCCTTTCCAAAATAAATGATAGCCTTATTTTGTATGAGTCTCTCCATTGCGTTGCATTGTAACTTGGGTAATCCCTGCTTTCTCCTCTAGAAAAAAATTCTTCCCTTCTGCAGCTAAACTTCCCTTCCTCAAAATACGCTTTAACTTTCTGTTTTAAGTTTCTCCATTAAATTAGCTATCTCTCTCGCTATCCCCAGCCGGAACGTGACTACAGAGTGGAATGCAATCACGACTGTCTGTCTGTCTAGAAGAGAGAAAGAGAGAGAGAGAGAGAGAGAGAGCCCAGCCAACTTTCTCCCTGCCCAATGTGATTAGCATCAAGTCTAAGAAATTAGGCCTGCAACTGCAGCTGCAGCAGCAATTGGCACAATTACAATCGATTAGAATTATTTTTCTCCGCACTGAAGTTGGAACTGAACCGTGAGGGGACAATGGATGAATAATTCATAGTGTTGTTTCTCCTTGTAGGTTTCCTGGATAAGGAGAAGAGACTGGCATATTTTAACTTCAGGCCGAATAACATATACAAATGACGATCGATTCCAAATTGTTCACAATGATGGCTCCGATGAATGGACACTCGTCATCAAATTCGTCCAGACCCGGGACAACGGAACCTACGAATGTCAGGTACGTACCTTACTCGTCCTACTAATTTCGAGCCAGATATTGTACAATTAATAATTTAAGTAATTACTTTAAGACATGGTTGTATTCCTTACTTTCCCCCCCCCCCGGCATGTTAGCGTTATTAATGTTAATAAATGAGGATTCCGTCATGATTGGAAATACCCACTGTAATAAAAAAAATTGTGAGAAGAAAAAATCCTGGAGGAAAATTGCTGACGATACCATAAAATCTTTTGTGTTCAGCGGCTCTACCCCGAGAAAAAAAAGAAAGTAATCTTATACAACATTAAATACCGGCCTATGAGACCCCATACAGAAAAAACATCCGTGTGTATACATACACGCAACTTCGACCCTACTAATAATAATTACAATAGTTACAAGTTGCACGTTGTCAAGGCCGACGAGGAAAGCGGGGAAGCAAACTATTTTAAGAATTACACGAAATCAAATAAAAATACAGGAACATACAGGGAAAAATTAATGGGCGCTATTCACTGAACTATGAGAGAGCGTGCGAGGAGAACAAATGAGCGTTCAGTGTTGGCACTGTGTCGTGATAAGCTCCTATGTCCCTGTTCGATAGGTGTGCATTCCAAAGCATTATATATAATTTAGCTCACACGTGCAAGATTCTCCCAATGAATCGCAACAAGAAATGGTTCCGGGGAAAGTTGCTTTCTCCGAACAAAATGACAGCTAATCATAAATCCTCGGGTTTTGTTGGCATCGATTTTACCGATTCCATACATTTATGCATATAAAATTGTACATAGGGATATATGTATGTAATTATACGTAAGGACTGCCAATAATCACTACAGTACCCTGCCGTTGGAAGAGCACCCCTCATAACAGATAAATTAAAATTGGGGTGATTGGGCCTCTATATATAGACTTAGTATTGGATAGCAGATGTGCAGGAAATTGTATTAACGAAGGGTTTTATAGCAACAGGGCACTGTAGATAATATATTCTGAGATGCGCACATATGAATGTACGTGTCTACATATGTCCATAAATCCAAGCGTGTGTTTGCCAGTAATAAAACAGGGACTGCAATTCCTATTCATCCGTACAATTAATTCAAGCCACTTGTAAATCTATTGGCAGGACCTGTTAGATTATTTTGGTGTCTAGAAATAAAAGAGGGAGAAAGGGAGAAAGAGAAGAAGAGTGAAAAGGGAAAAGAACAAATTGGAGGAAACACGTCTGACCTGGAAAAAATGAGCTAATTCATGTTAGAATTGATTGGGAAATTCACTCTTTTAATTCAATAGCTCCCCTCCGTGACTTCCCTACTAATTGCACATTAGACTAGGCAAAAGAGACAGAGAGAAAGATTCGGTAGGGAGTCGACAGGCTCCGGAATTGACGCCAGGGGAAGGGGAAAATGAGAGAAAGAAGAGAGCTAAAGACGAGGAGGCACCGGCATTTTTACTTTCTCCTGCACTCCGATCCCTCCTGATGAAAATTACATGGATTGAGCTGACGTCCGCATAAGTTTCTGTGGAGAAAGTCACGGGAAAGAGTGCCGGTGCAAGAGATAGTCTGCAAATTATCTTCTACTCGAGCAAATACATTCCACAAAACTACAGCACACACAGAATGTATGTACATTGGAGGAAGAAACGTATGTATGTAGGTCCGGAGTGTTTGATATGAAAGAAAACTTTATGGGGTAAACTCGAAAGGAATGATCGTGAGATGTACATAAGGTCGGGCTACGTGCTATTGCTCCTCGTAATCAACCTGCAAGCATCTATTAGCTATCCAAAGTAAACATTGGAAACCATCTGAAGTTAATGCATCCACGTGGAGAGCGGAGAAAGCCATTAGCTCGAGAGTGAGAGAGAGAAAGTGGGGGAGAACCTGGGAGAAGTAAATTACACTACTATCATTTCACAAATGGAGATCTCCAACTCAAATTTCCCTCCAAATCCTCCCCACCCCCTTAATATCCAAAAGTCTTCCAGATGACAAGGGTGTTTGAGAGGGATTAAAATCCATGAATTTGATGACCTTTCTCAATATACCTGCTAGTGGTAGGGAGTTTTGCTTGCACAAGATTTTTGAAAGGGGCCAACGTTTTGCTTGATTTTCCTGGAAATTCGCGAGTCTTTTATCTTGAAGGCACTTTTAAGACTCAAGAAATTCCTCTGCACTCGCCATACCTTTCGTGGGAATTCTTTAAGACAGTCTTCAAAAACATCAACAGATTTCGAGATGCTCGCTCAATGTTTTACGTAGAATCTCGACAGGCTGCATCTAAAAGGTTTGCAATAATTTGATTTGGTTATCGCAAATTTTACGTTTCCCAGCGTCGAAATATTCTCAGAATCTCTTCGGGCTCTCATAAAATTTCTCAAAGGCTTTCACTTAACTTAAACTGACACTATCACCCTAGATTTTTTTGTAAGTTTGTTTGGAAAATATTCGGAATTTCACCATACTTTCTCCCACCTTTCTCCGAGACTTTCACCAATCTTGGAACAATGTTTTCTCCTTGAACATTCTAGACACTCTTTATTTTCTGAAGTCTCAAATCTTTCCACCCATTGATAAGTGAATGAACTCATGTCAGCACTTAGCAGCTTGTAATTAAATTATTTTGATTCCTCGTGAATGTTTTATTTTAACTCCCCAGAAATTAGTTCTTGCTGGGTTTGCATATGTAATTACATACATGCAGGTATAAGCAATTTTGAAAAGGAAATCAACGATTAAAAACCTTTCACAGCAAATTAAAATCCCCTATAAATCAGTATCTATAGATACATGGCTTCATATATATGAGCAAACTGATAACTATCAGCTATTAGAATTGATTAACTTAAAGGTTTGTTTGCATGCAAAGTTGTACATGTTGATAAGTTAAGCGGGGGCCTTGTCCCTTAATTATAATCCGAGATAAGTAATGTGCTTACTGTAAATTCACATATTCTATGTAATAAATTATAAAACCTGGTAGGGCTCAACCTGGAAGTGTAAACAAAAAACTCAAGTGGACTGAAATGTTTCGAAGTTTCAGATGAGTTTTACTTTCACCCAAGAAAAAAATCCTCGTTCCCAGCCGTGCCCATGGATCAGACTTGATTGTGAGAGTTAGAATATAGGGTGATAGTTAGCTATAGTTAGGGAATAGGGAGTAAGTGAGAGGGAAAATCTTTGCTGGTAGTTAGCTCAATAAGTAACTCACATGTGAGGAGGGACTGTGCTCAAGCTTGAAGGCCTTAAGTGTTTTATTATTAGAGTCGTTTCAAGTAGGATGTCTAGACGGTTTCCTTACATAGGTAGAAATCTCCTGCTTATAAAGATGACGTGAGGAAAGTTCCTGCGTAAAAGGGGGTCGCTCACTTTCTCCTTTATCCGTCCACTTTTTCTTCCTTCTGTTTCTTACACCTGTGGGGATAGCCATTGCTGCTCTTGACTTGGCATAATTTTCCGTTCCCAGAAGACACTAGCCTGTTACATCATTATTCCTTCCGTAATGCTGAGCCCATTTATTTCCATAAACGGTATTCTGCTGCGTAGGTTTTGATGATGCATTTTCTGTGTGTCGCTTTCCTTTCACTCATTTAATTCCAAGGAGAAGTTCCCCTGATTTATTAATGTACTTCCACTTTCATTATTTAAAACTGAAGATGATTCTCCGTGTTCTTTCGTCTGTGCCTTCACCCAGATTTTACTCACGCTTAATTTGCTCCTGAGTTCATTATTTCCTTTTTGTGTTTTTAAACTACTACTGTAGTTGTTTTAAATATGAGCTTTCCTACGATTCTAACAAATTGTATCGCTCCTCAACCCTCCTTTTAAAATTTGCAATATGCGTTTACTTGTAGACTTGAGTGGTATTGATACAATAAGTGCCCCTTCAAAAACCTCTCAAATTTCTCCAAGTATCTACTGGAAATTTTAGCTGGAAATCGAGTGAAAGTTTTGCTACTGAACGTTTTCACCCTATTAAATCATTATGATATTATAGTATCTATGAAAAGTTATTTTCTTTTGTTAAAACATCCCCATTACTCGAGACCTTGATGAGGCTGAGCTACCTACCCACTGTAGTGTGGTTTTTGTAATGAAAAGGGCACAATCCCTGTCACTGGGACAAGATTCGGAGCAATGGAGCAAAACGTTGGAGCTTTCTCCCATGACTTGGCAATGAAATGAATGAAAGTGACAGGGATTGTATCAAAGAGCAGGGATCTAATTCCTGTGACGGGATTGATTCTTATCATGTCTAGATATACACAAGATATCATTTTTGGGAAATAGAGCTGATTGTGAGTATCCGGGCTCTAACTACCACGATTTCCTTTATTGAGGAGAAGAAAAAAAGATGCCAAATGTGAAATGCTACCCCAGTGATTTTATTAGGAGAAAGCTAGTATGAGTCCCAAAGGAGGACGTGATTAGGAATGAGAAAGCGTCTCGAGCATTCTTCTCCCTTCTAGAGGTGCATATAATAGTGGAGGTGGATTTAGGGGGTTGGATACATGTACAATAAAAGGATCGGGTGAGAGATGTGATGAATGTTTTGGATTTTGAATGCCTTGAAATTCCACCATGCGGAGAGTAGTTATTGAAAGATGGTATTTTTCAAGGTTTGAGTTGCAAATCGGGATCCAGCCTAGCAACACACACACACACACATCCTCCGCTCCTCACCCATCTTCCTAATGCTTTTTCCGTGTGCGAGTCTCCAACCTCCATGAGAATTTATTGAATGGAATGGACAAAGAGTAGCTACACGACACATACATTCATCCATCCATCCACAGTTGGCATCCCATCCACCAAACCAATAGATGAATGGTTCTCATTCCCCACATTTTTCAATTCCACTTGTTCCCTCTCTCATTCTTGACTAGTCCACTGGACCACCTAGCACCTAATAGCGGCACCTTTTTTTCACACATCCCTACATCCCTTCTTAAGCATCAGTAACTTTGTACATGTGTCGGGGATACATATTATGTGCCGGCTCTCTCTCTCTCTCTCTCTCTCTTTCTCTCTCTCTCTCTTTCTCTCTCTCTCTCACTTTCTCTCTCTTCTTTATTGTACCATGTTGCGCTTTCTTCTTAGGAACGTGATATGCACCGCTATAGAATGTTTCCATTTCTACCCTGTGCTTTCACCCTGTACAAATGCTCTCGATATTAGTTTTAATATGTATATAGAAACAACATCTTGTCTATATAACAGCCTCTAATGCTCCCAAATTTACTTCCTACTGTTTGCAATAAATCTGATATATCTATACCAATAATAAATAATTCTTTTTGCTACTGTTGTACCTATAGGTACTTATGTAGCAGTGTCTAAAGACCCGCACTTTCGTCCGGACGTGTGTAAAAAATCTGCAGATACATATGAACACAAGAGTGGCGTATGCATTTAATTATAAAAGCTACAGACAGGGATATATAATGCATGTCGTGGATACGCATGTATGTTGAATTAACTACCTGCATAGGTATACAATATTCCTGGATATAGGGATACAGTATAACTATAGTTCATGCATGGGGTATCTGGAAACATATACTCAAAACATAGAGATATAAAGCACGTGCATTTGTATCAAGCCCCTACCACAACCACAGGCATGCCGTAAGAGGGGAGTAAGAGTTTATATCTTTTATTCACTTTTTCTCTCCGTACTAAAGAATAGGGAAAGGTATCGGCCCAGGGCTACACTTCCCATTCCTTCCATTTCTTCATGATACAGATTTTAGTCCCCACATCCTGTCCTCTTGTTTATATATCGATACTCCCACCCACGGTACAGCTTTAAGTTACGCCTTTCTCCGACGCTTTCTCCAATATGTGTAGATACTTACTTCTTTGGTTCTAAAAACTGTGGCTTGATAGACGTGGACTGTAATGTGAGGGGGGTACATAGAGTTGTGTGTAGACATTTGTGGCTGAAACTACCACAGGATACTCCATGGACCCAATTCCATTTTATAGGATCCGTTCTAGGAGTTGATGAGGAAAGGGGAGAAAAAAGGGGAAAACAGCATAATGTTCCCAACCGAACAAATTGTGAAGAAAGACGTGGAGAAGCTCACTAGGCCATTCTGATAAGTGAAGGGATTTCCGAAGGAATAATTAATCTTGGTCGACAATTTCTTTCAATCCTACAATTCTTTACTGCCAGGAAACTTACACTCCTATCTCATCTCAGCTTCTCTCTCTCTCTCTCTTTCCCTCAGCCTTCACCATCCACACGAATCCCTCTGAAATTCCATTGTGTGCTCTTCCACTTACTTTCGCAAAACATCAACTCTGAAACAGTTGAAACAGACGAGAAAATCGATGCTTCCCTTACATTATCACTATCTTGAATGCACTCCCCCTCTCGGGATGCGATATCAAGGCCGCGGCTCGGCTCTGTGTACAAGTGCAAGTCATAGGCAACCAAATCAATTTACAGAGAATGTCTAAGCAAGGATGGAAAGAAAGCCATGAGAGAGAGAGAGAGAGAGAGAGAGAGAGAGAGAGAGAGAGAGAGAGAGAGAGGAGGGAAGAGAAATCGCTTTAGTTGCACTGCTCCACACCATGATTCCATACAAGACTCAACTCTCCAGCCCCGTTTATTTATCAAAGAGTTGTAAAGGGGGGAAAGTAAATGCTCTTTTGGTTCAGCTAATGGAATTGCAATAACATTCAACTCAGCATCCCCTTTCGAAAAAGGAATGAGAAAGATAAAGGGAGAGTGGGGAAAGTTGACCTCAAAAGAGGAACGTCTTGGAGTCTTGTCCATTTGAAATTCTGGATTCAATTCCAGCTTTAAGAGCTGCCCTATCAACATGTAGGGGAAGTTTCAGTGAATTACATTTGAATGCGTAGGGAATTTTTAGGGAAGAGTCCTCATTATGGTTTAACATTATTCAAATGCGAGGCTGCAATTTCAGAGAGAGAGAGAGGACTACACGCTTTCTCCCAAAGTTGTGCCCTCCTCTGAGCTCTTGTGTTTTTTGGGGGAAATGTGCCTTGATTTGGGAGGATATGATCCTTGCTTACACTCATGAGTGTTTATCAGGTAGTTAGGGAGAAAGGAGTGTGAGAGATGAGGGGAGTTAGGCCTAATCCTCCGAGGATGTCAAGTGCTACAGCACCCGATCCAGACACTGTCTCCTCGTCCTCGGCTCTTCCAGGATAATGATTCTCAATCTGTTTCTCCTCCTTACTTCCATATGGTAACATATACATGCATAACTACCTATTCACAAATCGATATAAAAACTGTAAGGTACACGCAGTATGTATGTATGTACGTAATATAAATATACATGGGTGTACATATGTACATACGTAGAATCTACCGGTTTGTATACATTATGTCAAACAAGTTTTCCATGGCCAGATTTGAGACATATAATTCCAGAATATTGCAAAAGAAGCTAAGTGTCACATGGTCATTAGGTGCAATGCAGGTATTTAGCGTCTTTCGAATTTTCTATTACAAATACGAAGCCTCCTCCTACTGTGAGTCTCTTAAGGCACCACCCTTTGAGATACCATTAGCTAGGCACATTAACCAACCCACCCTACCCCACAACCATAGTGGTATAGGTATGTATCTCCTGTTATATACTTAAATACCAAACCGTAACCATTGAGACCTCGACTATAACAAGCAGTTAAAGGATGATCGATGAGACATGAAACGGTAATGTAGTGGCTGCCGTCAGGATCGGCAGAAGACCTCTTGACAGTTTCAAGCCATCGTGACAAGCTGAACTGGGACTTTCCTTTATTCCACACCCTGCCCAATCCCCTTACCTTCAACGTTGTAGGATTTCAAAAGATTCTCTCCTCGTAATAATCCATAGAAAAAGCACTTTTCATAAAAATAATTTACGATTCCACAGATTCCCGTATAAATGTTCCGAAGGTGTAGCAACTGAGAGGGAAAATTTTCCTGGGGATAGATAATGGGGGGGGGGAAATATGGGTATAGCATGGAGTGTGATATAAGGTACTGGGATGGAAACAACTATGTATATACAATTTACGACTAATGGGACTGGCAATAATACAAGTACAAAAAGAACTCTTGTGTCAATGACTTTGTTTATAGATCTAGTTAGGACGATATGTACGGACACGCATCTCACAATACATATCCTCAGTTAAGGAGCAAAATTCAGATTCCATACAAAATCAGAGGGAGAGAGAGCTCTTACAGTATTATCTGCTTAAATCTAAGTAGATACGTTCCAGGATTTGATGTTTATGTTTTTTGCGCCTTGGATGTTCCATGCAGCTTCTGATTGTTAACAGTTTCGGAAATTGTTTTGAAGTTTTCCTTGTGAACTTTACACTTTTATATCTGGAATAGTTTGCAGATTGGTTCTTCTTTATATTGTAGGGAGCTAGATAGCTAGGGTAGAGCTAGGTTTAGCAAGTTTTTGTACGGTCATATCTTTGATTTTTATCACGTAAAAGGTTTGTAAAGGTCAAACAGCTCTATGGATTTTCAATTTTTATCTTTAGGAGTTTCAACCGTTCATTTCGCTTCTTAACCAGGGGTACTTTACAAAGCTCTAAAGCGTTCGTATGAAATGATGTGTATTTGTGTATATGGTGATATGTAAGTGTGTACTGGCACACGCAAGGGTAAATATACAGACAGTGTTGTTGTCCAATACTAATCTTAGTTTTTCTCCTCTCTCTCTCTCCTCTATGCAAATGACATTTACTGTAACATATAGCTGAAGATCCTTTGAGGGTAAATATGTACAGAGGTACATATAGATACATAGCTCCTTCCTCCACCTCTCTGCCAACAAAGCCCAGCAATTTCCTGTGTGTATACAGACAGCCCAGGACTGCGAGTAGATATGTACTGGAGTGGAGTTGAGTGTGCTTTCGTGTGGGAAAAATGCAGGAGCTCATGAAAATAATGGCTTTTCATTTGTTCTTCTCCTCGAAGCAGTCCATTCTTTTCCCCAATATATAATCGATTTTTTACGGAGAAGTAACTCAGAACCAGTGAGATGAACTTAATGTGAAACTTAATTGAATCTGCCCCAACCTCCGCCCTTACGCTTCCATTCTATTTACATATGTATCTATCTTATGCCCTCACCCCTCACGCATCACCAGGTCACTGGACTAACGTCAATTGGAAATCCGGGTTAATTGCAACCAAAGAAAAGTCCAATGTCATTTGAGAGGAATTTTTCCAAATACTTTCACCATATTTTTTCCCACAGTGTCACATTTACTCACTCGTGACTGCGTGTACACAAAGTCTAATAATAATTACATTCCATCCCATTACTATCATCGGACTGTAAAACCCCACAAATTTCCGTGCTCACGCTCGTATACAAAATTATACATGACAAGGATTAAAGCCTAAGATTCGGTGGATTGTCTGTGTGAAGTAATAAGGAGTTCTCTGGAATGACTTTCACCATTATGAAACCTCCCATTTTTGAATTTCCTCTCGCTCTCCCTCTTTCTGTCTCTTGTTCTCTCCAAAAGAAACTGTCTCGCGGTTCTCCATTCCCCACGGCTCCCTACAATTCCTGTCCATATGGAAGGTTTTTATTTTACATTAAAGCCAAAGGTTATAATATGATACCACCCACTGCTTTCTCCAAAAATTCCTGACATCTTCTGACATTCCCAGGATGAACATTTGTATTTCAAAGTACAGCCCGGAGTCACACACAGGAAAAACATGAAATGTCTCAGGGAGTAAAGGAGCTATGGAGGATTGGATGAGACAGGAGGAAACACCAGAAATGTCTTTGGTTTTGCATTCTATAGGAAAATGGAAATTTGCACAGAACAAACGGATGTTTCCGCATTCCCATCTGTATATACATATGTGCATGCATACACGCAGAAAAATGAGAGGGAAACTCTCAGCACATATTCCTAAAGTGTGTCACTCACTCTGGTTGTATCGTTTCTGGAGGGAAATGGAATTTCTTTAATGTACTGAATGTAATGCTCTGTGTGCTTGAGTGACTTCCAGTTTTTTTCCAAATTTTTTTCCCGCCGTTTGAGCAAAATCTCCCGCCATACTTTCACCACAACATCCATTTGAGTATGTTTCCCAAACTCTGGAGTATATACATTAGGATTGTTCACTTTTGTAATTAATTACATATATTCCCGAATGCTCATAAAATCGAGAACAGAAGCGACAAAAGGTTTGGAACAGTAAATTGAAAGCCCTTGACATATTCTCCCCTGGAATACAAATTTACATCGGTATTCAATATAATATAATTAAATGCATCGCCTATATGGGACTTTGTCTCAAATTCTTAATTGAATTTGGATGCCTTTTTGTTGTTATTTCATTAAAGGTCTTTCTGAGTTATCCGTGAAGCTTTTATATTGGAACTAGTATTATTGTGTTTCTTCCATGATGAAATGGCCGTTGTATAGGATTTATTTCTAAGGACTGAAAAATCTAAGGGTGGCTGGAAGTTACCTGAAAAAAAAACCGTGTAGCTCGGCTTTACGGTTAACTTGAGGTTTTTAAGGGTTAATGTATTTTTTGCGGGTGAAAATAGAATTTTGGCGGGATTTCAAGGGATGGGATTGAATTGGAGACAGCTTTCACTTGAGAAGTAAAAGCTACAGCTCAGTAATATAAAGTAATTGGTGAGAGGAGAGATGTTAAGCATTGAGAGTAGACATGGATATTGTGGAGAAAGCTCTTGTTGGGATTCCAAAATGGGGATACCAAGGTTTTGAGTGGATGGATGAAGACGATGAAGCAAGACGGAGTATAAATCAATTGGGTTTGGGCTATACATGCACAAATGAGACCACAATGTGAAGACGTTGGAGGATCAAGAGATTTTTTTCATCTCCTTTTTTCCCACTCCTTTCCCTCGTTTGTACTTGCAAGAGCCAAAAGGGAAAAAATAGAAGAACCAGGGCTAAGACATTGAGTGGGGCTGAATGGTTGACATGGAAGGATTGAGATTGAAATCACAGAAGGAGAAAACGATATAGAAATCTCCCTGACGCACATTCCCATCCTCTCACCATCAGTTTTGTAGATGAGACATATGTAGAGGACGGAGGATGAGGGATAAAGATTCCCGAATTTATTTGTATGTCTGTCTATACGTATGGGATTTGTGTGTGTGTGTGTGTGTATGTGTGTGTGTGTGTGAGAGAGAGAGAGAGAGAGAAAAAGGGAGGTCTCAGAAGGTAAACCTACTAGACATAATAAATTCAAATTCTGAACACTCGTCCTCCTCCAAACCATAAATAGACTGGATACAAGTGCGTGTCTGTCTCTGTGGTTAGGTCTGCATAAGGAATAAGAATCTGCATGGACTGGGAAAAAAGTCAAGTCCTGCCAAAGAAACGGGCCGGAGACGGATGGATAAATTTAAAGTTTTCCTTTCGAATGGGGAAATCGATCTGCACATATACTATTTGCATCTAAACTCCCTTCCTCAAGGCCATGCATATGCGGATACATGCTTCCCCTCCTTTTGCACTATACCCCTGGATTTTCGTGCATACGCTAAGATCTCCCATTCATTCGGATGTACACATAAGATAATACGCTGGATGTCCGTACTATGTGCAAATGCGGTTGTACTAGCACTTATTCGTAGTAGGGCTTATGTAAATGGCAGGGTATATCATATGTGCTCTTATTGGAAGACACTTAGGTACATATGTACGTAATAGCATGTGCATGTACATATGTAGATACCTCCCAAAAGTGTTAGCATCTTGGATCCAGACTCTCACGTTACTTACTCATATGCATGAGTCATTTATTCCAACTGGGAAACGTGTATGTATGCATGTCATGGATATACGTAATTTATTTGTATGCTTTTGATAATATACTTATGCAGGTATATATGTAGAAGTGTACTCTCGCTGTGCATTCTGATGGTAAAATATTTGCGTTGATACGCTTTGCATTCTTATGCAAAAGTACTTGTGTTTATGCACTACTAATACAGTAACGTGATAACTTCACATTGTAAAATTTGGATTCGCTTCCAACCCTCTGTATGTATATTCTCAGGCAAACGGTGTAGGCACTCTCTCACACTGTGTATATTTCTGCAATATATAGATACATATATACCTACATATGAATATCTGTAATTATTTATACATGCTCCGTCTAAAGGAAGGAGGGTTTGCAATGAATATATATACTTGTGCTATGTTGTCTTAGAGGCAGCCAGGTATCTAAATATATGGTGTTACACATAGTGGACCTATATCTATCTATTTATATCTACATATGACTCTTTATTATCTGAAACCAGGCTGGCACTCAATGCATAACCAGATGCATATCCTTTGCCTATATAATGCACATGCATTTCCTCCTCACACACCCTGGCGGAATGCAAAGAGCCCTGCGTATGTACGCCCTACGTATATCTATAAATATTGAGGGGCATGATAAAGGACGACAGGGAGTGATGTATGTATGGCTGTGGATAGATATGTATGAGGAATGATAACCCCTTCAGAATGAACTTGCTCCTTCCTTCCCAGCAAATATCTTATTCACTCCAACTGTGTGTGCTCATCTCCCTCAAGGAAAACTCCCATTGTTAGTCTGAGACTATCCATTTACATGTGGCGGAGTTGAATGGTTGCTAAGTCTCCTCAAATAATAATATCCCGAGCTGGAGAGAAAGTAACCCTGGAGAAAGTAAGAGTGGAATCCTGAGGAACGAGCATACTTCAGGATGGAATGGGCGAGTCAAAAAAGTCATCCTCATTTGTCTCCCGTTTTTTTTTTACCCATGATTACATTCCGTATGCATTCCCATGGACCTCCATTACTGTTTTCATTGGCAGCCATG
The DNA here is from genome assembly GCA_947179485.1 of Allacma fusca. Classification (NCBI taxonomy): domain Eukaryota; kingdom Metazoa; phylum Arthropoda; class Collembola; order Symphypleona; family Sminthuridae; genus Allacma; species Allacma fusca. The sequence goes on along the minus strand of OX359247.1, from coordinate 29,018,458 downwards.
GCGGGGAAGACCGTGCGGAAAGCACTTCTTCCGCCACTGCTCTGCCCTTGTGTCTTGTGTGTACGACGGATCTTGAAGGAGGGAAGTTGGTGAAAGCAAGGGAGAAAGCCCCTCTTGGTAATAGACCCCAAAATAGATGTATAAGAGGAGGAAGTGCCAGTGCGGAAAAGAGACTGAGAGATTCGCGGAGGTTTGGGGAGAGACCATGTACGATGTAGGAAGAGCCTTCAGGAGAGGCAGAGCGGGTCTAGGAAAGTCGTACCGGATAAAAAAACTCACAAATTGTTGGAAATTACTCGGTACAGGTCATTTGTATGATGGAATGGCAAGACATTCAGTCGGTTGCACTTAATGGTCTTTACTTGCTTCGTGTCTTTAGTCGACCCTTACTTTAAGAATAACTCCTAGCACATCTCTCTTCATATTGGAGAACTCTCCCTGGCCCCTCTGCTAGTCTCTCAGGATCAGTTTCTTTACGCAAGATATAGGAACACATTAGACCGATGAACTTCCACTACATGGACTTGTAATCTCCTCCTTGCTTTTAAAAAACAGGATGCCCCTTAGACAAAACACACTCAGGTTTCTATATATTTACAGTATAGTCTGTTCTTTTGTAATTACATATGTATAGATACACTTATGTATTACGTAGCTAGAAATTGATGTTACTCTCGTTTGTGACTGTAATAAATGATTCAGCAATTATAAGAATATATGCAGATACAGAAGTTAATGCCAGTGAGTAGACCCATATGAAGTGACACTTGGACTTGCAAATAAGTAGTCATATTTAAATCCTACTTTCGATATATACCTACATTAAGTTACTATGAACACGTGCATTTGTTGACAAAGTGGAGATTTACTTGGGAATTTTGTGCGGACTACTGTAAAGTCGTATAATAATAATTATTATAAAGCCAGGCTAAAGCCACATGTCTTCTGGATAGTGCCAGTCAATTATTAGTAATAGTAATATAATTAAGAAATACAAAAATAATAATGTGAGTTGCTGATGAGAGAACCAATGAGATGTCAATGTCAGCAATATGGGAACGCCAACCAGAGTTTCCAACTAATAACAAGTAGTTTATTAAAAAGTAGGACGCTACTTTTGAATTGTAGAGTTTTTTACCTCTCGTAGCTCCAGACTGCACTGAGGCTCTCCTCAGAATACATCTAAGAGAAAGACTGGAGAATATCTCACATTTAAATATATAAAGTAGCCGCTCCAGTTCACTGAGGCATTGCAATATGAAAAGTAAGGATAGCTACACAATTTCCATCAGCATTTGAAAAGATCTCAGCACGCATTCATACAAAAGTTGTATAATGATTTTAGTCTCGAGAACCACATTTCACGAGGTTCTCTGTGTGATCTTGTTTAAAATTTCTGGAAGTAATTACTTGTATTACTTGAAGCATCAAGTTCAGATAACACAAAAAAAAACAAGAAAATGACCTATCAATATAAGGGGACCCTTAAAAGAAGCAATTATAAAACTAAAGATACTGCTTTTCTATGGACACAAAATAATTTCTTGGGGAAGGGAAATCCGTTTGATATTTTTGAACCATTAAGGAAAATTCTCTTTCCTTAATGGAAGGAGGTAGACACAGGTAGGTGCTTCAAGAATGTGAGGTTTCCCTTTCCAAATTACAGGCGAGAGAGTCTAAAATGATATAAACTAAAGTACAAAGTTACTTATTTCAAAAATTCAATTATGTGTAGATACATATATAGCCAACAGGATGAGTGGAACAAACAGTTCGTAGAAAGGAAGCGGAATTTCCCTCATTTCACTGTCAACAGCTTATAATTAGTTTTGATACCTTTGTAAACATTATTAATACTAAAGTTAGATCCGTCTGATGGCCTTAGAACAGAACAGAAATAGAATGGGATTCTCCCAAGTTACACTATATAGAATTCCCCGAAAGTTAAAATCATTTTAGAAATATCTAGCTTTACATGAAAAATCAGTGCCTTAAAAAGAACATACATACATATCGTCGGCTAAATTCTAAAAGGTACCATTTTCATTTGCGAACCCGTTTTAAAAGCATAGGTTGTGAAATGAAAATGGTACTTTTTCGAATTTAGCCAACGATATATTCGGTTTACGTATAAAAATATTTGGCAAACTTAACTTCCGGGCTTTTCAAAACTAGCAGCTTGTCATCCTCAGTCACAAAAGATCAAGAACAACAATTTTTAATGATTTGATAGTAAATCTATACTATATAATAAAAATTCTAAAATTTCATATATTTGGAACAAGAGTTTTCTGCAGAGTCATTTAATAAAAAAAACCTTCGTTAACGTTCGTTAATTTCTGAGCCAACTCTTGAAGAAGATTGTCGGAATGATGTGCTCAACCTTCCTAGTCTATTTTGCATGATAAAATGCTTCGTAAAATTTCGTACTAAATGAAAATAATTATTTATAAATCCGACATCTATTCTCTCTACTGAAGTTCATCCCTTACGGGGAAGTTTTAGTGCAGTTTGAAACCACATGAAATTGGGAAGGAAACTGTTTCTGAGTCCTGGGCTCTCCCAGACTTTTAACCGTCAGTCCTGATTACTTTCCCTCTGGACACTCGGAAGCGTAAGAGAGTAGTTTCATCATGAAATATGACTTGACACATCTCCGGTTTTGTAAACATTTGCACTCTTGGAGGGCATGCTCTTGTGAAGTTAGCAATAACAAAGCAAGGAAAGTTGTAAATCCTGCGGTTACTCTTGATATGATTTCGGATTGATGGTTCAGCTATATATATCTATGTATATATGTGTACTATCTCACGTACACCTCTGGCTAAGAAGTAAAATTCCAAGGAAATTATTAAAGCTACACACACAAACAAAGTCAAAAATAATGGTCCCAAAAGTTTGGGTAAATTAAATTCTAAAATCAAATTATAGAAGTAATATTTTAATACTGGGACGTATGTACATGTTCCATCTACCTATGTATATGAGGACGCCTTTGATTTATGTAGTTTGGACAAGTTTTGATTTTTGCCTCTTAGCAGCATGCTCGGGTATAGTGTGTAAAGGCGTATAATTATGTGCATAATTAAATACCCAGTGACAGTGGTATATAAGATTGTAGTCGGAGCTAATGGCTTCTATTAATAAATGCTGCGGACAGCTTAAAGTTCCATCGGAAGCTGCGGATTTCCCTCAACTCAATAATCTCTTTATTATATCCCCCTATGCTTTCTCCAGTCTTTTTGCTCCAGCTCCTAATTGAGCCCTTGTTGCACTGGAATGGGAGTTATATACACAGGCCCTGGGATTATGAAACATTGATGACGTTAATTGAAATTTATGTTTGAGGATGGGGCGGACGCTCATTCCCAAGAATAAATGTTCTCACGCTCCGCTCATATTTCCATAACTTCTCCAAAGCCCACTGATAATTTTTACCTTGCTTTCTCTCCATAGGGAAGAATGCAATGCAATGCATACTACCTACTTATGACCGGCTCCCTTAATTTCCAGAATCTTAATGTTCTTCCTGAGCTTAAACTGCACCGATACAGATACTGGAACTTGAGCCGTCCTTGCTTTCTCAGATTTTTTTAACCCAGTTTCTGCAACAATAGATAGATACAAATATGGAGATTAATATTCTAAGCCCCTGCTGCAACAACATGATTATACGGCGGAGTCATACAGGATAAAAAGATAGAATTAATTCATCCCGTCTACCTGCTCGGATTTCAATTATTAAATCCCTCCAGAGCTCACGTGGAGGGAACGTGAGAAATTAGGAAGAGCCCCTTCCAATATTTTCTGAATAATTACCCTCATATTATCTTCAACATTGGGGAGGACGAGGGGAAATTAAATCATTCCACATGCGGATTATTGCAGTAACGCAGCGTGCCAATAAAGTCCGGGTACATTATGGGAGACACCTTGCAGTAAATTCGCCATGTTTTCTTACATTTTGGAAGGAAATTTCCACGTCTGGGTAAAATATAAAAATATCGTGGGGGAATTAGTGTGTAAAGGATGTGTAGATATATATATCTATGCTGTTATTACTAGAGGGAAGATAATAAATTTATGAATATGTAATGTAATGGAGGGATGTAGGATTTTCAGGTATTGTATCTATCTATATATGTTTGAAGTGACAGTTGCTAATTGACTTGTTTGTGGTTTCTTTGATACGCAGGTTTCATCGGGGAGAGGAATCATCGCTCATTTATTTAACCTGAATGTTCTAGTTCCACAAGCTCATATTTTAGGAGCACAAGAGTACCACGTTCAACAAGGGACGGTCATCAGTCTAGTCTGCATTATAGAAAACGTGAGTTGGACTTTGTATTTGTTCCTCTTTATGCATGGTTATTATTCCTTGACTTCCTCCCCGGCTGCTTTTTCTTACCCCATGGGTGACGCTCTCTCTCTCTCTCTCTCTCTCTCTCTCTCTGAACTATATACATAAATAAAGTGCTGGGAAGACTCCTGGAAATGTTCTTCCTTCAAGGGGGATATGCACGTGTACATAGAGAGTGGTGTGTGCGACCACTCTGCAAGTCCCGTTTCCTCCTCCGTCTCCCATTTCCACTTGACTGCTTTCCGTTGTTCAGGACTCAGACGGGTTTTCGACTCGTGGGGAACTCTAATACAAATTCAAGTGCTGGCCTTACTTTGTATGCAGGTACATATCTACAGCCTTGGCTATACTCTATAGGATTTCTCTGTTGGATCCTATTAGGTTCTTCTCTATGTGTAGATATGTGTGTGTGTGTGTGTGTGTACATATTTAAAGGGAGAGCATGTGTACAAGGACACATGTGTGTATGGATGGACATTTGTGTCCAAGGAATGAATTCATGAACACGGAATGACTTATAATAGTGCGTATACATATGAAGTGTCGTATGTGCTTTAATCTTACATGACGTGTTTATACTTAGAGAAGCCAGTGAAATGTGCAAATATTCTTTTACAGAAGCCATCACATATTTTTTGTCCGCTTATACACACTTAAAGAGGGGTGGTTCAAATAATCATATAGCTCATTTGTTTTAAATTATTTTTCAACATTTTGTATCGACTGGATTGTAACGTATGTAATTATAATTTCTAACATCTGACATAATAATGTGTATTTCTTTTCATTATAACATTCTTTCAAAACTGTTAAACACATTTGCTAAAATTGAGATTTTCTGAGGTAAAAGAAATGTACCAAAAATTACTGAAAATTTTTAAACTTTTAAATATCCAGTGAGATAATAAATTACTCAAAATCTAAAAGCTGTGTAGCCAAACGACAATAATTCCGATTCTGAATCCAAAAAGTAAGGTTTATTTATTATTTCAAATTCCTTACATCGGAAACAATTTCCACGTCAACTCGACCTTCCGTCAATGCTTTGTGTTCTTAATTAGACTGATCAAATTAAATTGAAATGATTCCCCGTTTAAGTTTCTACAAGTTACCTTTTTATAAACTTTCCCAGCGGTCAGATCAGTCATGATTTATCTTAGAATTAGAAATCCATCTGTCTTCGTGATTACCTTCGGGGAGCTGAATTTCTCTGAACCTGAATTCTCATGTTTAGGGCTTTTGCCAACAATTCTCAACGTAGATGCCAATCATGTAGCTTCCTGGAAAGCCCATAAAAGTTCCTACAAACAAAATTCAGAAGATGTTCTCGGGAACAAATGGTTGAAATCATATTTCTTTGAAAATATTGCAATTTTGATGCACGTTCGTATCTAATGTCACAAATCTTTTTTTTTTTCAATTTAATCACTTTTTACAAAATCTGCATTAATCCACACTGAGGGAATCCAATATTTTATGAGTTACTTCCTCATATGGGGTCGTGGAGGGCAATCATTTTGTACAACCCTGACCATTCACTGGGTCAAATTATACACTTAATTAGGTACACAAATGTAGATACGTAATGTTTCATATATTTGTTTTACGGCTGAACGTAATGCCTAGTTTCTTACAAAATGCAAACATTTTGCAATCGTCAGCCGACAAATGGCAAGTTAGACATGTTAATAATGACGCACTGACAGAATGCTGACAGGATAGGCTTGTTTAGTAATCATATTAAACAGCTTATATCAATTTTGGAAAATAGCACAAGATTAGTTCAATTATTTATAATAGCATAAGTGATCTTATCAATTACAGTAGTCAACTAATCATTAGTAATCACTTATGTTGATTTTTTTAGCCAGGTACATATGTATGTGCAGCGTATTTGCAATGTTTTCACATGTACATAGGTAAGCACGCACAGGTGTAATGCCGTCCATTGGGGAGTGTAGAAGCAAAACTGCATATGTAAATTTTGAATATTCTCCTTCAAACTTAACAAGCTCACCACCGAGTAAGGCAATTCTCCCAATATTGAAACAAAATAAACAACATGGAGCTTATGGCTATTTTCAGCTTACTATTATGGAGCGTGTGGGCCCCACTGGATTTTTTTTAAATAAACAGTACGCTTAAAAGATTACCATAATCTGTCTCTTGAATTTTTGTCATTGAAGCCTAAAAAGCTCCCCTGTTCCATAACCTTGATGTTCTACTCTTCTCTCAGGCTGAAACTATTCTCATGTCCCAAGACCTGCCGTTCTGATTTAGCCCTTTACAAATATTTTGGAATATAATGATTAACCTTTGGATATTTTCTGCAATGGAGTACTTTCTTTCGAAATAAAAAGAATTTCTAAGAGAATAAAATTATTCAGCCTTGTTTCTAAGCTTCTCATGCGTACGAAGTTTTTAAATTCTTAGGAACATTTCTAAGGGCTCACATTCGCCGCTCCGTACATGGTTTCATGATCCTGCTTGTGACTCACAACCCATGGTTTCGAAATAAAATGCATGCATGTACATATATTAGTATGCATTGTCGGAAGTAAACTAACAATAAGAGGATGACATAACACATAAGTTACTCGTTTGACAGAAAGTTAGGCATTTCTGATTTGCTTAAATAAATAAAAAAATCTCTCCGTTCCTCTTTCCATCTGGTTGGGATGCAGGTTGAAATGTGAATTGGAAAAGTGCATCCTTTGTAGTCCCCTCACGTGTGTTCCCGTCGTTGAGAAGGACTGAGGGATAGAGTCAAAGGTAAAGATACGAGAGCATTCAAGTCCATGGTTTGAGAATTCCAAAGGTTTCCCTTTTTTTTTTGCAAAAATTTACCCTTCATCTGACTCAACCATAAGGTAATGCCTACAATGGAGTTTGACATTCCAATAGGACCTCTTTTTAGAAGAAATAGGTAAAGACAGATACATGAAAGGTACACGTAAGAGGATTCAGGGAGTCACGACAAAAGCTCCTTCTTTTCAGACGAAACCCGAATCTGCATTCAAGTAAGGGGGGAAAAAGTGCACGAATTCCGAGCAAGTTAACAACCTATGGGAAGAGATACATCAAACAAAGAACAAGCAGTGCAAAGGATCTGGAAGTTGAGGCCTATCATTTTTGGTGCTCATTTTTCCCTATTATATAAAATTGGGCTACATGCACAATGGCTAAACCTACCCAAGAAAGTTTTTGCTAACGACAGATTTTTTTTCGCAGGAGCAAAAAAAAATCCTTTAGTTACTTTTTCTTAGGAAAATCATACTCAGACAGAACTGCTCCCTACTTTTCTCAGGAGCTGCTACTCGGCCTTCTTTCACTTTTTCCTACTTTCTTCTCCGCAATTGTACAACAATCTATCAGTTAAGGAAACTTTCTGGAGAATTTTTCTGTCACCTTTTAAGGCCCGAGTTTAATTGGGAGTTCTTCTTCCACTTCTTGCAACTGTACTGACCAATTTTCCTAGATTTCATTCTCTTGTACTTTCATTCACTTTCCCAGCCCTCCTTTACTTTCTCCAACTTTCTCTAACTTCCCAATGGCTCGTCTTACTTTTACTTATTACAGGAACTCTCACCCGTTTTCGCTAACTTTCACTGGCTTTCTCCGATCAAAAACAATTTGACCCAGATTATGAGCCCCTGTATCATTGAATAAGCTAATGACCCACATTCTGGCCAGCATAATATAATGGAGACTGTACAGGTCCAGATGATTGTATGAATATTTACAGTACTACTGTTATGGGACATATTGAAGCCATGTTCCCCCTGTCCAGTCGTTTTTCCTCATTGAAGATTTGTCCAGTCTCAAGGGGTTTCCAACTTTCACTTAAAGTCAGCTCAAAGTTTTGCCCAACTAGGTAATAAATGTGGAGAGGATATATGTATAGTTAAGTATAGGGAAGGAAGCTGCAGTAGGAAGGAGGGGGGAATAAGAAAACTGTGGAAATTTTTGTTACAAATTTCAACGATGCTCATCAAGAGAGGATGATAGTTCGTCCTTGAAAGTGGATTAAATGATTCTCACTACGTTGCTCTGCTTGAACTATAAACTTGCGGTGGGGTACTCTTGGAATTTATGTGTCTTCCACCCTCAAAGATCTCTCGCGAGCTTCTCGGTGGATAAGTTAATGCAGGACGTCACCATTAGGCTCGTAGTTTGTTGACCGAAAGACGGTGGAAGACCGAGCTGGGAGTATATGAGAGTAAAAGAGAGAGAATGCAAGAAAGAGAGTCAAGCTGGGTTAAATGGCCCCGGTGGTTTTATCGAGAGAAAGTTTTTGTTGCTTTCTCCTTATCAACCTTATCGTCCATTCCTTTGAAGCCTTCCCTCCCTCCACTCCTTGGCTTAGACCTTGTTTATCCTACCGGCTCCCGAACCTCCCACCGTTTATCGTTAGTAGCATGTAATCAGGCAATTGGGAAAGTAAAAAACGGAGGTGCGGGAGGAGCGGGCTGTCCTCTTTTGGATCCTTGGGGTGGGAGGTAGTTTTCTCTCCTCAACAAGGCAAGAAAGATGGGCTCACAGCGGGAGATACGGATGATCGATTTGTCCAGATTTGTCGTTGATTGTCTCGCCAGCTTCCGCTTCCCTCACATTTTTCCTCTCGGAGAAAGCTAAGAGAAAGCTCTTGCTGACATTGCCTTGGATCCTTATAGCACAAAGTCATGCATCAAATTTTGGGTGGGGCGGGTTCGGGAGGGAGAGAAATCCCAGGGAAATTATGGGAAGCACGGAGAAGCCAGAGAAAGTGAGGAGGTGGAGAGAGAGAGAGTCAAATTTAAAATAGCTGGAGCACAAGTTAAAGGGCAAACTAATAAACTTGAATGGATGACAAATGAACTCCTTCCATTTATTAATCCTTCACGTCCACATTTTTTTTCCTCATCCTGACTGATGGATCATTCATTTTCAAGAGGAGCTTTACCTGGAGGATCGTTAAATCCTTCCTTTCAAGGACATTAGGCTCCTTCAGAAGCGTCCATGTATGTACATACGTACGTCCAAAATTACTCATGTTAAATCCGTGTGTGCTCGTAATTACAGCTCTGAAAACAACGTATGTGCATACGTCAACAAATAAATACATACGTAGTTATGCACTTGTTTATACATATGTACATATATACATTTATTCCAGAATTTTGCAAAAAACTTCCAGAGAACAGCATACATACGAAGCCTTGATTACCGAAATTTTAAGTAGTTATATACATGGTTGCGTAAGCTACTGCCTTATGTATGTACGAGCCTCGTTTAGCTTTTTCATTCAGATGGAAATGGTGTCTACGTTGAACTAGCTGAAGTAATTATGTATATTTAAAATTATAATAATTATTAAGCATCCTCCCAAATAGCAGCTCGTTGCAATTTGTCTCTTTCGGTTATTTGAATTGTGAAAAGTTAACAATCCTTGAAATTCTTTCGATTCAGAAACTGACTTGAAAACATGAACTGTATTTCACGGAATTATCCTTACAAGTGCTATCACCATAATATTCCGTTATAGATAGATACTGTATGTAACCTTCCTCTGATCAAAATATTTGTGTCAGCTGGCTTACATGCACAGGCTGCCACAAAGTCTTTAGTTACATTTAGGGTAAGGGCGCAAACATTTCAATTCTCCCCGTTTTGCAGTACATTTTTCTAGGGATTTGATTGATACAAGCTATTTGCTTTACCAAGGTCAATATTTGCGGTCCCCATGGCCAAAAATCCTATAGGCTGATTTTTTTGAATTGGAATTTATTCTTTGGAATTCATTACAATAAGAAGAATTTGGTCTAATGAAATAAAGCGAAAACGAATCTCCACAAAAATTTCTCCAACCTCAACTTTATTCTATAACAGTAAAATGTATCATAAAAATTGACCGTCATTCTAAACAAAGTGACATATAAGATAAATCTTTAAAGTTATCCTGAAATATTCTACAACTCAGAGTCTAGACTATTTTGAACCAGATTTTGTACTGGAAAAAATATTAGTAATTTTCAAATCCCTCACGAATTCCGACTGTACTTCATGTTTTGTCACGCAAATTTTGACCCAAGTTAATGATGCTTACATTTGTAAAATCTGGAAGAGAATTTTTTACAAAATGGAAGAATGTGATATTTTCTACAATTCTTTCTAAATGAGCTGGAGGTGGGGGGAAAGGTTTTATGGGAACTCCCCTGTAAATTTTGAGTTGTAAAAGGTTCTAACTTCACACTCAAAACCCCGTTGTTTCCAATTTTGTGCAAGCTGTTCAGTAAATTAATGAGAAAAAGATACGAAATGACCAACACTTCCCCTTCACCTCCCTTCATTGTATGTGACGTATGTACCTCCAAGGAATGGCATAATTAATGGCGATAACAAAAGAGGAGCAGCTCATATCTCTGGGAAGAAAACAATAAGTACCATTTGTTATTCGGAGAAGGAATGAATCATTCATAAGAAATAAGGATTGCATAAGTATCTATGTATATAAGTATGCATATCAGTATGAAGGATTTTCTATGTATAGCTGCCAATATGTATTTATTGTATTCACAAACCCAGTAATCCCTCTTACTAACTTTGGTGCAGTTTGCAAAAGAAGCTTATTTCTGGGAGTACTGTATATGTATAAGTACGCCTGAATGCTAAGAGCCAAAGTGGATAAGAAAGCAAGCTCCAGTAAAAGACAGATGATAATAGAAATGTAGACTCTCAATTGAACGCATGACGAAGCAGTCTACTATGGAGATGAAGGAACAAAAGCTGCCGAAACAATTAAGAGCATAGTAATGCTTGGTTGCTCCAAGATGAGCAAATATGAAAAAAAATGTGAAAAGAAGAAAGGAAAATGACAAGGACGGAAGGAGCAATAGTAAGGACATATCTTTGATCAAGACACATGTTCTCTATTATATTCATGCTTGATGAATTGATTGGAGAGAGATGAGATGGGTCCACCATGACGACGGCACGTTCCAGCACATGGGAAATGAAGATGAGAGAGGGGGAGGGGAAGAGTGTGAATCACTGGAACCTCCAGGCACACAAGCAGTGTATAAATCCCACTTCAACGAATTTTACGTAAATGAACAAGTTTTGGAGAACAACTTCATCGCTTATTCAGCATCATAGATGGATGTGTTATGTTGGTATACATAATTATGTATATACATATTATACATTTATTGCCAGAAGATCCTCCAACCAATAGTTCCACCTTCTACTGTAGAAAGGAAGGGGCCAATGTCACAAATACACAGCTACATATTTTCTCACCTTGAAGCAGATGCTTAATTTCAAGCTCCAAGCTATCTATACGCACCTAATTATGTCAACAAAAAGGCTTTTCATTCGAGTGTTTAGAGTCACAAGAAGCATTTCTCGTTTCCTCAACTTTGTAATAAGTTCAAGGCTCTAGCTCCATTCAGATCAGACAAGTTCTTCGACTCGGATTTGCTTTAGAAATTGTATTCCTATTTACAGGTGAGCATGTCTAGCCGTAACAATATTTAGAAAGGAGATCAAATCTGGTTAAATTATTCATGTGCGTAAATTTGTTTCCCTCGCAAATAAGTTCCATCTAATGAGATAGCACATTGGAAATTTACAAAACTCCATTAAAAATATAAATAAGGAGTAAAAAATTTGGGCATAGTGATCAAAGTCAAAACTAAGAACTTAATTTAATTTTGGCTCATGCACTCTGTGCATGCTACGTGATAAGAATCATTCGTATTTCCTTTTCAAATTTTTTCCTCCAGCCCTTTTTGCTCTTTTTGAACTTCGCATGCCTTGTTTTGTTCCCAGCAAATTTTGCATGGCAGAATTTTCCCTTTGAAGTCATTTCCAGACATTGACCCTTGTCCTTTAGCAAAGGAGAGAGTGTACGCATTTATATTTATGCCAACGTATAAAATCATACTTGTGCATAATTATATATACATTCTATGTTTAGTGCATTTATTGTGACATTTGTAAAATGTACTGAACAGTCGGAGATCCCATGGTGGATTGAACGTGTGTAGCACTCAGTGCTCCTTAAAGCCATGCATGGACATTCCATATAACATTTTATTTGCATAATCACACCCAAATGCATAAGTATTTACATAGACACACGCCCCTTCCTAGGGAACGTCCTTATGTAAAGTACCAGTACTCAAAAAATAAAACTTGGACCTAATTATATAAATATGTAAGGACAGATAGATATAGTAAAACATATCATACGTACAGGGCGTAAACAAGTGCTGAAGCAGAAGTACAGGGGGGAAAGTTTTCGAGAAAGAAATCAATACGGCACTTTTATGGGATGATGCAGAAGGAGAATATTAAAAGTAAAGGAATAAGAGATTCAATTTAACGAAGAAAAATAATTGAGGGAAACAAACTTTCCATAAGCCCCTCGGCACTAACTACGCCCAATGTATAAGTAATAGGAACTTTACTATTTTTACCTCCACTTTTTTTTATATCCACATCTACATACATACCCCATAAGTGAAGTTATCGAAGCGAGAGGATGATTGCGAGGAAAATGATTGCAATGAAGCTACTGGAGAGAGAGAGAGAGAGAGAGGAGTTGGAATATGAAATTCTATCCTTAATCCACAACTATACTTGTTCGAGCAAACTTTTTTTTAACGGCTGAGAGAGAAAAAAATGACTCCAAGAATAGATCAGACCTTGCCACCCCCCCCCTCCCTCCCCTGAAATTTCGGGTAACCAACTACGCTCCAAGTAATAGTAGTAAAAATAAGGGTCAAGTGACTTTGACAGAGCGGGGATGATTTTCAAGTTTTTCGTCAACACTGGAGTAAAATTTTAGGATGATAGAATTTCTCAAGTAATTCACTCAGTGACGGACTCCGCAGGCCATGACGACTCTCCGTAACTCGGACTTTTCACCCAGTCTCGCCTCACTCGGACGGAGTTGGACTTTGTTGGCAGAAGAATTTAATGGGTATTTTTTTGTTCAGGGTAAAGAGAGGAAGAGGCGCCATGGTTATGTACTCATGATTGTTCTCTTTCTCCAACAACTTTCCTTTAACTTCCGACTCACCATCCGACCAGTACTCAAGCAGTTACTCTCCCCGTAGTTATAAACCGGCCTTTCAGCTTTACTACTACCGTATGTAATTATGGACTAACTTAAATTTCCTATTTATTTGTCCCATGCGTATCTACTGTACCTATAAACAGAGCATCTCAACGTGGGAAATGTACATGTATCATCATACGTGTGCATGCATATATGTATGTATGTATCTATGTATGCCTGCGAAGTTAGCACTTTCAGTATACTTCTCTTCTGAAGACAACTTTGTATACTTTGTGAGCTACTCTGCGTAGTTCTATAGATTGGGACGTACAGGGTTCTCTGGGAAACACGTCCTCACCTAATATGCTCCAGCATTTGAGTTACATAGCTCCTAAAATAGCTACTGATATTCACACGTGTATATTATAGCCACGTGTTTAACAATTTCTTGTAATTATGCTTTCAAATTTTTATTTTCTTATAAAATTTATTTTCTTACATGTAGATTACTGTTATTTATTTCTGTACAATTTATTAATTGTTGATGTCAGAGTGCTGTCAACATATGCGGGCATTGTAAAGGTGTCCTTCAATTCTTGTCCTGCAATAACACTATACAGTAATTATTTGGTTGTTTTTAGATTTATTTGGGTCCAAAGTTAAAATAGAGAGAGGGAAATATTTTGTGGGACCGTACAGGAGATAATACTTCAAGTATTCCTATATCCTCTTATATATTTACTGCCGGGTCATATACCTCCTATTAAAATGTGTCTCAGAGAATGCTATTACTATCCTCAGACTTCGTTTCTATATACAGAGCGTATTTACTTTATGAATCCTAAGGCAATATACTCATTATTTGCAGGCCTATCCCGGATCATAAATGTGCAGAGTAGAGGGTAACTTTAGGAGGTATAAATTGACGGAGGAATTAAATATTACTTTCATTCATGCTGGGTAACGTAACGCTGGACACATTCCGTGGTGACTCGGTCTCCCCCGAGGGCTCCGCTATATTTACCGAAGGAGTAAAAAGAAAAAGTCAATATGCTACGGTATAGCGGGATTTTTCATAACAATCCACATACTTGCCCAGAGTATAGGGGAAAGCATGTGCTGACTATGCAACCCTTTTGTGTTCAAACAAAATGAGCGGAGCTGTTTCGTTTTTCTCGTCTCTCCTCCTTCAATTTACGAATGTACACATGCATGTCCATTGGTTCAATGTCCAGATATAGATACAAGTTCTGGGGTTACTCTACAAGGGAATCGGCTCTACTGGATTGTACAGTACTCAGAAATGAAATTACTTTACGGTAATGTATGACTCGGAGGTTACTATAATGTTCGGAGGGAGCCTAGTAGTGGGAATCGAGGATGCGTCGTGCATTGAGAGATACAGGACTGTATCCTTTCAGGATATAGTACAGTTTGGTACTAAACTGTGGGTAACGGAGTTGGTCGTAGAGGAGGGTTGTAGGAACCAAAGTCACTGGTTTACAATGTTAGTGTGTAGAAAGAGGTAATCTAGCAGATTAGTTGCAGGAGATTGGAAGGTTAAGGCTTTCGAGAGGAAACCGATTGAGAGGAATCTCAGGGTAAGGTTTTCCAATGGTAGGACATATAAAAAGTAAACTCCGTAACTGTCCATTAGATTTGTTGACAAAGACGTGATGAAAGTTCTTTGGGAGAAGCGACTTGGTCAATTTTCCATTGAGAGACTCTATCTATGCTTCCTATATTGCTGCTCTTTCTTTTCGTGGGGAGGAACGTACATTAGGCCAGAGCTCTGCATGTGGACCACAACTACATTCAGTTAGGGTCTGTGTAAGGAACTTATGACTCTATATGCTTAAGTGAAATTCGTAGTTATAGCGTAACATGTCCTAAGAATATGTTGATATGCTATTTGTGTACACAAGGAGAGTGTGCATTTGCTATCATGCTTTTAAAAAAAATTGGGCATGTAGAGCCCTATGTTT
The DNA here is from genome assembly GCA_947179485.1 of Allacma fusca. NCBI lineage: Eukaryota > Metazoa > Arthropoda > Collembola > Symphypleona > Sminthuridae > Allacma > Allacma fusca. Next base: position 29,003,070 of record OX359247.1, on the reverse strand, counting down.
AAGGAGCGAATGCATAGAGCATTGAGTGCAAAAGGAGTCTGGACACGGGATCGTATGTGCACAAGGACTGTATTCACAGCACGCTACGTGCATAACGAACATGTAGAGATAATATAGTGTATGTGTGTGTGTCATAAAAACCTAATGCATGCAGGGCTGTGTCTAACAGGGACGTTTACGTATGTATGCACGTACGAAACTTACAGTTGTATTCTTACAAGGAGATCATCCTGCTCCTATAATATATACTGTTATATAATATTATGCATGTGAGGAGATTGTGCCTGTAAGTGCGTTAAGATCTGAGGGTTGACTTACATAGGCGGTCATACACGTCCACTTGTAATATATAGGGACTGTGTGCACTCTGCACATAAATGAGTATCTTTAGCCACTATGTATATATATATATATGAGCATGGACCATTACAGCTACATGCATATGTCCTGCCCAGTGCTCACACGTACAAGTCTCATGGGAGTCAATCGAAGATCCGCTGATACAAAGAGTCAACTGAAATCTCATCATAATCACGTTCACACGAAAAGTGCAGCGTCTGGTATATTGCGATAGAGTTCGTATGTAGATAATTACATACATACGGCTACTGGCCATTGCTAAACTAAATGCTGAGGACAGGAGCCACTGGAGAAGACATATCTGCCCGCATTGCGTATACTTCCCCCTTAACTCTTATACAAGATTCACATTTAGCCCAAATTTATTTTATCGAACTGAATTCAATGAGATAAATTGACATGAAATGACAACCTCTGCAGGTCATTTCTTATTCACACAATATGTTCGCCTCATACTGAACCTCCTCCCTGACAGCGTTTCTGTTGGTCTTATCTCTCAAGAATAATCTTCATCTTTTTCTTTTAAAGAAACTTTTTTTTTCTTCGGTACTTACAGCCCAGCATTTATTAATCCTCCCTTTAACATGTAACCCTCGCACTACTCAGGATTCTAAGCTGGGAGGAACTGTATTGAAAATGCATTGCTTTTACGGCTCCTCTTCAGACGTCCTTCCTTGGGTTTCCTCTTATACTGTATGTCTCTGTAAGGCCATTGTCCTTATAGCACTGTGAGGTTCTCCGGGTAATGCGGTCCATATGGGATTTTTCTTGCAAGTCCGTTCTTGTAGATACTATAAGGGCTTTTTTGCAAGGATTTGGACGACCAAGATCCTTGCAATGGGAAAATCTTATACATGTGCGGCTACTTTATGTCCATACAAAGAGTCTCTCTTTTTGTGGTCAGATGAAGAGAGTTCCAGTTGAAATTGTCAAGGTTGTATGTACTCCGCATACAAATTGCAAAACCAAAGAAACCACTGGTTATTTTCAGTCTGAAAAATTTCTGAGGATGAAAGGATGCAGATTGTCTGGAATTCCTTCAAAGATGCTCCAAATGTTGTTCCAACTGGTCTTTGATAGTATCGTTGCCGAGAACACCCTCAAAGATCCAACTTGTGATAGTTATTTGTGGCCTTTACGTTCCATATAGGCAACAGGCTGGAGAACAGGGGCTTTAAGGAGCCCTGGTATAGATACCAAGGTGTGGTATGAGATATCGTATAAAGTTTTCCATTATAGGGAGATACTATGCTACATATGGCTGTATGAGAGGCATGTGTAATTATTATAGTATCTATGTATAGGAGGTGTATGGTTTAAGGAGATATATGGCGACCGGCTGGAAATGTCAAGTGACAAAATGGTACAAACAAAGTGGGTGAGCGAAAATAGCTGGCCATTGTCTTCTCACTCCTTTTTCTAGTTCCGGTGGTAACTCTCGTTGGAATGCTTTCACTCCGTCCAGTCCGACTTTGGGGGGTGGAAGTCAAAGGAGTAGTGGACCAGACCCGTGAACTGACTCTTATGTACACTTTCGATTAGAAAAATGTCCTATTTTCTGACCAGGTTGACATGGACAGGGACTTTGCGAGCCGAGGCTTTTTACGCAATTCTCGCACGATCTCCACTCCCTTACTGTAAAGTAAATGGGTGGACGTGAGGGAACTAAGTGGAGCTCTTGAAACGTTACTTGCAGTTTATCCTCACACGTCCACAGACAAATTTCATCCTCAACCACTCTCATAGTCACCGAGATCAGACGGCACGGAGGGACAAATATCAAATCCAAATTCTCCTTGTGGTTTGACCCACATTCCAGTTTTCCTTTTTTCCTTCCCCTCCTTCGTTTTCCTCCAAAGGGGGGGAAAAAATCTCATTTTCATGACAGACTTTTTGATTTCCACCGTAATAACAACCATGTTTAACTTTTCATCTTCCCAAATTGTTTTAATGGTAGCCCTTCCATTGTCATTACATGGTAGGCTGCACGGGTCGGGAATTCCTAATGGACACAAAGAATTCACTCTCCTGTTGGCGAAACTATTGTTTTAAGTATACACTGAACTTGACTTTCTACTTTCTCCGTGCATTAGTTTCAATCACCGTATGTACCTATGTGCTGTGGGACACTTTCTTCCCCTTCATCTTTGCATGATTTCTTCCTATATGTACTTTCTCCATTGAACTTTTTCAGGGAATCCGTGTGTAGCTTTCAATTTCAACTTTCCCCCGTATGCTTTCTGCAAATAAGTTGTGCTACATATTTCATCGATGGAACTCTCCCCCTGTATGACTATCTCCATGCCTTTCACTTGCTTTCATCCTATACTACATGTTTTTTTCCCGATAGGCAGGTCCCTGCGTACTGTCCCCATGTAACTTTCTTGAGTCAACTTTCTCAGCATGCTTTCTCCATAGAACGTGTATCTTTGTCCACAACTTCATAACGACTGTCTAAAGCTCATTGGAAACTGCACTTTTACCTCCTCCTCTCTATGCACGATTCGCTCTAGATACTTTCTCCAAGCAACAATTCTGAAATTCTGTTGACATTGGAAAGTTACGAGAGCCCTGGTTGTAGCTAGTAAGTTGAAAAGTTAAATGGTTCCCGGATTTTTCTACATAATGAAGGACTGGAGACTCTCAGGGTTTCCCGTCCTAGTTGACTTTCCGTGTCTCCCTGGCTCATATACTATTTGTATTTATTTCCTGGACTGGGGGATTTGGAATAAGCCTCGGCAACGGCACGTATTAGTTTCGAATTGAGTGTAGACGGTTTACGAATGGATTTGTGAACCTCATAAAATGATTTTGTGCCAAACTCAGCACTTCGTTTGAGTGAAAGAAGGGAAGAGACAGATTCAAGTAGAGTTGGGGAAACTATTTTGATTCCTCAAGTATATCACACAAGTATGACTTTGTTCGAAGTTTCTATCTCACTTTCTGTCCCCTCATACAAGTGTGTGGCCTTTTCCCTTCTTTTGGTTCCAATCTTTTGGTTAAAGGCTCGACTTGCTCAACAAAGTCAACAGCTTCTCTCTCTCCCTTTCTCGCTCTCTCTCTCTCTCTCTCTCTCTCTCTCTCTCTCTCTCTCTCTCTCTCTCTCATTCTGAGAGGATACAGAAACGATACTCAGCTTTCCTCTGTCGTTCGCTCTCCATCCAGCCATTCAGCAAGTACGTTGACGTGCATCCTGGAAAGCTTTTGCAGGCGTTACTCAAGCATAAAAGAAAAACTAATGCAAGGAAAGAACTAACTGGTCAACTGGAGAAAGCAAGTGAAAGGAAGACAAGGCTTTTTTCTCATTTTTTTTTCACTTCGGGACAAATTCTTACTTCTTTCCCTTCTCCTTGTTACAAGTCACTCTGTGACGTACTCATTTATCTGGAAATTGTATTTATAACAATGAAACTTTCATACGTAATTTTGCTCTTGACGGAATTGCCTCTGAATGGTATACTTTTGGGCATAAAACCTTGCCGTCACTTGCCTCTGCACAAAACCTTGTACTTTACTTTGCTCCAGTACAAAAGACAAGGAGGACGAGAGCAAGTCTGCCCTGTCGCAAAAGAAATTGTCAACTTGCTGAAGAAACTCTGGATGCCAAGTTAACGAGGATATTTTGGCGACGCCACAAAGTGGATTCCTCAGAGGAGAACAAGAAATAAGGGAAATGATGAAAGCCATGGCAGAGTAGTACGCCACGCTGGCATCATCTTCACTTGACCGCATTCTCTTCCTCTGTCGATTGGATTATGCACTGATCACACGTCTGGGCTCTGAAACCTTCTCTTTTAAAAAAACTTTCTCCTTGGCTCATGTTTCTCTCCAGTTTTTTTCTTCTTATTTACCAGTTTCCTACCAATTGACAGCATTTGTTGTATTTCTCTCCCTAAGGTTGATTGATAGGGTGTAATGAACATACTCATGTAGACATCATATGTGCTATTATAATAATAATATTAATAATAATATTCGCCCAAACAGGGGGCACATTTTATTCTTGCACTTAACCAGAAGTCATCATGCCATACACAATTTTGAGAACTTGTGAAGTTACAACTGAGAAGCTTATACCGGCTCTCTTCGGTTTTTATAGAGTGGTGGGAATCACATGTACAGGGTGTCGTACATATTTCTTCCCCTTATATGAGGCACAGAGCTAGACTAGTGGGACAAACACCCCTCAGTCCATTCCTCCCATTAAGGGAGTATATCACTAGTCTTTTTGCTCCAGCCGAGGAAATGTAGAGTAGGAGATAATTGGGAAGGAGAGGAGGTATTGGGTTAATTGAAGGAGATTAACGGACGCTCATTAGACTGGAATGTCTAGCGAGCGATGCAGATTGGCAGCTTCTCCTGGTTCCTCTCCGTCTAAAGGATGTCCACTGCTAGTTCCCCTTGTGCATCCAGGCCATGGTTTCAGTCTTCAGAGTGCAAGCCCCTTTCACGCCCTTCTCACCCCACCCAAAGCTATAGTAGAAGATAGAAAGAGCAGTGGAAATTATTAAAGTGTCAGAGCTTTACTGGAATCGAAACCGACTCCAGCCGCAACGAACGGGACGCTCTGACAACTCAGCCACCCTGCCTGGCTATGTGCTATTATATGTACATATAAACATTCCTCCCTATTTAAACACATACTTTATCCTGCTCCTCCAATGCGCATCATTGAATTGGACATTGTTGAGCAAATTGTAGCCAATTATTACAATACATTTCTCTTTTGGGGCACATCAATAATGCAGTGGTCTACTTTAAAGAGCAAGATGTCATTATGCTCAATGTTTCATACGATACAATCCTAGACAATCGACAAGGGCAGAGTGTCGAACATTTGCGAGTTTTATGTACAACACAATGGTACATTTGAAACAGCTAGAAGACGCCAAAGGAAATATATTCGTTTTTTAGAAACATCAACACGTAATTATGTCTCCTATGATTCCCAACGATTTTCTCCTTTTGCATCCTAAAAGTTTTGCATAGTGACGGGTATTCTGTTTTTCTTTAATATTTTCCCCACACCGAATTTTGGTTTCGGTTTCGGCATTAAGTTGTGTTTTGATAGTTGAGACTTGATATGTACTCAATAATTTATGGTTCAGGGAAATTTTCCGCAGACTTATTTTTTGCTTAAATCTGACTCTGCGAGTTCGTTTAAAGTTGCTTCTTAGCTGACGACACACACACATGTATGCATGTCTGTAGATATGGATGAATGAATAGAACTGCAATCTTACCCAAATTTGAACCCAATGACCGTCATAAGATACCCTGCCATTTAGAAGCACATTTAAGTATGTATTGAAGGAGCGATAAGCTCGAAGTTTTGGGGTACTTGCATAGATCTTTATTTCCAAGGAAGATCCTCAGTCTTAGAACTCAAGGACAAAGTATTGAAGAATCCTGAGGGAGATTTCCCAGTCCAAAGTGAGCGTACGTAGTTATACATGATGTTGCAGTATCTACATATCTGTAGTCAGTGTAGTCTCAAGATGTTCGACATGACTGTATACGTCAACAGTAACTGCTACGTCCGTGACAAAGGCTGTAGGGAGAGAGGCTAAAAGGGGGCTCTGGTTTTTCAGTAGAGGTTATATTTACATATGTGCATATCTATATACCACAACGTCCATGCTCAGACACATGGCTTATATATGGCTCCTCTCGGCTGGAATATCAATTGGTCTTTCATTTCTCCGGGAAGTACATTCCCCAGCATTAAGTCAAAGTTTCGATTTTGTTTCAAAAGGCTCACTTAAGATGAGACGATATTATATAGCCAAGCCTCAATAATTCAAGTGAATGGAGCAAGAAGGACCAAGTCCGGGTTTTTAGCAAGTGACTGCCCAACTTGACTCCTTTCGCACATTTTATGACTCTGTAGTATCTTCCAACTACAGAATCTGGGCTAGTACTGTGTGTGTGCAAACGTCTCTCCTCCTTAGAAACTGTTGAGAAGTTAAGGAAGAAAAAGTTATTGCCGGGTGACGCTCACAGAAAATTCGTCAATCTTTTATCTATACGAAGTAGCATCCCATGTTATTTCGGGGGGTACCCAATCCATTATTCAAGTGGACAACGGGAGTTGGTCCATTTAAATGGCCGGGTCCGTATCTATAGATACATAGGCTCTATTATGGCACTTACATAAAGGCTCCCCCCCCCGACAGATAACATTACTTGTTTTAATGGCAAACGTTAGCATTGACGAATGAGAGGGTGACAATTTGCTCCCTACTGATCTCCGTCACCGGCTTGTCTCCCTATGCATTTGTATGCAATGCACATATCTGGAGATACATATCCGCCGGCAGGGATCTCCACACTGCCGGGAATTTAATACACTATGAATATATTTGGAACAATGGTAAATACTTCATTGAGGATTATTTCCACCGAGATGGAACATTTTGTTAGTGCTGGCGTGTGGGTTGGAATTCACTTGTTGTTTATTCGGCATAAGATTTCAGGGAAATGGAAACCGGGCCTTGATGGTAATGTCACTCATGTTGTTCTTGTCATTACGCGAGTGGATTCATCCTTCATGTAGTCAGTCCCGGAGTTTTCATTCTGGCAAATCCACTCTCCCTCATAGAAATCGTAGGGTCTCATCTATATACTGTAATGACGTAGTCGAAGTCACAGTGGTACTGTACCCCCAGCAAATGTTTTTGTCACGGTACTTATTACTACTACTACTAGTCCTATATCTGGAGTGAGGCATATAGTGAATAATTACAGAGGCACATGCTGCATCTATGCATGTAAAACAAACTCTCCGGAACAAGGAGGAACGGGGTGCTCACACATTCATTACATCTTTGTACAAATGGTTTCTTTGCTGAGGGAGTCCGTCCAAAATCCGGGAGGAAACAGCCGCATGGAGGAAGAATAAACATCGTACTACAAACTCATTTAGATATTCTCTTCATTTCTTCAGCAAATAAACGGCCTATTGTCTCCGTCTTTACTACCTCATTCCCATAACTAGATCCCGCACGTCCTCCCAGCTACCGAGTACATCCTTACATATGCAAACAAGCCCGTAGTAGTAAATTCAAATATAAAAACAGATTTCCCGTAATTTATACTGTTGTTCACCATTTAACAAACTAATTCCCCTGTAAATAGTCACTACTGCAAATACAGAGGGGGCTCTTCCCCTGTGCATGATGCCTCAGCCCCAAACCAAACCAATAAGCCTGTTGTACAATGACTACAATGAGTTTGTGTGTTCAACTATCAGCACACCAAATACCCATATATGTACATACATCAAATAAAGACTATACATCCATTCCGCCTTCTTTCAGTTCAGGATGTATTGAACATGCGTACATGTTTGCTTAATGTAACCAGCATGAAATAAATCTCATCATTGTCAGCATTCCCAAAGGAAGGGGATAATATGCTATGACAGAAATTGGGATATTCAAAAGCAAATACTAATTTGCCATCAGAGTGTAGCATTAATGCATTACTACTCGTACTCATATTTCAACGGGTTAGATAGTAGAAATAGATTATTTATGTATCTATGTACATCTGTCTGCATTTATCTACATACATATGTTAACAATAGGCATACATCAGGTTGAGCTCTGTATCAACTATGTATGTATGTATCAAGTGCCTTCAAAATTTTTGGGTCATAGTATCACACACGTATTTGACGGATGCTCGTAATACAGAATCCTGTGGGTAATTATGTACGGATATAACACATAAGTTTGTATGAGAGCCTATAGTGTGTCTACGTATGTACATACATACATACAATTATGTATTTATGTAATTACCCCTGGGTGCATAACTCTGATAGCAAGGGAATCCGTAGGACTGGGATTCAGTGGAATTTCAAATTAAAGGATAATGGTATGAGAGATATCCTTATGTAAATGTTATAACTTCCCCTAAGCACCCTGCTCCAGAAAAACCTGCCAATGGATTGGATTTCAATCGTTTAGCAATCATTTTTTGCAAGTTGAATGAGCAAGCTCTATAGGATAAAAGATTGGAGGGAGAATTCCAATGTAAGGGATATAATGTTGTTTGTTGCGAAAAAAAACGAGGGATAAATTCCTCACATTTTGGAATCTGAGGGCTCTTTATGGAACAAGAGGCCATATGTTACCCGGAACGACGCTCAAAGTCAAGGAAATACGTAACATGAAATGTGAGTCAGAAGGAGTCGACAATCAAATGACATGGCAAATTGAATTCAAATCGTAAAAGCCGTTTAGGACAAGCTACATCAAGTCGGTGCCACCCAAGCATTTTCAAAGAGAAACATGCAGGATATCTCTCTCTCTCTTTCTCTCTCTCTCTCTCTCTCTCTCTCTCTCTTGGCTCAAGAGAAGAGTGTATTGAGGACTATCCCGAGACCGAGACTCCCGGCGGTACTCAAGACTACGGGGTCTTATCAGACAAGCACATGGAGATACAGGGACATAAACAATTGAGAGCGTAGTTGGAAGCAATCATGAAAATAGAAAACAGTACCGTTTCATTGACTTGTTTATGACGAGCTGACTCTTTGACGGCGGAACAATTCCATTCTCTCCAAGATGCAAATTATGGCTCGCGTTATTGGCATTGCGTAAAGTAGAAAAATAAAGAATAAGAATGTATTGCATGTATACATAGGTATAGTCAGGCTGTAATAAACCTAAATGGGTTTCAACACAAAGCTCACCGAAAAATTGCTCCCTGCTGCATTTATGGATCCGGGTTATTTCCATAGTGTTTATAAATGTACGTTTGTTGGTATGTATGCGTAACGAATACTAAGTAAATGTATTTCCTATAGTCGCCTGTATACATACGAAAATGTGCATATGTACTGTAAATATACATATACAAGTTCCATTTGAAAACCTCCTTCTCAAAATGTACATATCAACTGATTCATGTTGCTTTCCAAATTTAGAGTATGTACATGCCATGTAGTTATTACTCGGATGATACAATCGGGTAAGACTATTCATCTCGATGTGGATTCCTTAGAAATTTCTCGCAACATCTTGTACATGCAAAAAAAAACCCATATGCAATAATATGCTCAATATCTCCAAGGTTTCTATAGGTCCTCAATTTTTTTTTCTCCTGAAAGATACGACAAGAGTATCCTTTTTTCCAGAATTCCTTTTCCTTCTTGTAATGTACAAGGCTTAAAATACTTATGGTAGGCGCAGTGGAGCGAGTTTCGCCCCCGTATTTGAATGGGCTCATTTTTTCAAGGGGACTTCTTTACTGTTCCCATAGTTATGGCCATGATATTTCATTTGTAGAATTTTTTTTTTCTGTACAATTTCAGAGTCCGCGTCAGTCTCCGCAGTACCTGTATTGGTACCATAATAACCAAATGGTTAATTATGGGTCCGGGGTGAGTGTTCACACTGAACCAGGGATCCGAACGCACTCCAGATTAACAGTTCCATCCGCAGGACACCAACATGCGGGCAACTACACTTGCAAGGCCTCCAACACTCAACCAGCCACAGTTCAAGTATACGTCTCTGATGGTACGGATTTTTTTTTATCTCTGACTCATCTTTTGCATGTACCTCTTGTACTTTGGGAAGTTTACAAACGTCCGTATGCGTGTCCTACATTTGTTTACCCGCTTCAAAAATACACTCCTTGTAGAATGTTTTCAATGCAGATTTTTTTTTTAAAGAGATGAAATTTCCGTCAAGCAAAATATTCAAGGTTTTACTGCACAAATCTCAAGTTTTGTTTATACATTTGTATATTGTGTGGTTGAGGGGGGAGTATTGATTCTGTCATATCTCTCGGATATGCTTTGATATGTTGGTGAAGTTGGGAAGTTTGAAAAAATGACTGGGTATGCGGGAAAAGTAATACAAGTTGACAGTAAATTTGTACAAGTACTCACAATGTTTGCATTTTGATTTGCTACAGGAGATAAAACAGCCGCCATTCAGCGTCAGAGTGGTTCCCATTTTGTTCCCCATTGGTGGACACTTCTGATGGCAGATCTCTTGCTCGTTTTTGGGATTCATGTCCCTTTCAACCACAGATAAAATATGATGGGCACACATGGAATCTCTCCATTTCCACTACTTACCATTAGTTACCAGTTTCCAGTAACCCATCAGTCAAAACGTTCGATCAGCTCATTTCTCCACATTTATTCCTTATGACGAGCGATCCTCCCGGGAGCCATCCTGCTCCTTCTTTAAAATGGAACCAATACCATATGTGGGCAGGGAGAAGAAAGGATGAATTGGGTCCGGCAGTAAATCATCTAAACACCTAAGAATCCTCAGTCTTCGGAGAGAACAGATAGGAACTTCTCCTTCGCAAAAAAGGCACATATACAAAACATATAAATATTTAACTACAGATGAGATCCTTCGTCAAGATAAGTTACTTCCTCCCACTTGCCATTTTTATACATGCAGACCCTGTCCTTTTTACATGTCCATAATATACAAAACCCTTTACTTATAGTTTACGTCTTCTCAAGACTTCGGATACTAAAACCAGTACTAAAACGAGCACGAAGAAATATATGGAAATGTAGCGTCAGCATACATATGTAGATATATGTAGATGTAATCTTACAGAGCTATCATCCGAAATCAAACCCCTCAATTTCTGTATGTAAATACTAAGGATTTAAATTAAGGTTCTCAGCCAGGTGCCGTTCAAAGGTCAATTACTCAAACCCTTGTAAAATTCCACACTCTGGAACAATCACCATAAAATAAATAATAGATGAAATCTTCCCTACATATACTGCATGAACTCCCGTGCGAAGAAAGTCCACAGACTCCAGACTTGCTCCGCCATCAAAACCGAATTCAGTCACGCCATCTAAGGAAGGAAAAGGACAACGTAACCTGTACCATGGTTAAATCATAAAATTCGTGTTAAGAAGTAAATTTATTGTAAGAGGATTCAACGCGATATTAATTTATTACAGATATAACTATATATACTGTTAAGATATATACTTGGAATGTTTATGGGAAATGCAATGTTAAATGAGTAATTATCTGAAGTACTAGAATCAAGTATGGGTAAATTAATTTAAGGAGGAACTTGTTGACGTTTTAATAGCATCCAATGCTCTAATTGACGTAATGGGTAATTAATCATTGGATGGAAGTAATTCACTTATTCGTGCTCTTGGCTGTAATAGCTTTAAAACCTGTGAGGTAAAACGAAACACCATGTCCTGAAATCAAACCGGTCTCTGTAGATACTAGTTACATACTTATATGTATGTATGTATATTACCTATATCTACTTATAACGATCGAATGTACAATGTTAATTGAAACTGAAGGTTGAGTCGATTTGTTCTTGTTTTTTTTTGACAAATAGTTTGCAACAGATATCATGTTAGAAATAAAAGTAGGCTATACTATAGAGGCGTTATAATTATTATCTGTACTGTTACGTATCATTTTTTTTAAATAGGCTTTGCAATGAGTAAAGAAATATTACCTCCCTGACAGGCCGTAAATAAATGTCATGAACAAATAGATTTTTAAAGTAATCCAGCTATCCATTATAAAAACCTGTACAAATTTTCAACTTATACAATAAACTGTAGGAATGCCTATTAAAAATTCATTGAACATTTTCTCAACCACAGAAACGTAAATATGAAGTAAGCTATAAAAAGTAGTTTTATAAACTGGAGCGAGTGGTTTTTTTTAATCGTCCAAAAACGAGTGGGACAGAGATTATTTAATTACTTGCAAATTATTTTTCACAGGTAGGCAAATATTTGTCAAGTCAAGTTCTATAAAGCACATTAAGGTTTAAAAATTTATAAACAGGGAATAACTCAAGCTCTTTTTTTTACGGATTTATGTCTACATACATATGCAAAAGCTACAAACATATACATTTATGCATGAAGCCGTGTCATACTAATATGTATCTTTCATTTGTTTACAAAACTGCTATTCGTTAAATGGATTTGTAAATAAAAAAAATCTTTCTGTAACGAGCTTTTAACTACGAGAGGTATTGATAATTGGACCTACCGGTTGAAAAACAGTCAATTATACAAGTTATCTTTTGTAAAAAAAACTGTTGTGGCACTTCCAAATTGTGTACTAAATTTCAGCCTGCAGCGTTATATAGCATTGGGCAGCTGTCGGCTATGTATTAGTTCCCTTGTGCATTGAGAAGTTGGGCAGGATAGAAATAATTAACAGTATTGTAGTAATTCATATAATATGTTTATCTTACATGTTGAAATGTATTAAAACGCCTTGGGCTGGACTATTAATCCTTTCGTAGTTCGGTTGGTGTCGGTGAGGAACTAATATTGTTATGTTGATTTATTTTGCAGTTAAATTGTTTTACGAACAGGTTGGGTGTGTTTGTATGTAATTACTATATGTCGTACTAGGTACTAATTGTATCACTGAACTTATCACTTAAGGAATGTTAGAAAGAAACCAATCAAGTATCATTGATTCAACAATGATTGATGAGCATTGGATTATATTTTAATGATATACTGTAAAAGTTTCAGTGTGACGATTACGGGAGGTACAATATACTTACAAGATTTTCCCCAGTAGTTATCCAATGTGTAATATTATTTTGTTTGAAGGATGGGATACGTTTCTATTATTTTAGATATAATGTTAGTTAAAAGCAATAACTTACAAAAAGCTAAGAATAGACATAATTAAACGTTACAGATTTGAACTTATGCTCTAAAGAAAGTATCTTGCATGGAGAATCTTTAGTATCTTCAATACACAGTGCATGCTTTCAGATTACTGATCAATTATTTAAATGATGTGTCGGAATGAAAGGTTCGGGGGAAAAGCCAATTTTCCTTGAACAAAAAAATTTGTTTAGTAGTAGAATTGTTATAAATAATACGCGATGAAATTAAGAGTGACAGCTGCTGGAATACTGGAAGCCGGTGTTATTATGATAAAACCAATAAAAGTTACTGAATCTTGTACGAAGTGTTTGTAACGTGTTCTTATTTGATTTATTGATGGGGAAAATTGCATCCGAACGTTCTTACATTTTAATTAGTACGTGTATTATTTTTTTAATCAAATTTTTCGAAAGTTGTCAATTAATTTTGCAAGCTTTACATACACAAGGGGGATAAGTTATCACGATCATTTTGTAAGAAAAATAATTTAAATTGAAAGAAGGGACGAAAAAATTCAAGTCTGAACATTAAGATCACATAACCAGTGATATAATTGCATTGATTCGCTTCAATGTTCGTATATTACATTACAGCACAGGCAATTGCATCTTTTACCGTTTCATCAAACCGGATTTGTTTAGTATTTTAGGAACGACAAGAAAATAATGAATGAAGGGTGAAAAGATGTTATTTATCTTTGGACAAGGAATCGGTTATAAAAGCAGCGAATTTGACAAAGTTATCGTCTTCCATAATTTCATTAAATGTGGAAATGGGATCACTGCAAGTATTTAACTTGAGGATATTCGATCGAATTTCAGGATTTTCCAAAAATTTCTTTAGGTCCACTAGATTTTGCCCTTCAGCTAACATTTGTAATTTCTCTCTCGGAACTGTATCTTTAGTAGGATAATAATAATTTCTCTCCGCAGCAGGATTTCTGTCTTCTAGCTCGACTCTAACCTCAGGTTTCTCCAGTGGCTTACAATCAGTCTTATGGGTTTTGCAACAGCTGACGGAACAGTATTTCCGGAAACAAGTCGGACATTTGTAGCATGCATCAGTTTTACTACAGATGATACAATTGTTTAAAACAGATTGTGACAAGTGTTCATCATCTTTCTCACTTTGATTATTCCCTACAAGCTCCGCGCTGGCATCTTCTAGTACTTCAATACTCATGATGTCCACTTTGAAAGGTTGAAAGAATGTCTTACTAGAAATTGCCTTTTTTCCGTTTCACATTCGCTTTTACTTTTTCAATCTGAAAATCAAAATAAGAATCTGAAATAACGCTCTTCACAAACAGAAACAACTACCATAGATATAAGTAGTGGAATAATTACTAGTCTACACTTACATTTCAGTTAAACTTCAAGTCTTGCTTATATCTCTTACACTGATACTGAAATTCCCACTCAAAATGGATGCTCCCACTGAAAATAAACCAAAAACATGATTATTTTGCAGGACCATTTTGAGATTCTACAATATTATTATCGCACACAGCTACATCTGAAGAAGTGCACCTACACCCTCAAGATTACATGACCTTACATTGAATCCCACAAAAACAAAATCATGACTCACAATATCCAATTGTAAGAACCTCCAAAATGATATCAAGTTCAGCAAGATTCAAGATCAATATTAAATGCCCTTGAAATCATAACTTTACATCACTCCTTCCTGCCACGTGCGTACACACATTGGTTCTTCGACCATGTGAAAGCAAACAATGTTTTTCAAAGACGCGGTTCACGACCACGACTGACGATAGAAGGAGGAATCATCTCCACTTCAATTCTCAACTAACAGCAGTAATATTCCCTCACATGTCTCCTACTTACACTTGACTCAGTGTCAATCCACTTCAGACCTAGACTACATCGGCAGTAGGAAAAACACCCCCGAAAAATAAACAAAATACTGTCAATTATCAAATTAAGTCTTCACTACCACATATTACACAACTGAGTACCGTATTTGATACACAAAAATACAAGTATCAAATTATACTGATTAATATCTATTGCTAGCCCTTCTACACTCTTCTTGCTCAGCTTTGACTACTCCACTGGAAAGTTAAACTTTTCAATCCTGACAACAATTACGATGTATGTATCAATTTGTAATAACTGCTACTGGTGTAATAATAAATAAATAATGTTACACCATTTCCTCCAAACACTAACACTAACTACTTCGAATCTGATTGAATTTTAAAAATCACAAATCATAACAATTTATCATTGTGGAACTTGAGCACACACATACCCATTGACAATTTTTAAAAAAATATTCCACACCATTTGTTCCAATAATGATATTTATATTTAATTATAATTAAATTTTCATCAAGTGAATGAACTTACCTTGCAGATTTAAAAAAAAATCAAATCTGAAAGACAATCTGATGAAACCAATGCCTTGCCCCGAAGTATTATATTGTTAGCATTTACTATCATTACCAGCAAAAGTAATTACTTTTGTATGTAGTATTTAGGATAATTAAAGATAACGGCTAAAAAATATTTCTCTTGACTATTGAAAAGAATTACGTAAAAGCTTTAATTAGCTGGTTTTTTTTATATCTATTGGATAACTATACTTACTGTTAGCTTATTACTTTAAGCAAATACTCAGTTAATAGTTATACGGAGTGTACGTGACTTCCAAGAAGAAAGCAGAAAGGTACATAAGTAGGCCGGCGAACCTGACGTCACGTTGTTGTCTTTATGAGTTCCCCCCCACTTTTATTGGAATGCCGTGTGCGTATGGGCGCGCATGCTACTCTACTTAGCCGCTTGTAAAGACGCCTGCTAAATAGCCTCCGTTGAGCCCATGAGTGTTTACCAGCTCCTACAACAAATTCTTGCTAGTAGTAAGAATTCATTGTATATTTATGAACAAGACAGTTGGGCTTTGTTGGACTAACGTTCTTTAGTTTAATAGCTTGTACAAGTATGGAAAGTACATCCTGAATTCTTTGAAAAATACGAACATTCAAGCATGTAATTTGTTGATGAAGTGGAAATTTTTCTAGATTTATTTTTTATTAAAAGCAAAATAGACCGGCATCAATATTACACACTTGCCTTGTTTCCCTTTAATGAAAACTTTTTAAAAAATTATTTCTGGGTAGTTTTCCTTAAAAATTTTCATTGGATTTGAACCCTACTGCTTAAGTTAGATTCAAAATCTTTCGACGACTCAAACTGTCCTTATAATTTAAAAATGACTACTAAATGTTCATGTTGCCTTTTATTCGGAAATATCTCTTTCACCTAAGTTTTATTTTACTTACAATCGTGCAGACACTAGTGTGAGTACACTGGCTACACGTATTATAAACTGTATAATCATATAATAATTGTAGGATCAGCAAGGGTGGATTTACCGGCTTTGCTTACCACGGTCAAAAATTTACCAAGGCCCACAGGAAGTTTGCGGGTTGGCTCATGCATTTACTCTGAGGCTTACGGCCAGGGTAAATACCAGTTTAGTAATCCACCTCTGAGGGTCAGGAGTTTTTCACCCCGGAGACCATCCTCGAGCATCACGGGGTCACTATTATTGGTCTCGGAAATACAACTTTCACATTTGCTCCAGCAGCACGGAACACGCTGGAACAATAACAAGCTACACATTGTAGTCAACAAATATTTACACAATAAGTTGTATTATTTGATTATATTATTATAATATATTATCACGTTATTATACAACATTATTACAATATATTATCACGTTATTATACAACATTATTACAATATATGATCACGTTATTATATAACATTATTACAGCATATTGTCACGTTATTATGTAATACTATTGTAGTGTATTACCACATTATTATATAATATTATTACAGTATATTACCACATTATTACATAATATTATTATTTATTACAGTGTATTACCACATTATTACATAATATTATGACAGTATATTACTACAATATTATATAATAGTATTACAGTATATTACCACATTATTTATATTACATTATCACAGTACATTACCGCATTATTACATTATATTATTAAATTATTTTACAACAACAATTTATAGCACAGGAGGTATTGGCTTGGCACTATAGTTATGTTTTAGTAGTGACCATAACCATCCCTCGTTTCTTGGACTGAGGAAAGGTAAGACAGGTAAATACTGCAGGCTGTCAAACTGTCAAGTAGCACTTACACTGCACTCATCGTGCTACTCCCTGCATATAACGAGTATACTACAGCATAGGGAAGAGCCCAGCAGAAATTGTACATACGACAGTATACGAAAGAGAGAGGCGCGAGTGTGCGGTCAGTTCCGGAGCTCCGCTCCACGGCAAGAACGGGAAGCTAGTGGAGTACTGAAAACACAAGACCTGCCTGCTATAGATATAGCGAGGTAAAAGTCCCTCCTATATATACTACTACTAAGTTGTAAAAATACCTCCGGCACGACTCACTATACAATTCCTCTTTTTGGGGTTGGGAAATGGGAAGCTAAGAGCCAGCCAGCCGCCATACTCTTCGTCAGAGTTTTCCCAACTTTTCTTCACTCCTGAGGTCAACATGACTGATACAAGACGTAGGGTCAAATTATACGCTCTTAATTCGGAAAGACAGTGGGATGACCGAGGGACGGGTCATGTGTCCTCCTCGTATGTTGACCGTCTGAAAGGGATATCTCTTCTAGTCAGAGCCGAAACGGATAGTAAGTTCTCAAATTCATTCATTTATTATTGTCAACAAATAATAAGTCTGTAGACATGTACTCATTGGGTCTCTCTCTGCGTGTATTTTTTTTGGATGGAGGGACTTGACTAGGAATCTTTTCAAAGAATTAAATGAGAAGGATTGAGTGGAGTGATGTCCTGGAATGGACGGACCCAATGGGGATAATTTCAGATAATTCAAAAAGTGACAAGAGTGGATGATTATGTCAATGTTTCTGGCATTGGAGTAATAATGTTGGGATGATGATTGATACAAGTAATTATTTGTGTATTCGTGTAGGCTCGCTTTTATTGGAATCTAAAATTCAACCTGACACCGCATATCAGAAACAACAGGTAAGGGGATTTTTATGGATTTAAAAAGTAATTACTGTCCGGGAGAGTGGTTGTAGGTTTGTAGGAACAAATTGGGTCTTAGATGGTTGATGATTCAAAGGGGGTTTTGAAGAGGGTTTGTGTTAGTAGTGAAGAATTGGTACTCGTGGTTAAAGTAGTAGTGTCGGGATTACAGGGTTTTGTTATTTTTTTTTTGGTTGGTGGGGAGGGACTATTTTAGTGGATTGAGGTTGGGGTTATGAAGCTTGGGAGTAAAAGGATTTCCGATCTTTAGTCTAGTCAAATAGTAATGTGTAGCAATTTTTATTGAAATCGTTGAAAGAATCGTAGTAAAGTAAACTGGTGCGTTACTTATGTGCAGGGGTATTGATTTTACTTTGAATCGACTTATTGATTGAGTATGCTCATGTGAGTTTGTTTGGCTAGGTCTGTAGACCTTGACTATGCACGTGTTGTAAGATTATATACAATTAGGTTTTGAGTTTCGTGGGGTCATTTTAGGACTTGGTTGTCGGTGATTTTGAATTGTTATGTGGGATTTGAAATGTAATAGTACTAATTGTAGGGGAGATAGAGGAGATAGAGTTTCTTGTATTGTTGCTGCGCAGTCCGGAATGGTCTGGATCTGGACACTGCTCATGTGTGCGATTGGGAGGCCCGACTAAGGCTTGGTAATATTTATTGGATTTTGTATGTTTGTATGCAGGATACTTTAATCGTTTGGTCAGAAGGGGATAACTTTGACCTGGCATTAAGTTTTCAAGAGAAAGCGGGTTGTGATGAAATATGGGAAAAGATTTGCTCTGTTCAAGGGAAGGATCCCTCAGTTGACATTACACAGGTATGTTTCGGCGTATTGATGACATGTTTGGGTGAAGGTGTGTAACTTCAATTGAATTCAGTTTGGAGCACTAAATGGTTGTGGGTGGGTGAATAGGATGTTGTGGAAGAATCTGAAGATGAACGGTTCGACGATGTAGCTGACCCAGCACCACCAATTGAGTTACCCCCTCCGGAAGCTGCTCGATTAGAAGAGTTGCAAGACCTTGTGGCCAGTTGTTTAACGGTGCCTTTAAGAAGAGAGAAATTGTCACTTGCTCTTGAGCAAGAATTTTATATTAAGAAGCTCCTTGAGGTTTTTAGATCTGCGGAAAAGGATGGCGACAAGAAAGCCCTTCAGCATTTATATCACATTTTTCGGAGTATGTTTTTACTAAACAAGAACGCCCTATTCGAAATAATGTTCTCGGGTAATTTACTTGCTATACTCGCTTCATTTAATATTAACTTGTAAGGCCGATGATGAGCATCTAATAAGCAAAAGGGAGGCTAGCCCTACGAATGACTTACTTGCAACATTTTTTTCATCTTAAGTTTTTAGTAAGAAGTTGCATTTGGGTATCAAGTCGGAGATGCTAGTAGTTGACCTGATGTGCTATGATTATGAGAGCTGAGGGACTTGAAAAGTTTTCAACTTAAAATTCGATAAGTTTTTGACAGTATAATTCAATTCAAAATGAATTAACTTCAGTGACATTGTTTGCAGATGAGTTAATATTTGAGGTTGTTGGTTGTCTCGAACACGATCCTGCCGCATTGGTTCCAAAGAAGCATAGAGAATATTTGAAGACACGAGCTAAGTTCCGCCAAGTCCTTCCCATCGCCAATACTGAGCTTATGTCGAAAATCCATCAAACTTACCGAGTGCAATATATTCATGATGCCGTACTACCAGCACCATCGGCATTCGAAGAAAATATGCTCTCCACCTTGTCATCCTTTATATTCTTTAATAAAGTAGAAATAGTTAGCCTCATCCAGGTAATTCAATTTGCATCACTGTCGTTGCATTCCCAGCGAATCCTCTGGTAGGATTTTGTGGCATTGATCTATACTAATAATTAATTATGTTTGCGCTGTAGGATGACGAAAAGTTACTGAAGGATTTGTTCACCGAACTAACGGATGAATCTACCAGCATTACAAGAAGAAAAGATCTCATTTTATTCCTGAAAGAGTTATGTGCCTTTGCCCAGAACTTACAACCTCAAGCACGAGAAGTATTTTACAAAGTAAGTGTTTTCAAACGGTATAATAAGTCAAGATCAAGCTAAGATTTGAAAAATAATAGCACTGCTCTGATTACACCGGGAAGTTGGGAGAATTTGCCGGTACTCCGATGGGACACGGTTATGGGAGATGAGAACCTGGAAAAGTTTGAACAGAGAGGTTAATGTTGGTAACGTTAAAAATACTTTCTTTGATACTAATAGACAATGTTTTTCTGCAGACGTTAACTGCAAACGGTGTATTGCCAGCATTGGAACTATCTCTACCAATCCCAGATGGTCCCGCTAAAAGTGCTAGCATTGATGTCCTCACAGCTGTCGTTGAATTTTCTCCTACAGTCGTTCGAGAGTATTGCCTTCAGCAAGCGTCTGACGCTGATGATGTAAGTATTTTACTTGTTCAATGAAAGAAATTGTAAGGCTTGAGTATTTATTGCATTTATATAAATGCATCCAAATGTTTATGAATGTGCTAATTGTGTTTTTTCTTATGAAGGACCAGCTTTTCCTAAATGTAATCATAAAGCAATTGATAAATGACAAGGATCCTGAGTTAGGCGGCGCAGTGCAGCTTTGCGGTGTCTTAAGAATTCTTATTGATCCTGAGAATATGTTGACCGCTCTGAATAAGACTGAGAAAGCAGATTTTTTGAACTTATTCTACAAACAGTCCATGCATGTACTCATTGGTGAGTCATTTTAGAATTTGACAATAATTGTAGCTTATTGGCCTAGGTTATCGGTTGAAATTAATGGTCGAGAAGGTATTCTGTAAATTCAAGTATTCTTACTATTGGGGTTTCAGCTCCATTAATAGCCAATACTTCCGGCGAAAAACCATCAAAAGAAGATCTTGGAACAGCTCAGTTATTATGGCTGTTGTTGGAATTGTTAAGCTTCTGCGTAGAGCATCATAGTTATCACATCAAAAGCTACATCATCAACAAAGATTTGGTTCGGAAAGTCCTTGTTCTCATGAATTCACCCCATACTTTCCTCGTCCTTAGTGCACTTCGTCTCCTCCGAAAAGTTTTAGCCTTGAAAGACGATCTATACAATCGATACATAATCAAAGGAAATCTTTTTGGTCCTGTTATTGATGCCTTCATGAAGAACAAAGGACGTTATAATCTTCTTGACTCAGCTATAATTGAAACATTTGAATTTATTCGAGTTGTAAGTTGCCGTAAAGAAGTTTAATTGAGAAACTGTTGTGAATATAAATGTACATATAGCATTGAGAGTTGGTAACCGTACATAAATCCCGATCTTTTTTAACACACAGGAGGACATTAAAATATTGGTATCTCACGTGATAGAAAATTATAGTAACCTTCTCAACCAGGTGAACTATGTTCAAACCTTTCGGCAGTTAAGATTGAAGTACGAACAAAACCAAGATCGACTAAAAGATAGAACGGCTCTTGAAAGCGTACCGGCGCTGTTAAGAAATTCAAGATTTCGAAGGGATCCTCGACAGCTGGATGAAGATGAGGAAATGTGGTTCAATGACGATGATGATATTGAAGATGGTGAAGCCGTTGTTCCTGCTGGTAATACCTCCGAGCTATTAGCAAGAAATAGTAAAATTGATGCAGATTTAGAATCACTAGGTATAAATTGCTTTACACCGCTATCCAAAATTTCATAAACATATGTTAATCGTTGAATACGAGTTGTAAATAATTATGGTTATGTTACGAATTAAACATTAACAGGGAAATTGTTGGATAAAAAAGCGGATTCTATAGCAGCTAATAGAGCTAGCATAGGGAACCCTTTAAGTCCCAGATCCGCTCAACTTTCAACTAATAACGTGTCTCCCTCATCTTCCCCCAATTCCGTTACAAATCCCTCGTCGACGAGTAGTGACGGGAAAACAATGTTGGGCAACAAAAAGGTAATTGAAGAAGTAAAAGAAGTACAAATACTGTGATCTAGTTCTCATTTATGCTTTGCACTGCAAGGCTGGAATAATCTTGAGCTACACATTTACTAATAATAAAAGTATATTCGTTAATAAGATTTCTTACTCACTTGCTACAAATCACAATAATTGCCTTATTGAATCAGTGAGTCCTAGCTACGGGGAAATTACTTGCTTACTGGGCGTTAAGGGAAAATCCGCCTCACAGAGCTGTTTAAATATAAGGGATGAAGTGCACAATAATTCTGGATATTGTAACTGCCGGATTGTGATTTGAAGCATGATGCTTCCTTTAGTAATACTGATATTAATGTAGATGGAAAGGTTGTAGTTTGTTATGGAAAACGCTTTTCTGATAAAATGTTTTTGGTATCATTGTATATAGTCAATATTTCAACAAATCTTTGCGACTCTACAGGAATCTGTGACACAGGTTTGTTGTCTTGTCTCTGTCGTCTTTTTACATGTTAAATCTTGTGATAGCTTACGCAAACAACATCTTGCTTGATTATAGATTGGTCTCGTGGACTACGAAGGTGATTCAGATGAAGAGGAACCCGAAGATTCAGAAGATTCTCTTAATACAACTACTGGTGGAGCTGATGAAGATAAACCAAATGCTAAGAGAGCTCGACTTTCGTAGTATAACGTACGTCCTTCTCCTAAGAATAAGTAAGTGCAGAAAATATAAAACAAGTATAAAAATCATCCAAAACCCCACTGGGAGGAATAAGATTGAACGAGAAAAAATATTTATATATGTGGAAGGAGTTCTACAAATACGAACTACAGAGGAAAACGACGATTTTTTATTATCTCAACATCTGTAATGTAATGTATTAGACAGCCAGAGAAAATGATTTTGATGGTCATACTTTTATTTAAGTACACGTGAGTGAAGAACAATATATTCTTTAATTTTTGTCCGAGGAATCAATTTACTATTGTTAATTTGATGCTTGTTGATCTGTATTTCGTTGTTCGCTTGATCTTGTTACAAAATTGTAAGCTGTACAGACACAAGCGTGTCCAATGTATTTACATGTTTAAAAATGTTAAAAAATCAGTTGCTACATTGCACTTTGTTATTACAGAAAAGCATAGTTTTTATATACGTGAATTCCAAATTGCATAATTATTATTAATAGTTATCTTAAAACACAACGTATTTTTAATTTCTGCATTCATAAGGGGCAAGTGTGTGTTTCGGGTGTTGAGTATGTATCGCTAGTTAGTATGTACTGGGTTACTTACGTGCATACTATGTTTACATGGTAGATATATTAGCCTGTTGGGTAAAAATACTAGTACGTTTGATGTGAGCTAATACCTGTTGTGTAAATTGTATCTATTTAGTACAGTACATGAAAGTACGAATTCTATTAAATGCATACCAACTACCAAGGAATGTAATGATTATCATCTTAGACAAAGGTTCGCTTGTTGTGCATGATGAGTAACTTCGCATCAGTCGTTACGTAAATTTTGGTTTTGATTATTTTTTGCCCAATTAAATTACAGAAAATTGTAACTGTGTATGTACAATATAAATTCATTCGCATACCTTCTATAAATGTAAGCATTAATGAAATATACGTCGTTTTAAGTTTCTAAATCGAATTATTAATGTTCATACTTGAATGTGCATTTAAGTGACAAATCTTGAGCATTTTGTACATTGTACGTTATGTGAAGATGATAAAATTAAGACCATTAAACGGATAAGTTTGACCATTATGATATATAGTGATAAAAACAAAAGCGATGACCTAATTAATTCCTTATTACTCATGTTTCAAACAAAGTTCAAACTTTGTCTTTGGTTATACAATATTATACGCAAACTGCAATTTATTGTTGTTACTTATTTTGAGTTTGATTTTTTAATTTATACAACGTAAGAATTTGATTACATAATGTTTTATAAATATTTCTACAAATTATGATTTTAGCTAGCTTCGTACTATTTAATCACTATTTTGTGTAAATTCTCTTGTAGACTACAATCTCTCTTTATTAGTTACAAATTGAATGTTACTCCTATATTATGCATGTTTTAGTTGATAAAAGACATGTTTGTAGGCTTCTAGTTTTGTAAAAATCCCCTACTGCTGGTAGTGTAAATATGTTCATTTGTAAAGAAAATTGGCACTACTAACTATAAGGTCGGCTTGTTGAAAGTATTCTAGGAAGTGGAGTTCTAGGTTGCTTTATATTTTTGGGGTTTTCACTAGGTCAGTAGTGTTCTGGAACGCGTGAGCGGTCAGAGTTGTTAAATCTGGACGACCACTTTTTTCGAATGTAAACAAAGATTAATGCTAAGTATTAGACGTACAAAAAAGATAACGAATTAATCACGCCAGGGATTTCATGTGGAAGTTATCTCTATGTACTTACCATTATATTATATAGCGAATTCAATTTTCACTTCATATATTGACGTCTTAACTTCATTGTACTGCCAGAAAGCAAACTACCAATTCAGGTAGAGCAGGAACGAGTACACGTTTGGCAAGTGCACATCAGCAACTACAAATTTATTTTATTCCAGGGGAAGTATAATGGTAGCTGTGTAATATTGTTGCATGTGAAGCCATTTGTTCAGTGGATTGATCTACGTTTGGTACACTACCTCTAGATAAAGTGAATGTGCTTAATTGCAAAATGATATTCTGGAAATTTCGGGAAGCAATTGATGTCGAGTTTAAACTGGTAATAAGGAAAGGATAGCTCGTTGGAAGTTTGTAAAAGTGATAGGGTTAGTGCATAAGTAAGTGAAGCCACAATCGAGATGCGAATTTTGTATGAATCCAGAGTTACTATTTATGAATTTAATTACGGTAGTTGTGTATAACTGAAAAAGCAGGTTATTTCAGAAATAACCATTACTTACTTACCTAATATTATCATAATTATTGTAATCATTCAATTCGAACAACAGCTAACGAACACAGAATTTTTTTGGAACAGCTAAGTTCCAGTAGCAGTTAACTATTAAATACTAATTGCACGTCAGGGAAGAAAATATTATTGTAGATTGTTGTACAACACTTGTAAAAGGAATATTCCTATAAAAGCAGTTATTTGCAAATACTAGCCGGTTATGAACAAGGCCGTTGTAAGTTTTTACTATAGACACTAATTAATTTACATGGATTACAATTACAATACATTTTTAACTCCTAAATTCGTAAACAGTGCGCATGTGAGTGGTTGTGGAGATAACATGGTTTGAAATAAAATCGAAACGATTGAATACTTCAAACTTCAAATTGAATTCACGAGTGAAAGTGGAATCTGTATGTTTTGTCTTAGATTTATCCTGTAGCTCATAAAATGATCCTTCGAGGTCTCCTGCTGTAAAAGGGAAGTGCCATAAATGATATCCTCCAAAACTCCACGGCATATACTATGGGCTTCACAGTTCAATGCAAGTTCTACAAACCAATGAGACTGGGGTCGTGCATAACATTTTTCTCCTCTAGCTCTTTTAGCTGCAATGATAGAATATATGCGATTTCCGTATTATCTAACATATGTTTCATTGACCTTGGTCGAAATTTCCAGCCATAACTCAGTGGTAAAACACGTGAAGCAAAGTTAGAATTTTTTAAGGATCTCAGAAATATTAATTCATTATTATTATCAACATTAATTAATAATTTTTTTATTCGCACCCATTATTTTTCTAAAAATATCTTTTGACGCTCTTTCGTAGGAAATTTCATAGGCTTTTCAAACAGGTGTCTACGCTGAACATCGCACGATGTGGACACGATCGAAAAAAATGGAGAACAAGGTTGAGGAAATTCAGCGCCAGGAGCGCAAGTGGCAAAGATGGGGAATAGATGAATTTCGGAAGTTGTCATATTATCGTGAACGTCGTGGCAATGATAAAATTATTCGAAAACGTAGAACTTTTAGCTTTTACAGGGATTCCTTTCTACTCTATTTTATTACCCCAAGTCAAAAATTGCGACCTCAGGAACAAAAAACGTGAGGCAAGGTTATGAAATGTTTCAAAGAATTCACACCAGAAAAAATATTTATTTCAACCTTGTCTCACATATTATGACGGTTTAGCACCACTACATATTTTAATGCGGGCAGCAACGGCTTAAGCTTACGTTTCACAAGTACTACAGTAGCAAGCATGGTTCGGAATTCTTATTATTCATTCGGGCCATGTCGAGCTCGGGCTTATTTTGATGGGGCACGTGTCTTATGAAAAACCCGTGAGTACCTTGTTGTCGGAAAAGTACTCCCCTTACAATGCAAGTGGCACCGCTCATTTTACTTGTAAAAATATTTAGCCCTGTATTAAAAGCTTTAGCGTTTTAAATTTACTATGTTTAAAACATCTCTTGTTCCACAGGGTAGGCAAGTAGGCATTCACTGCTAAACTATGTGCAGTGGAATTTAATCCAGGTGTTTAGGGCTAAAGTGTTATTAATCACATTGGGGCAAAGAGACGCATTGAAATTTTATATGGCAGAGTAAGATTATTGTACTACGCACTTTGCTCTTTTTACCAGCTTATCTCTGGACATCATTTTACCTGATAGTCAGGAGTTGATGGTATCTACATACACATATTAGCGCTCATAAAAGCTTGAACTTCCCAACAGTTTTTTTAAAGGTGCGAATGCGTCACATGGTTTGTTGCGTGTTTTTAGTTTTCCCAGGTCAAACGAATGGACATTCTGTCGTATAACCTCTAAACGCAAAACGTTTCTGACTTTTTACCCAATATGACAAAAACTTGAAATGACTGGTATGATTACAACGGCAGTTATTGTCTTGGCAGACATACATATATTAAAACATTCACAAAGGGAAAATGTACTTCGCTTCGTCCCTGATAGTGGGGTAATGGAATACAAGCTAAAGCGATTACTTTAACACAATATGTGAAAATAATCTGTCCACAAGCAGATATATTCAAAAGTCGGCAATTTTCAGATTTCAGTGGTTCGGTGGGATCTTACCATATTTGTTTAAGGCACCCATGGGTAGAACAAGGATAATATAGATAGTAATCAAGAATAATAACCAAACGTTTAAATTGAGAATAAAATTCCAGCGCTCCGCAACTAGTAAATCCTTGCCGTGTCGCAGAATTCGAAATCTTTCAGTCCAATTTGTGTATACAAATTTTTGTCATATCTTCACAACGTGATATGATTTACCTACAAATATGCCTATGTTGCAGTCCCCAGGATCAAATTTGCGTTAAGCTAACTGCCAACTCTTTTGTAGACCGAATTCTGAATATTTTTTCACACGAGTGCTAACTTTGCTTAAGCATTTTGCTTTGGGAACCCTACTTACGGTCATACAGTGATGAATGGAATCATACGGAACTCAGCTTAATATTTACTGCACACATGTAGCAATTTTTTAAAATAATAGTCAGATATTGAGTTACAGAGAAAGAACTCCCTTCTCTGGTGCATGTTCTTCCCTTCCAACCCTCATATTGGATTTCTGCTAACCTCCTCGTAAGTTTTCCATCCCTACGGTCATTAATATTGACCTAGATCAGTAATAGTCAGTGTATGTAGATAATATTAAAAAATGTGGATAAAATTGTTCAAAATATGGAATTTGATTATTTGGTAGGTCACTCCCTTATGTGGGCTCACAGGGGGAGCAAATAATATGACATAACCCACCCTGTACACACAAAATTCAACATGATACATAAACTGATGATCTAATAATAAAATGATCATTGGAAGGGACTGAGCGGCTGTGTCATTCGAGCATCCTATTTGAAGACATGATTGCCCAACCAAATTGCGGCCAATAGGGATTTACAAGTCCCCACAAAATTGAATTGACCATCTCAGACCTACAGATGAGCTCAACTGGTTTTCATCCAAAAGTGCACTCAAGAGAGTTTGTAGATTATCTCATCAATCAAATCTGCAACAGTACCTTTTCATGGCTGACCAAGTCATTAATGTTTGATTGGCAAGAGACTGCTACATAATGAAAAAATAATAGATCTTATCGATCCATAAAGCTGGACCACAAATGTCTTAATAATTATTTGAGAAGTATAGCAATCTCATCAAATCGGTTCTGAGCAGAGTAAATGAAACCGAGCAAAAAAGAAGGAAACCTGCATGTTACTTGTCTCAATTTCACGACTCAGTCGTTAGTTTTTACCGAGTGGTTACATAAAAGTTCCTCTCTTTTTATCATATATGTAGTTTTTTCCTCTCACAGCTATGTATTACCCTTGAATATTTGATTTCCCCATCGGAAAGGTACATCATTGCAGCCTATAACTGTAACTTTCAAGTGGCCATTGCTGCCTGGGTAACATCCACATTCAGGTTCGCGTCAGTCTCTGAACATTACATTAGGATGAGATTATTATCGCGGATTTTATATGTATGTATATACTTCATAATTAGCTTAGAAATGTGAGAATTTCTTGTTGCACACGAATTGGCATGCAAATGGGCTATGCTTGTGTAATTTTTCCAGCTAAAATCATTCGAAAATCTCTGATTTGATTCCTACCTTGATCAATCATCCTATTCATAAATGGCACAGTATAACTTACATATAAACCTATAACATGCTAAACTTTGCATTACAATCTGCTCCACTTATATACATATACTCCTGACATCTGCCACTACTTTGTGTGTATTTACATACATACATAATTACATTTGTATTTGCTACATGTTAATTGCCTTCACTTATTGCATATCGGATATGCGGCATTGGGCTGCCATGGAAACTTGTAAACAATTTGATTCTCCCGAGGAAGGGAGACTCATTTTATATAGACACTCATCTAGATCTGGAATATGGGCTGCGGGAAAGAGTAAAGATGAGGGAAGAAATCAATTAGACGCATCTACAGTAAATTAGTTATACAAACCCATTCCCTTATAAAATGGAGAACTTATTAGAAAACAATACTGTTTGTGGTCACTATTCATCCCCATGAAAGATAAAAATATGCATTGCACATATGTATCTATGTAACATGTATGACGGTGAGTTCCGTTGTTATAGATTCTACAGCTGAGAGAAATTTTATCAGAATCAACATCTTCGAGCTGAGTCAGTAATCCGTTTGGAACATGACTGTGAGGTGTGCGGGTATCCCCGAATGAAAATCAATAGTACAGAAAATAAAGGAATAAAATTTAATAGGAAATTGTCAATTCCACTCACGCTGAAGACCTAAACATGTGCATAGTTGAGTTAGCCGAAATCTCAGCCGTCCATGAGATCCACATATGTGCATAGATACAGATATGTAAGGTGCTCAACATGAAACTTTGCATTAAGGTCAGCAGACTCGAACTCAGAAAGTCTCTTGGGATTTTTTCCCCTTCCCTCTTCTTTTCTTGCTAAATTCCACACATCCTCAATTTCAACTTTATCTACACTCCGTGCTGTTTTTAGGCCAGTAAATACCTCGGAGTTGCCATGAAGAATTACAATTGAGGATGCTCACAAAATTATAGTTATTGCCCGCATCAAGTTTAGTTTCCCTTTGGTAAGACTTTCGGGGAAAGAGTTATTTGACGATTATTTCAGCCAATATTGGTTGTTTAAATACCATCAACTCAAGATGTGGGTTGAAACTACTTGATGTCATTCTGCATTCAAATAAACCAGGGGCTAATGTGCGTTCATGTCCCCAATGACAATAAGGTCTGTACATATCACATAATTTAAATTGACAAACAACATTGGTACCATTATTCCTCGGTGTCCATGGACAAATGTGTTTATATATAAATTATATATACCCACTATGACATGACTATAGGTACTCACATTCAAAACTTAATAGAATAAGTCCAACCGATTTTACCTCGTTACTTTGAAATGTTCAGCGTGAAATTCTAAGTCGACACACGAGTCCTGGTTAATGTGTTACCTTAATTTTAGTGTTTAAATGTAGCATTTAATTGTTTAATTAATTTCCTTGAGTAGGTAAGAGTGTGCATCTGGGCTGTAGAATTTCAAGTCGCTAGTCAAGCCTTCAAGCTTCCATATATCCTGCTAAGTCTTCCGATTTTTATTGTATCTGTCACCTTGACAGATGCCTGAGATGGGATTTGAATCCCACTTTGAAACTTTCACCTGCTCCAAGACTTACTGCTCGCGTACCTGTGTTGTAGGATGTCTCTATTTTAGAACATTTTGAAGTGGTCACATAATTAAACTCTCGAGTACATTGTAACCACTACTCCGCTTTTGGTCCAACTTACCCCGTCTGCATTTTAACTATCCTTTTACGAAATGAAGTTCCGGAAAAAGCACACAACAAATTACATGACTACAAACTACTAACGCTAGAATGAGGCATAGTCATAGGAAAATTACAATTACCTCCCATTATAGGAAATATACTACACGTCTGTGTGCAGTAGCCTCCGAGAAAGAGTTCACAGGAGACTAGAAGCCTATGAGCTACAAATAAAAGAAATTATTACATAATTTCTCTACCCGTATGAACCTCACCTGAGAATTCTCAACGGCTTAGCAAGGGCAAAAGAACAGTTGCAATGACAAAAGGTACAAACTACTTTCTCTCCTTTCTATTAGAGAAAAGCCTAAAGGACTTTGTATTTTCTGTCATTCGTATAAGCAGTTAGGTCTAGATTGAGTTTCAAAACTGTCACGTGTATTGTTTCCACTAATCGAAAATCCCGAGCTACCTATGTACATCCATACAAACCGCACACAGAGAATTCCAGGGAAGATTAAATAGAAGATTGAAAGCAGCATTGTCTTCCACATGTTACATGTTGTATTGGAATGCGGAAACAATAGAATAATTGGCTATGAAAGCAGCATACGTACATATGTCTGATTGTGTGTTGAAGGTTTGAGAGCGTCATCCCAAGCAGGAATGTTTACTTTTCCTACGTTCGTCTCTAAGTTCAAGGGAAACTACATATACATATATGGATGTAAGTACGATTTCACATGATTTTATGTCATCCGGGTCAAACATAAACATTACATTCGGATAAGAATTTCGATTTTTACTTCAACTTAGAATGGATTGATGGACGAAATAAAATAAATAATTATTGATTAGACCCACAGTAACGACTTCCCCCTGAAAAATTCAAACCCGAGTTTGTATTCCGTTACAACCATAAACGACTCCACAGTTCCAGTAATGGCTTGAAGAAAGCTACGAACTAAGTTCGAAAGGTGTGTGCTGTCCCCAATATTTAAGCTTCTCCTCTGTTGCAGTACATATGCACATAATTATACATAGAAGGTACTTAATTGGGAGGCTGAACGTAAGTGTGTTACAGTAACTCCAGAAGTGAACCCCTGACCAAGAACTGGGAAAGAAAGTTGACTTTTGCAGATCATTGTGTACCACGAGATACAAGTTGATTACTTGGCATTCAGCCAAAACCAAAGAACGGTCATCAAAGGAGAGAAACTTGACGTTTTTCTTTTGTCCATTTTCTTCCCTTCCCTCTTCAACATTTCTTTCATTGAAGATTTATACACAGCCCCATTTACTGACTCAATGCTCAGCCACGCTGCGACCCACTGATTGATACTTAGTTTTCCTCTTCACCCCGCTCTTACATTGTTAGATGTAATCGCACATCTGTGTATGTGTATGAAACCTATGTAGCGGGATCAGCCTGTCAGGATGATGTATATTTTAGAAGTATACCATAAGACAACAATTTACGTAACATCAATGTATGTACATATGATTCATTTCGTTCACCAAAAATTCAATCTGCACCATCCCATTCATTTCAATCTCTCCCTGAAATCAAAAAATAGTTTCATTTCCGTATCCAACTCCAAGTCAATCTGAAAAAATGAAATCTCCATAATTTATGCCCCAAGTGAGGAATCTGCTATCGAAGCATGGAGGGGGGAGGCATGGAGGACGTGTGAATACCTTATTTTTAGTCGGATCATGGAAGGACTTCACGTTGAAAGAACATTTTACACCATTGAAATATACCCTGGCACTTCAAAGAGGAAAACTTTTCACGAACTTCTTCAATTTTCTGATCATGTGGTAAGGCCGTAAGGCTGCGTTTTGTGGAGAAGGTGCGTTTTTGAGTTGTTATTATCGTCAAGCCAAAAAGTCCTTCAGAGACCGCCAAAACATTTTATGTTGATTCAGACGGTGAACATATTTTTCAATGGTAATGGATGGACCCAGACCAAAAAACGCCTTGCTTATTTTCTTTCTGTTACTGTTCGTACCGAGTCTGCAAAACGTTTGTCATAACATAGCAATAAAATCCATCCTAATATAAACTTGAATCGCAATATGGAAATTATTGAGGTTTAAAGTCATTGCATGGATAATTCCCTGACACCACAAATTATTCCCTTGGTCTCAAAATGAGTACAAAAAAATATTGTACATCAGGAATAGGGATATTTGTATTAAGATTTTTATAATTAAGCATAATTATGGGAATGTGATAGTATATTAAACTCGGTTGTGACAACCAGCTCAAATTGCGTCTTCGAAATGGGGCAACATGATGCCCGGTCCTTTTTATCGAAACAAGGAAAGGGCGCACCTGCTGGAATACTGTAGCAATAAAAATATTTACAATATTCCAATACAAAGAGTAAAATTGAATATCTACAAGTTTTTTTTTAAATTCCGAAGCGAGCATCTAAGCATTTAATGGATATAGCAGAGAACATAAGCATCGCCTTTTGAATTAAGGCAACAACATCTACTCCATATGTTCGACTTAATGTTTCCAGACCAGCCTCAAACCTCTCCCTTGGTGGAAACACCAAAAGGTGAGCCCCATAAAAGAATATAAGCCTAAAGGGAAAATATGATTAGCGTCATGTTTCCAGTCAAGTCTCAAAACTAAAATGTTTGTCTATTCAAAAATAAAGATATGTCTATTCAAATGCATCCCTGACTTTCCGAATGTTCCTTGAGTTGGAGAAAATATGTAAATCAAAATTGCTCTCCTGTATCTTCTGCACCTTGACTTAGAAGCCTCGAAATCTAAAAAGCTAGGGCATATTTCCTAAAACATTGAAAAAATTTTTGCATATGCTGACATGACTATGAATTTCTGAGCAATTTCTCTGTTATTACATCTTTCAGATTTGCATTAAATAAACATTGTTATTCCTTGGAATATTTATCCGTTCTCTTTCTGTCTCTCTATATGTATCTACCACAAGGAGCCCAGATCCTTTCTCCATCCCTCTCCTTTCACACATTCACAGTTAAAGTTTTCATTTGGAAAACAATTTCTTAGCCAAAAAACTTATTTCCTCCACTGAAAGTGACTTAATAAAGAGTAAGAGGAAGCATCCACTCCCCAAGACTCACAATCAGGGTTAGAAGCCATAAGCGATGAGAGGAGCCGAGTAGCCCCAGATGTGAAATGGCAGACTGAAGGGCGACCAGAAGAAGACGAAACAAATGATGTGCATATCTTTTCCCAGTATAATGCTCAAGTGGAGACGACAACGTCTTTCAGTTGTGCTTGGCGGATCAGCGTACGAGCATCTCTAATAGTGAAGCTCCTCGGAAATGGTGCACCCTCACTTGAGTCAATAACTTCCCCATACCTTCAATCATCTTTTAACAGAGAGGAAATGGGAATAAAAAGAAAATCAACCATTCATTTTTCCCTCCCTATAAAAATTCGGGATACGGTTTAGAAAAAATTTGCACTTACTTCCTCCCTCCCTCCTGGTTTATTCAAAGGTCTCTCAAAGGGAATTAAGACGAATAATAACATTTTGAGTCAATCTCTCGGAAACTAACCTTCCGTCGGTGAACAATATTATTATATTCTTCCCTCCTGTGAGAACCAAGCTCTGCCACAACCGCCGCATCACGCAACTGGTGTTGTAATAAGAAAAGGGAAGTTATTATTATTGACTTGAACGAGCAGCCCTGTACATAGTACAGGGCAGACTAAACGAGTGGATGTTGAGAGCCAGACGTTAACAGTTTGGAATTATCACAATAAAAACATTAGATTTGACGGGGTTGGGAGCGGGCGGAGAGGAAATCACTAGTGTCTCCATTAATTGAATTAATTGAGTACAAACGATTGCAAAAGTCACCCAGTATTTCATTAAAGTGAGGACGTTGCCAAGTCAAAATATTGATGTACGAGGGTATCTGTAGATGTAATGTGTTTCATTGAGTTGGGAGAAAAAAAACTACAGTTCTCATGAGAACCCTCCAAAATACGCTTGTGATCATGTACTCTTCCCAGATACACACAGTCTTATCCATGCCCCTACACAGACGTCTTTATATGTATATACACATTCAAAAACATTTCTGCACATAACTAAGATCAAACCATTAGTTCCTATTGGTTATCCCACTGGAGGACCTGGATCTCAAAAGAATGTAAACAAAAGTAAAAATCATACGAGAGAACCAATCTTACCCACGTCAGAACACACGAACTACCTTTGTTGAGAGTGAAGAAAAAGAAGTTGCATTACTCAACTTTTATTAGTAAGAAGAAGCCTACTTTCTAGACCGAATTCCCTCTCATAGAGAGATGATGAATGAAGTGAAGTAAAGTCCGTATTCAGCAAAAAAAAAATTCCTAAATCAATTCCGCACATCAGCAGTGAGACTTTGTCCTGGTATTAACGGACCTGGTGTATCAGTACTTTGGATATCTGTACAGGATCTATCTTCATTTGTAGGATATATTTTCCCTCCTCTAGGAAAAATTTCTCAAGAAAGACAAGACTGCGGGATCTTGATGATTGAGTTGAGAGAAACCGTGTCTTTTGAACGTCTCAGTTATTAGTATAGACCAGAGTATCAAAGTTGGGAGCAGTGTGTGGTGAGAACTGTGAGGTGAGGAAAAAATGAACAGGAGCAAGTAATGGAGAGAATTGTGTTTTCACTCCAGCTAATTTCTACGGTGTCAATGGATTAAATTGAACTCCCTGTTGACTGAAATACTGACTTGATTGGTGAGTTACTCAAGGAAGCTCCAGACAGTTGGTTTGGATTTATGTGACACTCATTGAAGAAATACTGAGTTGAATTTCTTCAAAAGTTACGATACTCTTGTACACACTCTTGTTCCTACAACAGAGATACATTCAACATGGACTCCTAAAAGGGGAAAGATGATGACTTTCTGCCCAAACATTTATCATCAGCAAGGTAAGTTTTGTATTGGTAGCTACTTCCTATTGCAAAACAACCTAGGAGCTAACGAGATCAGAGGGCAACGTCAAAGTGCCGCCCCGATAATTGTAAACAGATGTGGGCATGCATCTTTGACAAATTGAGTCATTAATCTCTCCGGTATCTTGACATCAAAGGTCAGGTCATATCATTCCGTCTCTGATTCCTATCATCGCTAGTTATTTCGCTCTCCGTCAAAAATTCCCAGACACATTCCCTTTTGCGTATACTTATTGACCCGTTGAGGTCTTTCCGCATGTTTTCATGCCCTCCATGGAAGTGATCAGAAATGAAACTATGTGGTTGGGCTGAAAATTGAAGTTCCTTTAAGTCAAGTTGTAAGTCCAGATTTAATAGAATCTCTCGAGACAAGCTTTAGAAGGAGCTATCGGGGGGAAGTATTTCTAGAAACCGTACATGTCCTAATGACTTTGCCTACCCTATGTGTATCTATATATCCGTCGGGTTTAGAATTTCCTGAGATACTGCTAATGGATAGACATGTATTTGTTGACGCAACCAGAAGTTCATTGGAGTAGGGAACAACTGTAACCAGAGTCTTAGGAAAGGAGCATATGTTTTATATCCTATGCTATGCTCCCTTATACATAAGCCCTAACTCAAATAAGTTACTTTTAGCACTTTTTTCATTGGAATGAATGAGTCATTTTGCATTAAAATGTGTGAGTTCTCCCGATTAAAACAGGAAAAACTGGATTCAAAAAGGTGGGATCAGTTCGTCTTTGCAGATCCACTTATTGTTAGCTGTAATGGAGACTTGCGACAATCTTTCAAATGCTATTAGTATTTTTATATCAAACAAAGTCTACACTGAGTTAATTTTTTTCTTCTTTTTTCTTACTTTTACAGTATTGGCAAAAAGGGGGTCTGATTTGATGACCACTGTATTTTAACAACATCCCAATTTAATACCAGCTGAACTTGGATTACTGGTATTAGCCTTGGCTTTGTCACATTATCGATATTTGATAGGTAGACGGACATCTTTGGCCCCAATACAATGTAGCCCGGAATGTAGTAGGATTACTTGGGATTATCTTTGACACTATACCCTTGTCTAGGTCTTGGTACTAGGATCTTTCCACACTCCCAAAGCAAATGTCTGGATCCGGCAAGACTCCATCCCTGAGATCAAGGAGAGCGGATAATTCCCCAGAATTTTTCTACTAGAACTAAATACCTATTAGAACTCCAACTTCCTTTAGAACCTAAGCTGTTCATTGGGAGTCTCCGAGAACGGCCACATCTCGAATTGCGTGTAGTAGATAGATAGATCTAATAATGCTCCCTCTACTCCTAGCCCTCTCTGAGTTCTTTCTCTGGTCATCAAAAAAGGACATGACAGATTTTAACAAGATACTTGATCGAATAACCCTTGGTGACAAATGTGGATACATAGGTGAAGAAACATACTACGGGCAGGGAAAAAAAGCTTCTATAGCATCTATATCCACAGATTTTTGAAATGTTACCTGCAACCCTTCAAGTCATGTTAGACCTTAGAACCATGAATGGCATCTACTTGAGATGACTCAATGGGGTTCGACAACCATTCGAATCTATGTTTGATTCAGCCCTGATGCACTCCATTATATGTACCACCCAGGCCAAATTTATTTAGGAAGGTGGAAACTGAAAGTGCAGGATGCCTCAGTTTCGAGTCTCTCGAGCAAATTCACTCCAATTCGTATTACATGGTTGTCACACCCCCCAAATATCGTTATGACCTACAGCCACGCTGAATTCTAATTCAGATGGTATTACACACAGGTCCTCTGATCACACCATTACTCCTGCAACGTCAATACTTGTGAACAGAAGGTGAGAAAAATATCCTCCTTCATTCTCCGGACAAGTAGATATGGCTCAGGCTCAGACACATATCTATGCTCCCCTGCAACTGTGTGTCACTACTGTTCCGTAAAAATTCTTTCTCTTATAGAAATATCAATTTTTGAGACATCAGACTACCAGTCAACTCCATATAGCTCCGTCTCCCCAACATATCTTTTGTTACTTCAAGCAT
Organism: Allacma fusca; assembly: GCA_947179485.1. Lineage (NCBI taxonomy): Eukaryota > Metazoa > Arthropoda > Collembola > Symphypleona > Sminthuridae > Allacma > Allacma fusca. Next base: position 28,965,726 of record OX359247.1, on the reverse strand, counting down.
TATATTCCACATGCCAGGGGACAGGCAGGTAACGTTATCAAAAGCGTCTGCTCGTGTTTTTACATTTTAGGAATGTCACAATTGTAATTTTCTTACCCAGTCAACTCTACTCGCATTGAAGCTATACCATCTGATTCTGAAATTTGAAATGCTCCACAATGATAGTATACCTACTCAATATAAATTTGTACCTTGTTACCCGGCCGGAATTTTCAAATAGAACTATAGTTTTGTATGCAAGGGAGCGTTAAGCGACACATCTCTATTCCTTCTTGAGTTTTCCGCGTTTTTAACTTTATATTATACGTAAATTTTTTTCCCCCTGGAACTGAAATAGAACAGACACAAAATCATGTATTCCCTGGGCTCAAATTTTAGAATGATTTTCTTCTTTTTGGATTTTTCCAACCAAATTACTCCAGAAATTCAAAGAAATTGCTAACCCCAAGGACATGTCATGGCTTTCACTGAAGCGCTCACAGGTAAAGCAGACTCATATTTGCCTCAGCATTACCTTTAGTTACTTAAAAAATAAAGCGGGAAAAAGCGAGAACATGGGAAATCCATGAATTATGCATGACTAAACCGGAGGAGAAAGAAAAGACAGCACGAGAATGTGAGAAATGTATTAAAGTGAGAATGTTGAGAATTTGAGAATGCTTCCACCACAAAAGCAGTGCCTGTGGTGTATGTGGCTTGGGAGTAGGAACAAGTGTTTTTCATGTGCTTCGCGAAAAAATCTCAAGCTGCATTACAATCTGTTACTGTGTGCATGCATGAACTGTAGCTATGTTACTCTCAGAGACGCATATTTGAAGTTATGTTTCTTATTGGAATGATAAGGTATGATTTCACCCCAGAGAAAGGGAAAGGAAGTGGAGAGAGAGAGAGAGAGAGAAAGAGAGCCAGAAGAGTTGAGTACTGAAAGTAACATATGAAAAAATTAAGGAAATAATAAATTTTTCCCTTTCTTGATTCATTTAAAATATGAAAAAATCAGCACTCTATAAATATCTCAAATCCGTCTGCAAGGTCCATTTACATAAAACACGTCTCTTTTTTACTTAAGAGCATTCAGAAGAATTATGTAAATAAACGCCTTCAGTACTTTGTACATAAGTAAAGATAGTGGAGCTGAGAACAAACTCAGGCTGAACTAATGTAATACATGGAGCAATACAATAATAATTCTGCAGACAGTGCAAATATGTAGATAACAGTTGCTTGTTTTGTGACGGAGCAAAAATATTTTCTAAATGCAATGGATTATTCCCTATTTGTGAATACATACGTGAGTTATGTAATGTACAGTATTGTAATGCATGGATGGTGCATATAGTATGTTGTCATTGGTATCAAGTCTCATTTTGTTCACTCAAGTGTGGGCATATTAAATCTACAAGGATTTTTACTCCCTTGAGCCTGTTAGTATATTGTTTCATGCAAATTTGTTATATTACTTGCAGGAGTAGTTGAATATGTATATACATTACATATGTACGTATGTATCGGCATATTGTATATAGTGCCAGGGTGAGCGTGAACTCAGAGCGTCACACAAATCAACACAAATGATGTTCTAAAAGTACGTAAAAGTGTCGCCTCTAGTTTGTAAATTTATTCGCATGAGATTATCCTGTGAGTACACGAGCATTCTATATGAAAATCATTTCGATCATCACCTGAGAATTTTTCCTGTAAACTAGTTACAACACGGGGCTCATGTTGCACAGGCCAGGAGGTTATAAGGTATAAGATAAAAATATGAATGAACACGTGTCATAGTATTCTACAATGTACTGTAGATAGATACGTGCAAACCTACATATCTATGTACCTACATATGTATGTGTCACCCTCATTTTTCCAGTTGATTTTTTGAGAGTCATCATCTTTGTTGACTTTGTATCCCCCCGTACTTTCAAGTTCTTTGTTGTACTAATGCCCAAAGGGTAAAAGTGCGCCTGTACATCCGTACGTGTAAGTATTTCAATCATGAGATACAATCAGCTACCTTGTCACATTAATAGGTTACGTAATGATACGTGGAAATTGCACACCCGAAGAATTTTTCCCACTCCGATGCAAACAACACGTCTTGCGAAAGAGATAAAAATTATCAGAGGATCCTGACGGCAACCGTAGATTAAATTCCAAGTCTTCCAATTTTCCCGCAAAGCCCCAACTTTTTTCCGACCAGACAATGTTTTGGTATCTACTCAAGACAGAGAGGTTGAAATTGGATCGTCTAGGACTTTGAGTCTAGTTTATAGGAAAACTTAACTTGTTCCTTTCGAAGGGGGCATTTATGGGAAGCTATGCAATTATCTATCTAGTGTTTAGACAGGAGTTTCTTACCAAACTTAGTGTGACCTTTCGATGCACTCCGGCCTGCGTGGGTTCGGGAAAGTATGTATAATTGAGCAACTTGTAAAATTCATTACAATGACAAAATTTATGCTAAGACAATTTCGTAGTCTCTTTTTTCCCTTCATCTTCCGCATAGTATGGTAATGCCTCTCGGCGTATATGTTTTTTAAAACATTACCATAAATTAATATCAACAGACTGTAATACACCTAAACATCTTCCTTTCATGTACCCTCCGGTTGCATATGTGTCCTAACCTGTCCGTCGCTTGCCCTTTGTTTTTACAACATTTCCAAACAAAACTCTACTCTGTTTGTAATATCAACGAACCCAAGTACATTAGTATCTAGATATACATACACACAATTAGCGATCCATAAAAATAAATGTATTTAAATATTGTTGACACATCAAATTAGCACACATATCTCATTTAATTCATTCCAATTGACACGCACATGTGAAATGCATTACTCATGCTTTAGTACAACCATAAGTCAAACACAAAATTAAAAGAAGCTCCGCTGCAATGTTACACGTATAGATAATCAAATCGTCAACCAATGTTTTTGTTTGAGGAGATCCGTAAATCATAATCACTAAAATAATTATATTTACATACAACTAATGACGTAAACTTTGTTGCTAAAACTTAAATTTTAAATAGTAATTAATGTGAAATAATTTTCAACACAGATATGGATTCTGATGGCAGCTCAAGGTATTAAACCGCCTGAATGGAAATGAGGGAGAATTGTCCGCCAGCTCGGTCAGAAGCAGTCCCTTCCTCCTTGGAAGCTCATCCGACCAATATTGACCAGACCAATAATCCCACACTACAGCTAGGAAAGAAAACGAGGTAAGTAACAGGCATAATATCTGTAGATATCCAATAATTATTTCAAAAATAAGTGCAAAAATAAGGAATCAATAAAAGCATCCCCTTTAAACACATTTAAAGGTAAAGGTAGTTTAAAATGTGAGTAGTAAGAAGTTCTAGAACTAAAATATAATTTGAGAAGTAATTACTACAATCCTGATTATTCAAAAGATGCGGAGGTACCCAAGGAGGGACATTCTTGTATACACATAGAATATTGCAGATATGATATGTACATTTTATAGAGAATCCCCAGACGAATTATAGCGTGCACGGGAAACGCTGCTGGAGCGATAAAGATGTAAAGAATGGAGGTAAAGGGTTAATTTATGACCAGAGTTATTTACCTCTTAGGATGTAACTCCTTCAAAGCACGAATAAAAGCTCCCTGGTGAAAAATGCAAAGTAAAGGAGCATTTAACAGAGAGAATGAGAGAGAGAGAGAGAGAGGGAGAGAGAATGGAGCTAAAAAAATAGTACAGGAGTTAATAACTGCAGGTTGCATAGTTGTAAACATAAAGGGATTTGTATTCTTATCCTTACTCCGTGAGTGTGCACGTAGTGCTTTGGTCATGTGTGTGACATCTGCTATAACCATAATATCTGTACCTATGTCAATATCATGTATCATCCCCAATGTATGGCAACCCTGACTGCTGAGCTGTGAGCATGGAGGGAAAGAGCAAATGTTAAAGATATAAAGGTTCTACTAATGGACTGCTTTCCCACTCTTCCCCGGTCCTTCCAGAGTAATTCTCGTCAAGAATTATTAATTTGTATGCGAAGGCATGAAGATTAATGTGACGATTCCTGCCATTTCATAAGCTACTAAAAAATTATGTAGACTCCAGTTTCCAAGGCTTGTTTTCATATCAGACCTTCAGGAGAGCTCCAAAGCACGGGATTATCTTCCCATGTTTCTCCCATATACACTGTAAATACACCAAGAGAATACAGTTTACAGTTTACTTCAAGCCCACTTTAACTTTTCACTTCCAATTTTAGTGTCAACGTCAAGCCCTGGCCTTTTACCTACTTTCAAGTATCTATACTATGCGTGAGTACTACAGATATGTAATTATACTTTACTCGGGATCTATGAGAATAATAATAACATAGAGTTATCCAACATATCATATTTTTTTAACTAGGGAATTTAGCATTGAGTGGAATTACTCAATCTAAAATGAACTCCAGGCTCTATAAGTTTGTTGTTGTTAAGTCATCTAAAATAAATGGGATTTTTTTTTCTGCTGGAGGCTCCCAAGATCCAAGTCTTTAATGAACACCATGTTTATGAGTTGGACGTAATCCTGAAAAGATTGTGTGAGCAATGTTTTCTTTTAATCCCTTGTTCTCATCTCAATTGGAAGGACCGTACCGTAGAACATGGAGCCAGCTGCTAGCAGATCTACTAATTATCATTTTATAGTAAAAGAGCCAGATGCGGATTTGGACATGGCAGTCAAGTGAAGTTCTAATAATTAAAAATAAGGAAACACAATCTTTATTGACTGTGTTCTTGTTTGCACTTCAGCAAATAAGAAGCGTACACCATGGGCTCAAATTCAGAGAGATGGTGATGATGTGAGGAGAAGCAATTCTTTGGGAGAATAAATTTCCTCGATATACTCTATTATGTATATCTACTACATAGGATGTAATTAATTATATTCCATTATGCACCACTTGAGGTTTCTCTTACATTCGAATATTGTCTGCTGCTACTCCCTGTGCCTGTATATGTGCCCCAGTAGAACTTTTACTATGTGTAAGTTGTTTAGTACCAAATAACAAATTCACGATATTGTATGCGAAATTATTTTAGTAATAAGAAAATTGTTCTGGAATATTTAAATGCAAACTCTTATCTCACAATGACCTATTTAACGCATTTTTGATAATTTAAATATGATGGTCAGGTATATTTCCTATGTTTAAGTGCAGAGCTTATCAATGTAAAGACGCTCTTGATGAATAAGCTTTTATCTTTGCATAACATTTTAGCTGTAAGTAGCGCCTGTAAACATTGAAGCTTTATTTAGTATTTTTGTGCCTATGTTTGGCTTGGAATTTTCCATTAGTTTTTGTTGGAGCATTGAACTCCCTGCAAACTGTGTTGCTTCCCTGCTGCGAGAGAATACTGATGTCCGGTCACCTGAACTGGACCATTGAAGAGAGGTCAACCAATCATGTTCCTTGTTTATGATGCTGCTCAACCTTTCTACCTTTTTTGGCGTGGGTCATTGCTGTCTATAAAAAGACACTCCAGGCCCAGAGTCAGAGAGCCTCTACACCTCAGGTGAAACAATATTTTGTGAGAGAGTTATTTTGCCTGTGCGTTGAGTAGGGCCTCCGAACAAGCTAGCAGTGACTAATTAGCTCATTTTTATTGCAGAACTTGTACTACTGGAAGCCGACACAGATCAACAACTTAAATTTTAGTTTAATTATCTTCAGATCGCTTCAAATTATATTAATAAAAGTTTGCAATTAGTAGAAACTAAAGCTTTTTACCTGCTTTGCTTATTTCGAAAGAGAAATCGTGCATAGAGAATTTTGAACTGCATAAGGAACATTTGAGAAATAAAACTTTTGAGAATAATTATTTATACAGTCCACTAGCCCAAAACATTGGTCCTTCCAGAACCGAATAGCCGATTCAAGGAGTGATTCAGTGATTTGTTCACAAAAAGTGATTTACAACAGTGCAGAATGTCAAGTAAGGACCTACGCGCCCGTGATGCCATCGCTAAGAGAATGGTGAAGCATGAGAAGGCTGCTGACAACCACGTTACCAAACCCCTAACTCGAATCTCGGTAGTAAATCATATTGAAACCATTGAGAAGATTTTGGATGCCTTTGAGGAGAAACACTGGGACATCCTGGATGCCGCTGATCCCGCCGACCTTCCGGCACAGCAGCAAGTGTACGACGACTTCGAGGAGTACTACCTGTCCATTCAGCTAAAGCTGAAGACGATTGAAGCGGAACTAGCCTCACAGCCTGTAACATCTTCAAACCGCCTGCCAGCTAGAAGCCACAGAGGTCGAAGTACTCACGACGTCAAACTCCCCACAGTGAACCTGCCGAAATTTGATGGGAAAATCCAGGATTGGCCATCATTCTATGACAGCTTCATGTCAATGGTGGACGGAGCTGAAGGTCTTCTTCCGGTACAGAAGCTGACGTATCTTAAGGGGGCACTCCAAGGTAAGGCAGAGAAATTACTAAATCCCATTAAAATTAGTGACAGTAATTATGCCGTTGCCTTGGAGTTGCTTAAGAAGAGGTTCAACGTAACCAGGGAGATTGTGGGTTCCTACCTACGACAACTGCACGACCTGAAGACCCTAGATGGAAGTGGAAGCGCCCTTATTGACTTTGTCGATGGCATCAACCGCGCGTTAGAATCGCTTAAGGCTCAGAGTCGACCACAGGATAATGATTTTTTGTATTTTTTCTTGGTCCAGAAACTGGATAGCTCTTTGCGAAGGGAGTGGGAAAAGACACTCAAGTCTGACGACATGCCAACGGTCAAGAGCCTGATGGAATTCTTGGAAAAGGAAGCCTGGGTCTGCATAGCTGCTGGATCTGAGAAGGTAAAGCCCAACGAATTCAGTAATAAGGAGAAAGTCAAGGATGGAAAGAAAAAGCAATCCACAAGCCATCATGGGTCATCAAGCACCGGTTGCGTCTGTTGCAGCGGGCATCATGGGTTGGATAAGTGTGACAGTTTTCTAAAACTAGTTGTGAATGAGAGATATGAGCTTCTCAAGAAAAAAGGTACGTGCTTCCTATGTTTGAATGCAGGTCACCGTAGTAATAACTGTAGTAGTAAAGGTTCTTGTGAAAAATGTTCTCGTAAGCATCACACGTTGTTACATAATGACTCTAAGAAGATTGAGAATGACTCGTCTACAACTAATGCTATACATGTGAGTGATAGTAGGACTTCGCAAGTACTATTATCCACTATTCAAGTGTATGTTAGGAGGCAGACTGGTGAACTGGTGAGGTGTCGGGCCTTGTTGGACAGTGGCTCACAATCAAGCTTCATCACTGAGGAATTAGTACAACGCTTGGGGCTTAAGCGGAAAAGAACTGATGTGGAAATTTCCGGGTTGTCTGGCTTACCCGTGGGGACTGCAAGGGGTTACAGTGACATTGAAGTTGTGTCATTACATGATCGCAGTTATGTCATTAATGTTCATTGTCTGATTCTTACAAAGGTAACTGGAGACCAGCCCCAGCTCCCCTGCAACCCGAATAAGTGGAAGCATCTCAGGAACTTGCAACTAGCAGATCCGGACTTTTTCGTCCCAGGGAAAATAGATATTCTGCTTGGAAATGAAGTCTACACTCAGATTATGCTAGGCCGAAAAGTCAATGGGGAGGTTGGGGCACCAGTTGCCATGGAATCTGAATTGGGATGGCTGCTCTCAGGGAGGTTACTAGGCTCCAGTCATTTCTCACAAGTTCAAGTACTTCATACTATGGCCGGACTTGATGAGACGCTGAGGAAATTCTGGGAACTTGAAGAGGTAGACAGGAGCCCGCACATGACTTCAGAGGAAATTGAATGTGAGAATCATTTTGTACAAAATTACAAGCGTAATGATACTGGCAGATTTATTGTGAAGCTCCCCTTTAAGAAGAATCCACCAGCACTAGGTAACTCTAAGTCCCGAGCATTGAAGAGATTACTCCAAGTTGAGTCACGTCTGAAGAAATCCCCAGAATTGAAATGTCAATATGAGGACTTCATGAAAGAATATTTAGCCTTGGGTCACATGAAATTTGTTCCTACTGAGGAAGACACTGCCCGTGATGAAGCCGTCTACTATCTCCCACATCACGCAGTGATAAAGGAGTCTAGTAGCACAACCAAATGTAGGGTCGTGTTTGATGCCTCGGCCAAATCAGCGACAGGAGCTTCTCTCAATGACATGCTGATGGATGGGCCGAAACTTCAGGACGATATCTTCCCTCATTTAGTCCGCTGGAGAAGCTACCTGGTCGTTATCAAATCGGACGCAGCGAAAATGTACCGTCAGATCATGGTAGACGACTCCGATTGCGACTTTCAGCGCATCTTGTGGAGAAATGATAGTGGCAATGTAGGAATTGTAAGGCTCCTCACTGTTACTTATGGCGTCAAGCCCTCGGGGTACCTCGCTGTGAGATGTCTCAACCAGCTTGCAATTGAAGATGGCGAAAACTTTCCACTCGGTGCTCAGGCGGTCTTATCCGACTTCTACGTTGACGACCAGATGTCCGGTGCAATGACTGAGGAAGATGCCATAAAGTTATACCACGAGGTCACTAAGTTGCTAGCTGGAGGGGGATTTGAGCTGAGAAAATGGTCCTCAAACTCTGAAGAAGTTCTGAAGCAGATACCCGTGGAACTCTGTGAATCTCGAATACCTCTTGAACTTGATCGCAACAATTCAGTAAAGAGCCTGGGAATGAAATGGAATCCATTTCATGACATTTTTACTTTTGAAACCTCATTTGAAGAAAGATGTACCTTTACTAAACGGAATGTGTTGGCGGATATAGCCAAAGTCTTTGATCCTTTAGGTTTGCTTGCTCCAGTCATAGTATGCGCCAAAATACTTATGCAAGGGCTCTGGCAACTGAAGTTGGGGTGGGACGAGCCTCTTCCAGAAGATGTTGCAAAGAAATGGAAGATCTTTCGGGACAGCCTACCTGATATTGAGAAAGCACATATTCCGAGATGTGTCACTAAAGGACAGTCAACCAAATTCCATCTTCACGGCTTCTGCGACGCTTCACAGCTTGCGTACGCTGCGTGTGTATACCTGGTCTCAGAATCTGAAGATGGTAACTACGAAGTAAAGTTGGTTGCTGCTAAGACAAGAGTGGCTCCTCTAAGGACAATTTCCCTTCCTAGATTGGAGTTGTGTAGTGCGGTGTTATTAGTAAGGTTAATGAAAGTGGTTCGAGAATGCTTTAAGCACTTGCAGGTTGCAGACGTGAAGGCATGGACCGACTCCACGGTGACTAGAGACTGGATTCGGGGCAATCCAAATAGATGGAAGACCTTTGTAGCCAACAGAGTGAGCGAAATCCAAGGCCACATTCCATCCAGCGACTGGGCCCACGTTTTAGGGACAGAAAATCCAGCAGATCCAGCCTCTCGAGGATTGTCACCTGAAGATCTCCTAAAAAATGAGTTGTGGTGGAATGGTCCATCCTGGCTTTCACGTCCCACCTCAGTGACCGAAGATGAAGAAACTAGCTCAGATGAAGCTCTCTGCGAAGAAAGGAAGGTCATTAGCGTGAATTTGAACACGAGCTTTGGCCTTTCATCTGATTGCTTTGCAACCATCTCCCAGCTTCGTCATCGTACTGCTACCTGGCTGAGATTCATTTCTAATATTAGGGGACCAAAGAACTTTGACCATTTGACTCCCTTTGAGCTGGAGAAAGCAGAGAAAGCATGGGTTAGGTATGTACAACGTGAACACTTTTTTAAGGACGTTAATGCCATTCTAAATGACAAGCCTTTGACCACGAAAAGTGTGTTGCTTCATTTGTGCCCCTTTGTGAGTGATGACGGACTTCTCCGCGTCGGTGGACGCCTGCGAAAGTCTCTCTTGCCGTTCACACAAAGGAATCCGGCTCTACTTCCAGCAAATTGCCATCTGACGAAATTGGTAATTGAATATTACCATCAGCGGACACTTCATGGAGGAGTTCAATTAACTCTTGCAGCTACAAGAATGAAATTCTGGATTTTGAATGGAAAGAAAGCTGTTCGACGGGTTATCCGAAGCTGTCTGACCTGCGTCCGGCAAGCTGCTGCTACAAGCAAGCAGTTGATGGGTGATCTTCCTGTTGACAGAGTGGTAGCCTCAGCCCCCTTTAGCACATCCGGTGTGGACTACGCAGGGCCTTTTAACCTAAAGTTTGGTCGTGGTCAGAAATCATACAAGGGTTATGTAGCATTGTTTGTATGTATGTCTACCAGGGCCATCCACTTAGAACTCGTAGGAGACCTCTCTTCAGAAGCTTTCATTGCCGCCTTTAGGAGGTTTGCTGCGAGAAGAGGCAGTCCCAAGAAAATGTTTTCAGATCAAGGTACCAACTTTATTGGAGCAGAACGCGAGCTAAGGTCCTTGGTAGAAATGTCACAATCCAAGGAGCTCCGGAAAGTATGGCAGGACGAGGGTGTAATTTGGGAATTCAACCCGCCGTCAGCACCTCACTTTGGTGGGCTCTGGGAGGCTGGAGTAAAATCCACTAAGCACCATTTGCGGAGGGTCCTTGGCGAAGCATTTCTAACCTATGAAGAGATGAGCACTATCCTGGCTCAAGTAGAAGGCTGTCTAAACTCGCGTCCTTTGAGTGAGATTTCTTCCGATCCTAATGACTTGGAAGTTTTGACCCCTGGACACTTTTTAGTTGGACGGCCCTTAGTTGCTCTTCCAGACCAAGACCTTGCTGAGATTCCATTGAACCGTCTTAATCGATGGCAGAAGTTGCAACAGATGGTTCAGCATTTCTGGAGCCGATGGGTTGGTGAGTATCTCACACGTCTCCAAGAACGACCCAAGTGGTACAATGCGGAACCAAATGTGAAAACTGGAGAACTAATAATCATCAAGGATGAGCGAGTTCCACCTTCTAAATGGAAACTTGGGCGCATCATCCAGTGTCATCCCGGCGACGACGGAAGAGTACGAGTTGTGACAGTAAAGACTGCTGAAGGCACCTATTCAAGACCAATCGTCAAGATCTGTCGCATGCCAGTTGAATCCATGTCATAATTAATGAATGTTTGTTCATCGGTGCAGTTTATGTTGAAAGTCCAGTCTTTCAAGGTCGGGTGAATGTTTAGTACCAAATAACAAATTCACGATATTGTATGCGAAATTATTTTAGTAATAAGAAAATTGTTCTGGAATATTTAAATGCAAACTCTTATCTCACAATGACCTATTTAACGCATTTTTGATAATTTAAATATGATGGTCAGGTATATTTCCTATGTTTAAGTGCAGAGCTTATCAATGTAAAGACGCTCTTGATGAATAAGCTTTTATCTTTGCATAACATTTTAGCTGTAAGTAGCGCCTGTAAACATTGAAGCTTTATTTAGTATTTTTGTGCCTATGTTTGGCTTGGAATTTTCCATTAGTTTTTGTTGGAGCATTGAACTCCCTGCAAACTGTGTTGCTTCCCTGCTGCGAGAGAATACTGATGTCCGGTCACCTGAACTGGACCATTGAAGAGAGGTCAACCAATCATGTTCCTTGTTTATGATGCTGCTCAACCTTTCTACCTTTTTTGGCGTGGGTCATTGCTGTCTATAAAAAGACACTCCAGGCCCAGAGTCAGAGAGCCTCTACACCTCAGGTGAAACAATATTTTGTGAGAGAGTTATTTTGCCTGTGCGTTGAGTAGGGCCTCCGAACAAGCTAGCAGTGACTAATTAGCTCATTTTTATTGCAGAACTTGTACTACTGGAAGCCGACACAGATCAACAACTTAAATTTTAGTTTAATTATCTTCAGATCGCTTCAAATTATATTAATAAAAGTTTGCAATTAGTAGAAACTAAAGCTTTTTACCTGCTTTGCTTATTTCGAAAGAGAAATCGTGCATAGAGAATTTTGAACTGCATAAGGAACATTTGAGAAATAAAACTTTTGAGAATAATTATTTATACAGTCCACTAGCCCAAAACATAAGTGTTTATACAATATTTATATGGGATAAAGCCAGTTTGTGAGAGGAGGAGCTGCCTTGATCCTTCTTCCATGGGATGGGATGAAATGGAGAGAACTTGTACTAATTTGCAAGTGTAACCCAGAGTGAAAACACGGAGATTTAAATACCAATAAAGGGATGTATAATGGACCAAGAGTAAGATCCAACAAAGGATTTCATGCTTTTGCTAGTGATAATCTCAGTCTTGAGTTTATTATAGCTCTGTTTTACATCATTCAAGCTCATTATTATTCATCAGATTCACCACAACTCATATGCAAAAATTCTCAGACATAAGAAACATGGAGAGACAACTTCGCCGAAACACGTCTCCTATTTACTAACACAAGGTAATGTACTGATGCATAATTACATATATGTAGGGAAAAATTGCTCCCTATACAAAAGGATCCACAGAAATCAACATACTCCCACTTGAGTGTGGGTATAAGGTCTGGGCTTATGGACAGATTCCCAGTTGGGCTATACACTCACACGTACACTGTTCCATTCAAACATGCAGTAATCACACAAGGTTATGTGTACTTGTGTTAAAACTTTAGTGCACTCAGAGAGATGTAAGCAGCCCTAGTTATTAACAATATATGACTGTGAGTACCGCCAGTTAGCAATTGTATGTTCTGAGCAGTGCCAGAAGCATCTGTCAGGGTAAGATCTCATTTTTTAAAGTCTTGTCCCATAAGCCGTCCTGCATTCCGTTCCCAGCACACATACAATCCGCTCCATCACAATACACATAGATACTTAGAGTGTCAAGGCATAGACAGTGCTTTCTAGTATATAATATGTAAATATGTATATGAGAAGCTGCCAAAGAGGAGATTTGCATTTCATGGAAATTTCCTTGCAGTACTTACATCAATAATCTTCTAAGATGCTGTGAGTGGTGTGTAACCTTCAAATTTTAATAATACACGATGGACTCCAAATCTTCCCCTTGAATTTAAATTCCCACTCCTCACAAACAAACACACAAGCACAATTTAACTTTAGTTATTTCACATCTCATAGAACTGGATTACATAGTTTTAAAAAATCTGATTTATGCTCCTGTTTTGTTATAAAATCTACAATTTTTTTTACGGTTTTTGAACACCCAAACGTAACGTATTGCGCCAAGAAACGTGGAAACGGTCCTGGTCCCAGGGCAAGATTACATTTTCTTAAAATTAATAACAGATGAAGTCAACCCTTTTGAAAATATATAGATTATAAAAGAAGAGAGACTTGTGAAAACAAACGTATTAGTACCAGTATATAAGCTTTATTATCAAAATGTAATTATGTCAAGTGAGTTTTTATGGGAATCCAAATCCTCCGCGTTCTATTTTTATTACAATCCTCTCGCCATTTCTCTGTTTCCTCTCGGAATTCCTCCTCCTCGCAGAAGCCGTCGGGAGACAATTTAATTTAATTTATGGAACTCGGCGGTTTCCAGAAATGTGATATATGTGCACAATAATAGGGAATTAATTTCAGCAAAGACGCCTTGTTCTTTCCGGATGTTATATATAGGGAAAAGGAACTGTTTCCAATCCGAAAAATCTCAGGACACACACCTGAACCCGAAGGGTTGGGAAGTTCATACAAGAATTTTAACTGCCTACACGCACATTTGTACATACATATATGTACATACGTATCTCTATAACTGTATCTAAATATGTCTTTGCTGACAGGAAAATTCTGTGTTTGCTTTTTTCTTAAAGCACATTGTCAAACTGTTTCTTACTGTCAGCAAGAAAGTCCTCAAAGCTGTTGCATTTAAGTGCACTTTTAAAAGAAATGTTAAGTCCAGCAAAAAATTTTCTCTGGATTTCCTATAAGAGGATTTCCACTCCCCACTCTATCGTTTTCCACACCTTTTAGTGAGAAGTGTGTACTTTCGCAAATACAGAAAAACAACTTTTTATCAAACAAGTAAAATCAGGCGTCTATTTGTATCCCACTTGATCAAATCTAAATGGTACTCGCAATGATACGTAGATGTGGGCCTGACGATGTTAGTAAAGAAAGTTAGGAAGAAAGCCAGGTATCCGTAGAAATATTGTAGATGCGATTGAAAATTCTAATGCGATCACTTACAGTTCACGGATAGGTTGGAACGCCTACAAGGATTTTCAATCAAGGGCAAAATTTGCAAATGATATTAAAGATAAATAGTTCCCAGAAATCTTTTATCCTCTCATCTTTGTAAGGAGGCACTCAACTGTTCCCGATGGTGTACAAATGTATCTAACTGTACGCAGGTTGTATGTGACACATAATGTGATTGTGCTGCAAGAACTTTGTAAATGATCTAGGAAATTTTTCCTCGCGGAGTAATTTCATTCCCCTTGCTCGTCCATGCTCCGATACCCGAGCTATTTGTATCCTTCTGGGTATAAAAGAGAGAGAGAGAGAGAGAGGAAGTACGGTAATAATAGGGAATAAAGTTATGATTGAGCCAATTTCTGAGTGAAAAAAAAATATTTAAAAATAAAGCCTGAATTTCCCAAGCTTCCCTCCTTGAGATGTGATACTTTTCTTCAGGGAAACTTTTCACAAAAGTTTTTATTGGATTTTTAAGGGCTACATACATTGAATATGGATTGAGAAGCAATCAACCTCATGAGAGTATCTATGAAGTTCATGCTGTTGATAGATACAGTCCTGGATTGAATGAAATTTGAAAGGGCTCAAGTTTTTAAGGGAACAATCATCTAGGTGCCTTCCGGAAAGTGTTATTAGTTTAGTAAAGCAATCTAATCATTATTGTGAGGGACGTTCAATTGAATTTGAAGGGAGAATTTCGTACGTATGTAGCTTCTTTACATTCCTTCCTCACAGTCCCAACTTTTAACTTGATGAGAGTTTTCACTGCTTGAAAAGTTTAAGGGAATTTAATAATTTTCGAAACAAGTCCATGACTTTCCTTGATAAATTGCATCTGCTCTCTGTCCTATACAACACTCTTTCAAATATTTATTTTGTCAGGGAGTGAATGTGCTTGTGATGAGGTCTGATTTCAATTCAAATTTTGTTTTTGAGTGTATGTACGAACATACATAATTATACAGGATCCGCATTTGTATGTGAGTAATTACATGTACACACTACAGTAAAACTACGAACAGGGAAACAGATATATAAATGTAGATATCTACCTATAAGTGATTACGTGTGTACATACATATGTATATATATGCAATTACATGAATATAATTTCGGTTGAAATAGGTTTGAAAATGAGTGTACTCCGAGGAACAAATAAAATCATTTGTTTTTGGTAACCAAGGCATAAATTAGTAATTAATTGACATTCATTCAGTGCCACGAGAAACAGTTTATTTCAGCTTTGAAAATTAAAATGTTTCCCATTCACTTTCCTTTCTCTTCCTGTTTCACTGGCTCCTGTTCTTTGAAGTGCTATTTCCGCTTTAATAGTCACTAAACATTTTGTGTAAATTTGACTTCCTATGACCAAACAGCACCGTAATAAGAGTGCTTACTATATGTTTACTGGAGTAATTATGCATGTACTAGCATGTAAAAGTGCTAGGGATTGATTTCCAAGAACTTGCTTTCCAAAAAGTCTATATTTAGTAACTTCAGGGCACGAAACTCATATCGTATGAAGTTAAATTTAATGCATATACTTTTAGTAGATAAACCACACTCTCTATAAGTTTATATTGAGGTAAAAATTAATGGAATGTTGAAACTCGATAGAATTAAAACATACGAATGTGAGCTCTTGAATTGTCTCGAAAGTTTTGGGGGAAAGAGTCGGGCCTACTGGAACATTTCCAGAGATAACATATGTGCACAGATTTGGGTTACTGCTTCCTTTCACATGTCCTGAGCACAATTGCATCTCTACAGAATAGTCCTGAATCACTTGAATGGCTAATCATGGAAGTTGCTCGCACCAAAGAAAAGTTTTAATGCTGTGTTAAACCAGACGTATCCAATGGTAAATGCCATAATGATGTCAGTAAAATAAAATATTTGCCCGTCTCAATGTAAACTCAGCCGCTGGATCTATGGAGTAATGCGTTTAAGAACGAGTCTCCGTGGGACGGGGAGACTTTAACCAAATGGGTCTTTGAATTTTAGATACCGGAAGAAAGAAGAGACAACTGGGTACTTCCCCATTAAGATCCTCTTGCTCATACTTTGTTCGATTCCTGCCTTGGCCAGCATGAGTCCCAAGCAACGGCTGGAAAGCTCAAAACTCAGGAAAAACTCCAGTGTGTACAGTCCGGACGACTTCCTCCGTCAAGGTAAGGATAGACACTGCTCTCTTAATGTCCTTCCCTTTGGGACGCCCCTTCATTTTTGATGAGCCACAAAAACATAAAAGCTTCTTGATTTCATTTATCCTCATATTATCAGTCGTTCGGCTCTCTTCCGTTCAATGACATCATTACAAATTTAAAAAGCACTGGGGACTCCTTGTTGTCTTCCTAAAATCCGCCGTTGATTTTAATTCCTCCAAAAATTACGTTTAATTTTTCTAAAAGTTTTTTTTTTTGTCAGAAGTAACATTGTTTTTGAGAAAAGGAAGAGTAACATTTCAGTCTCATTGTATGTGTATGAATTTTGGATACAGTTCTTATACCACGAATTCCATTTGCCAATTTGTTCCGGGGACTTAATTGTATACTCAAAAAAAGTTACCACTAACAAAGTAATATGAGATGGGATTCCGTGAAACACAACATATTTTTTGTTACACATTTTTTAGGACAACCTTCTGTGATGGGTAGACATTAATGTTACACGATGCTGCGTACTGTAACTCCATAAATAATTTTTTGTTTCATTAAAGCTTTTACATACATATGTAGAACCATCATAAGATTCCGTTTGAGAAAAAAAAATGATAAAAAATGAAACTGGAGTTGTAAGGGAGGAGTGTGTACCTAATTGTGAGGGGTGGTAAAGAACGCAAGTGTTTTGAAGGTTGTACTATCTGTAAAGCAGGAACCACGATTTTTGTCAGGTAAATTAATCATGAAAAAGGATCAGTCCCTCAGGCTCCAAGTAGTATCTACCGCAAAGATGGTAATCTACGGGGCTAATGGAAGATGGAAGCTATACATGTGTAGCTATAGATAGTCACATATAAATATATCGTACAACTGTTTTTAAAAGCACTCGTACACTTCAGTAATGGTAACGGTGACACAGAGTGGATGAAAGGCTCTCCTCAATAACTTTCCTGGAAAGATAATAGCATTGGTTTTAGCACAACTATTATTTCAAATGGGTCTAAATCTAATCACAGCTTTGGAAATGAGTTACCTGACAGAGTATGAGGATACCCTATACTACACATGTATATATATAATTATCTAGATATAGATAGCCCCTGAAATTATTTACACTTGTTCTACCTTGAAGGTATAGGCGGGGAAAATTCATCATGGCCAGAAGTGCTACTGAGGAGGCCCTCGCGACAAACTCATTTGCCAAGGAATGACTTGGAGAACGGATCAGTAATTCCTGCGGATAGGAAGAGCAAATTAATTCACCACTCAAGTTCTGGCTCAGAGGAAGACCAGTCAAGGCAGCGATTCGGGGAGCATTGTGAGTGTTGGAATTTCTCGGACGGGCACATCAGAGAGGTTGAATGCTCCTGTACTCAGCTCACATCTAATATGACTCTTCCCCAGGAGATTCATCGTATGTAAGTTATACACTCGTAATTATATCTTCCCCACCGTAATTATGACTTATGACACTTCATCCTGCCCAGGTGATGCTCTCCAGTCATTTTCTATCTCTTCTGTGGAGGAGGGTAAAAAAAATTCATTCCATAATGATAATCATGGTGAGAGTTCCGCAGAATTCCTTCCCACTGCTCCTTGTAGTGCCTATACTCCGCTGAATCCCTACAATTTTTCCAAATAAAAATTACTCCCGTGAAATTACATACCGGACATTCCTATAGTAACATGTGAAGTATGCAGAGGTTAAGAGAGCTTTCATGTTATTCCAAACCTCATTTATTTTACGGGATGGTTATAATCCCTTCCGCTCAAATTCTTGAGTCCTACAGAGATGGGGGCCAAGTTACAGATAATTGTTCCTATGTCCATCAGGCTCTGCCATTCTGGCATTCCCTGCCAACGCTTCCTATATTTTTTCAGAGACTACCACAAGTTCATATATTTTCTGAAATATCAAGCAAAGTCGAGATTTAGCCAGATGTATGTACAGTACATGACGGGAAATTTTTACGGACGCCAGGGTTGAACATTTAATAGTTAATAAAAATATTTACCTTTCCCTCCTCTAACTTTTCACGTTTTGCTTTGAAAATATTTACACATGTTCACTTTTACTTCTTAGTCGAAAATATAATGCTATTATCATGTCTCCTGTGGGAAGAAAACCGAATGCGCCAAACAATCAACAAAGATGTGAAGAGGCAGAGAGATAATGTTATTAAAAGCGAAGGCTCCTTCCTACCAGGCAGCGTTGCGGTTCTGAGGCATGCAATGGCAAAACTTTCATCCTACAAACCCATCAGCGTCAATATAAAACACAAGAGCATTTCACACAAGGCTTTATTGTGGTTTCTGCGTACATAGTGTTATGTCTACAATGATTTCCTCTCTCCAATGTGAATTTCATTGAAACATTAAAATATATTTCTCCTCCCCATCGTAAAACATTGCAGTAAATATTAGTCCCCAAAATTTACGGGCATTAAAAACTGATCTTATAAAATCTGTTTTATTCAGAACATATTATACGTACTATGCACAACACTGCGGAGAAAAACATTGACATGAATTTGTGGTTTTTAAAGTTTCAAAAAAAAAATTGATTCGAACATTATTACTTGACTACACCTGACATTAATGTGTCGCTAAATAACGTTTTATACCAGTTTGATGTTCAATTTGTACTGATAGCCTAGAGTTGTTTAGGAGGAGAAGCGAGGATAATGGAAAAATTTATGCCAAAAGCTCACGGCCCTTACAACACTAGGGCTCAATTATTTCTAGCTCTCATGTCACATGTACAGTATGTACATATGGGTGCTCACAGTATATATGTAGATGCTGGCTGAGTGCATGCATGTGTTACGCTCCTAGGAATCCCTAATGAGTCTCTGAATATTTTACAGAAATGAGTAGCTGCAGGGCTATGCAGTTTACATTGACGAAATTTATTCGCTTGATTAAACTTCTTGTGCGGGCGATGCAATAGCATGGGGGAATCGTGGGAGTCAGTTATCAGGTACTTTACAGTGTCTATAGATAGGACGTTGTATAAAAATAGGTAAAATTCTTCTTGATACGAGATACATACATGGATAGCTACAACTTGGGAAAGTATACCGATATTGCCTCCTCTGTACTTACCATTTGCACTACGAGAAATGCATTATGCACAGTCGTACGGAGGATCTTATTGGGACAATAATATAAAATCCAGAGGCGTGCTGTCCCTATGTATATCTCCGTACGTAAAAGTAGATTTAGTCATAAATGATTACATAAATAGTCTCCGCGGACCAAGGGTCATGAATTTCCGAGTGAGAATCTATTTTGCAAACGTCACTTGAATTACTTGTTGCCTCGATGCATAAAGCCAACAATTAATCAGTTCATGGCACGTTTCAGGACTCTATGAGTTTTCACTCCCAATTCCAACTCTCAGTCCGACCACAAGGGTTAGTGGAAGAGTATTAGTGGGAAACGCGGACTAGTCTCTGAAGTAATCTCACATAACGGACGTACATTAAATACTTATATCCCTCTCTACTTGTATCTACATACATATAATTATATGTACATGCAATAAATACCAAGCGAAAGTTAATCGATAGACTCTCATCCGCGAAATCAAATCAAGCTCATGGTTGTAGAAAAATCCAGGTATTCATCTCAAGAAGGAGTGGGTTTATTGTGTGTGGTGCACAATTGTCCCCTTGAAATCCCAGCAGTACAAATTCCTTCTTCAACTTGGCTATAGATAGTGGAGTACTATCTATGCGTTAACTCTATCTATTCTTAGGAACTATAAACTCCTACTAGTATTATTAGCACACTACAGAGTCCTATCTCTGTACTCACTCATGATTATTGATAGACTGACGAGTAGAAAGTTAGAATTGTCAAAATATGGAGATTCCATATAGAGTTAGTGTGGCAGGCTGGGTTAATCATCATGCCGACACTGTTTCTTCATTACGGAGCTCCACATCTGCATACATGACATTAATATTCCTCCCGTTGGTAAAGTCCTTGCAGATGACGTATGTATGTATGTATGCCTTTCGGAAAGAGAGGTGCTAGCATTGGGAATCGGAATTTCTCCTTCAAGCAGGGATATATGTACATAGGAGGTCCTCCAGGAATGATTATTGAGTAACCTTTTGAAAACTTTTGCCTTTAGGAACGATTAGAAAATCCCAGGAAAATTAGTTCAAAGGTATTAGAGTCCAGTGAAATGTTATGATTAGGAATCCTAATTAATTCTGTCGTCAGATTTAGTAGGATTTCCTCCCAACGTTTAGCGATAGGAGAGACTGTGATGAATTACCATTCCTTGTATGAGAGCTTTATGGATTCCTCTTTTTCCGGATTACTACCGCATGTCAGCATATTGTCAGGAACAAATTAATCGTTTCCAAGGGAGCGCTTTCCCAGCTTTCAAGTTTGTAGGATTTCAGGTTGGGGATGCTGTGTATAGTTTCAGTTGCGTTTCATCCTTTCAGTGCTAAATACTATGACAAAAGATGTAGATAGTGTTACTAATGGCATGGGTTGAGCCCAGACGACATCCCTCACAGATTCTATTTCAGAAATTAGATTCTCTCATTTGACCGCATTCTCTGATTTTCTGGACCCATGTATACATAAGTACGTTTATGTATAGTGATTGATTCCCACTTTTTCCATGTATTGGCAAGGTACGTCATATGTACGGAGGTATTAGGATTTTGATCAGTTTAAATTGGAGGTTTTTAGGGGAAAACATGATACTACCATCAATCTTTTTCCCGGAAGGTTGAACTTGTTTCTCTGACAGTCACGTAGCGTATCGTCAACTGGCTCTGAAGGGCAGGACTCGTTCTAATGTATTGTCCGACGTTGCTCAAGCAATCTAATGCTTGTTTAATTGCTGACAACATTGATGTACACTGGAATAGTAATTTATAGTAAGTTTGCTCAGTACATGTCGTAGACACTAAAAGTAAATACTCTTGCTTTCCGTAAGAACCAGAGACGTCTTTCGATCGGGGAACACGTAATTTTATACACATAGTGTGTCAGGATCTCAGAATTATTATACGAATAGTCTCTATTAGGTTTAGATACTTAAATTATACATGTAGACACTTTACCACTGACTTCCTTTCCAGAGATTTCTATTTATAGTAAAGTCCCATCTGCTTCCTCATATACATAGTAAATGTAAATTCATACATATGCATCCGCCCTCACGCACACACTGTGATCAAGGTAATGCTTGAGGACAGAAATTTGATTGGAGACGAAAACAAATATGTTCGAACTTGGTTGATCTTTTTTATGATGGCAGGAAACTTCACTCATGCTATGTACGAATTCTACTGTAGAACGTCACCTGTGATTTATTGACGTTTAAATTGTATTTTCAAAGCAAATCCGGCCAAGCTACTCAATTTCGTATTCATTCCGACATTTCCAACCAGTGCTTAAAAATAGTTCTCCGGAAAATTTAATTTATTTCGGGCTCAAATTCTGATTCGGAATTCCTTCGGAATGGAGCTAGTATTTGAATCTTATACTGCATGGAGAAAATACTAAGACAAATAGTTCCTTCGAGTGGAGATATTCGGCTTCAATTGAGAGTAGATAACTGGGACAGAATAAGTCGGCCGAGTACAATGAATTTATCATATAAAGCCATGTGCGGATTTGCTTTTTTTTTTAAATTAAAGGACGGATGCCATTGGTTGAGGAATGACGTCATTGTCTGACAAGAATTATTGTAGAAACAAAAGTACAGAGTGATATTCACAATTTTAAAGAAGCTAGTTTGTACGTATTCATTTGTTAGAATAAGAACTTTTATTTGTTTACCTTTGGTAGATAATTGATGCTATAGCTGCTTTGTGATTGAAATATTTGTCTCCTAGCTATTTTCAAGTGTGTACATATGTACGTGTCTTGTCCTATGTATGTACATGCTAAATTAAATCGAATCAACTGCTAATTCCCCTTGATTCCTGGAGTTCAAGTACCACTTGAGTCCCGGGTTCATCCTCAACTTACCAGCAATTTAAGATTTTTCAAAGATGATTCTTTGTGAGTTTTTCCTCAGTTCAAGTATCTACTACTCCAAGGGGAAAAGACTTGAGCCATTTTAGTTTCTCTGCAGTTGTTAATAGAATAGGAGGGACATTGAGCGTCGGAGCCGTCAGGAGTTCGGGTACAAATGATGATTTTACGGTAGAAGGAACAAGTTAATCGGAAGAGTGGAAAGCGTTTTAGAGGAACAAAGTAGTCTCTGCTTTAGAGGGAGGAGTGAGAGAGAGAGAGAGAGGTTCAATCAATCTGACAAAAGTTACTAACTCTGTTAAGTTCCTCGAAAGTCAGTGGCTGTCATTTCTGAGTCAATAAATTGGCTTCATTTCCTCCGTCGCTCCCACCACTTCTTTTCACCTTTCAACAATAAAATCCTCTACGATTGGGAATGAGAAATTAGAAAATTACGTCTGGTTTTGATTTCTAAATTACAAGAGACTAATGAATAGTATAATATCTTCTTTTTCCAGAACCGTGGAAGACTCCCGTACCTTCACTACCTTAGCCAATGACTACATCCGACCCTTCTCCAGCTCTCTTCTAGAAATGTAAGTCCCGGCGCTCATCTCCCGCTTAATGGGGAGGAACCTATGAGCATGAAATTATTTTATTACTCTCATAATTATACTTTTAAGTACATGCTATAGTTCTCAGGAATTGAATATTATCACTCGGAAGATCCGCACTTCGAGGAAATTAATTGTAATGTTGGAATGCTGGATTTAACTCGATCATAAAAGCTGCGCCTTTTTTATAATTTTTTCATCTTCCCTTCCCTCGCACAAGTTAAAAGTACAATACTCCCTTTTCCTCCTCGTCTCTCGGGATTTCCAAATCCACGATAATTTTTTTTTTTATAAATTGTCCTCGTAACTGGATGAGTGTGATAATACTAAGAAGGATAATTTCTACAGAGAATGTGAAGCTTAAAAAATCGAGGGTGCAAAGTCATTATTTTTGCATGAACTGCTTTTTCTCATAATTATTGTTATTACCCACGCTTCATTTCTACCCTGACTGCCACTACACTGGTGAATGTTGTGTGTACCATTGTGTGTGTAATAACCGTCAGTCCAGTGTCTTCTCGGGTATGGATTATAAAAACCATCAACTTTTATCTCTATCCTCAATGCTGACGGACTCGAGAGGGTGGGAGAGAGAGAGAATTGCCTTAAAACCATGACTGTTCCATTTGTAAGCAGTTTCAAGAGTTTCTTTAAGTGCTTTTCAGTATTAACCTTGACCTCATTTAACACTGTAGCTTGGAGGACTACAAGGAGGCTGGCTCTAATTTCACATGACGCTTCCTGCGTTGACATTTACATAAATAATTACATATAGATATTTATACGCGTCTAAGTGAATCTATTGTATTTAATTGGGTTTAATAAACTATGATTTAATGGGACGTGCACTAAAGCACTTAAATTAAGGTCCAAGTAGCATAAGAGCCTAAGTGCGATTAAAGTACAATAGTGGGTGGGATGATGGGATGTCGTTGCATTTCTGCAGGAGAGGAATGTCGTGTGATCTCGCTATTACAAATAGAGACTAGTAGCAGAATTTGTAATATACGGACAAATATAATTATATTGAAACCCGTTCCCCTTTACCCCAAATTAATTTTTGTCCTTTCAAAATGTTTCAACTCTAGAAGTCAAATGGATGCACACACTTATAAAAAAAAGGGTAGGTACAGCATAACTGCAGGAAGTTTTGAGGCGCTACAATCTCACAATGAAACTAGACTTATATTTTCGACTCACACAAACTTGCATGTCTAGAACGTGGTGGAGTTGAGACGTAGTAGGAAATGGGTTACATTTTGGGGAGATTTTTGCAAATTGGAAAATATATGCGATGGAAAAATTGAGGGATCATATAGACGTATAGATATAAACACACCGCCATATTAAATATCCATTGAATCCTGAGCGGGAGACGAGTCTCAACCTTTATTATAAGAGCTGTTACCAAATCCTCAGATCGGGTTTAAAATTACAAATGAAAGGGGATAAAGTTATGGGGATTGCTTGAGGGAACTGTGCATACATATGTAAAAAAAAATGGAAAGGATCGGTATTGTTTTATTGGTTCCCTCATAATCCAGACTATTTGCGAGATCATGCATGTGCACAAGGAAGTAACTAAAATGATTCTGTTAAGGACTGAAATACTAATATTGATAGGATCTTAGAAGCGAGAGCCGAGAGGCAATTACGGGGAGCAAATGCGTCACTATGGAAATAACAATAGAGAGCTTACTATTTTCTTTAAGGCCATATATGTACATACATACGTGCCTATACGCATTCATTGGCTGTAGCGAGATTCTATATAAAATGGGTGATGAACTATATGTATTTTACGTAAGTATGTAACAAAATTTTGTACATGTTTTTCTAATGCAGAATTCTAGTCGAACTACCCGAGTTTGCCTATATCCACGATGGGGCTTTTATCGGGATGCGGAATCTACACACAATGTAAGTCCCCGTCAGCATTCCATATCTACAGTATGTATCTCCATTTATTTCAATACAGGAGTTACATGTACGTGTGCAAGTGCCGATAGCAATACACACCTTTTCCTATCCCTTTTATCTCTCCCTCTCACACTAACTTGGCTTTAGGGATTTAGTGATTCCGTTACTTTCCTCATCTTTATACAAGCTATTTTTAATCCTGACCAGCATCTGTATATTTACGGAGCCTTTTGATCCTTCAGGGTGTACCCACTGCATTGTTTAGCCTTGTTTCGTAAAAGTGTACATCTAGGGGAAAACTCATTTGTGAGGATTTCTTCCTGAGTTTTGCAGGAAAGAAACTGCAGGATGTGGGCGCTGAGAGCTTTGTGTAATTTTCATTAACTTTGTAATGATAACTGTTACATATATGTATTCATGCCGTGTTTTGTAGGGGCATATGTATGTTTTAAAATATGAAGAAGGGAATTTTAACTTGAAAAATATACTACAGATAATTATTAGTATCTATTTGATTCTTTGCAAGTAATATGTACATATGTCGCTTTTGTACTACAGCAGTAACTCAACGTATCTACAATATGCTACTGGACGAATTTGTAGGAGTTAGATGCTACAATTTGTAGCCCACAAAGCATATTTTCTTAAAGTCACAAAGTACACCGACGAAAATTGTAATAATAGTTGGAGAAGAGTCAAATCAGATTTGAGGGACGGTGTGTTTAAAAACAATATGTGATTTTAATTATTTTATAGATACATAAATGCATATATTACTTTGTAATAATTATTTGGATTCCAGCAAAATTCTTTTTAAGCCCTTGAAGTACCATGCAGGAGACTTTATTATTAATGCTCCATTCGCAGTTTTTCACAGCAATAATATTTTCCCTTTGATCAATTTGAGAACGCTCAATCTCTCCCTTTGAACTTCCTTACGTTGAAGAGCTCTGCCTCAAATAGAGTTACATCCTGGAATCATCACAGATATCAATTACATTGCAAACAATAAAAATTGATGATTACTGGGAAACCATGTGCTTCAAATAATGTGTATTTTATGAAGGCTTTGGGAAACTCATTAAATCTTCTATGAGATAAAAAAGCACGCTTTGAAAATGAGAAATGTAGGGATTTTTAGCGTAAATAATCAGGAATAAATACCAGATTGATTTAAATTGGACTATATATGCACTGATAGTTTGTTTGCTCAGTTCAGCGTGGGAGGGTGGGTTAGACGGGGAGGGGGGGGGGGGTAAATCTTTTGAAGAATTCCTGGAAGAAAAATAACTGCACTTCTGTTTCATCCTCTACATATTCAGGGGTTTGTACAAATGTCAATAATCAAGTAAATATTTGGGTGGACTGGTTGCATTTCAGATACGTGGTGGGAGCGCCGTCTCTGACAAACATCTCTCGTAACGTCTTCAAAGGATTTTTCCCTAAATTGAAGAACATGTAAGTCTCTATTTAAGATTTATGGAAGATTTTTTTTATTTTGTAATACTACTAAAAACGAGTACTCTCCGCGTATTCCTAGTATGATCTAATTCAAGGCAGAGTTGAGTCGGATGATAATTTGCTACGTTTTATCAGCTCAAGTTCAAAGTAAAAAAAAAAGGGCTGGCTAAGCCATCTCCACAAATAAATTATTTTCATTTGTATACATTCCATTACGATGAGGTTCTTCCAAGTGTGTACCTTCGTATGGTGCATGTGTCTTTCCGCCCATAAATATGTACATACGGTGGTTGTCTCGGAGTTGGAGGTACAGCAGGGACTTTTTTCCAATGCATTTCCCTCCTGAACCTATAGCATCCCTTGTTTGTTTAAGAAACTCATCAGAAGTTCTGGTTACTTTCAGCGAGGACAAATATCTTGAGTGAATGAGATTCCTAAGGTATTTTTTTGGCTTCGGTAAATGTACCCACGTATTTATGTGAGTGGCGGAATAATATAATTCATGTTTTTAGTATTATTCTTGTAAATTAACACATGTCACTTGGCTCGTTGACTTTCCCCTGGTTTTAGTCAGAGTTCAGTGACGCTTCTATTTACATAAAATCTTCCAAATAGGAGGGAGTTTCAGGGCATTTCACAACTATTTTTACTACCCGGCATTACCGTGGATGTAAAATCGGCTCCGATATTATTTTAATTGAGAATATACATAATTACAAAAAATAAAATTACATTCTTTCAATTTGTGTGCACATACATAACAAACATCGTTTTGTTCCCTCAGTTTTCACAGAACAAACAAAAATAATGTTGGAAATAGTCTTTAAAGGTCGACTGCCTTTATTAAACATTAAAGTACCCGAAATTTCAATGAATGTAATTTATTTCTTAGCACAGTGTCATTACAGGAGTTGATAGTTGTCAAGAAGTACTATTTCCTTTTTAAGGGTGAAATGTCACATTAGCATGTCAATTATAGGCTATTAAATTCAGAGCTACTGGTATGAACCAATAAAATCCGAACCACATCTGGTAGTAGTAGCTAAAGCATCATATAATTACCTTATAAACAGAATACTAGTTCCAGTTAACCACTTGATGGGACGCAGTCCCAGGTTTGAGAATTGAGCAGGCCGTGTGTACGAGTAACAAGTAAACAAACGTACTCATCATGAGTTGGTGTATTTTAGTATTACATTATTATAGAACACTGCCAACTTACTGACAACCAAATTACAGGGAAATTGCGTCACAGTGCGGACGTACGGGAAATAAACGTCGAACAGTTACCATTAATAAACGCAGTGAATTTATATTTGTATGTTACTGATTGTGAGACAAGCTATAAAGCAGATCTGACAGCTCGTATGTATAACTACAATAATTACGCTGGCAAATCCAAAATTACATAAGCTTTGAAGGCATCATTATAATGAGCTTCCAATGAGACAAAGTGTAGATTGATTTTATTTTGTGTCTCTGATATTCCTACAGCAAAATTGTTCACACGGGCCTGGAGGTGACACCGATGCTTAATCAAGTCATGACGAACACCCACTTGGAATCTATGTAAGTGCGTTTGCTCATGTATGTGTGTGTGTGTTTTGTTGATGTTCTGCTATATTTGATTCCTTTGATGCCCTCATCCCTCATTTGGTTGTTGTCAAAAGGGAGGTCTGTAGTAACGAGAACTATAGTAACTTACGTCTTGTAAATCACTTAAAGCTGATTGTGTATGTGTTCTGTCAGGAGGGGCTGTGCCAAAGCTTAACATTATCATTTGTTTATCATCACAAAAGTTGACACTACTACTGGGATTGCGAGATCAAAGGACGTAGATTCTGCGAATCCCCAATATTCCGTTCGCAGCTATATAGATATACGTATCTACACGCTTTGTACAGAATAGTTCAATGGATTTTTATAGTACGCAGGTGTCACAACTATATAATAAAATGTAGCTTCAAGATTATCATTAATCCACACACAGCCTGTAATTATTAGGTGAAGAGGAGAGAAATTTGAGGACAAATCCTGTGAATGTTCTTTGAATGTTAATGAGATGGTTGTAAAAGTGCTCATCGAAAAGTTTAATTTTCTTCTTTAAAAACCAGTCAACCATAGGACTCTTTCAGTTCCACGAAACTGTTCAGAAATTCTAAATTTTGTAATATTTTCCTTTCCGTCAGATCCAAAATATCTAATTTGTTCTTGTACAAGATGAGAAATTGAGTAGCCTTTTGAGGAGCTCTTCCTTGCCAAAAGAATCCTATGTATGAAGTACCATGAGTGGAACAAAAAATGGGCCGAAGGTTCAAAAACCAAAGAGATGCTTAATAAAAATCTCAAGTACAGATTCCACTTGAGTCAGCCTGCACACATACTTACATATGTACTTATGCTTATACTTAGATATATAGGTACATACATACTTACAAAATTGAGAGGAAGAGAATCTCAAATATTTAAGCAAACTTTACTTGAGAAAATCAAACCCGTTTATGACAGATTCATATAATAATATTATTTTTCCTCTCGTAACCAGCCAACCATCATTTTTCACGCTTGAGAGTTACCCTTCCAATTCTTATTTCTAATCGATTGGGGTGGAATTTTATTGTTTCTGTACATATACAAGTGTCACTTGTCACTTCATATCACGAAGTTCTAAAAAATACCAGCTACTCAGGTGCTGGGTTCCTTTTCCCTGAGGACGCTTTTTGTCGGAATATTCTTAGTTCCTGGAACTTGTCATAGTTACTTAGTCATAGACAACAGCTGTGCTTATTTTGAAAGAGTCGGGCACAATTGCAGCCCCTGTAAGATTATTTGCTTCTCAGACGATACCCTATAGAGATACAGCAATGACAGAGAGTATGATAATTTCCCTGACAATAGGCATATACGAGGAAGCTACAGAGTGAAGTCGGAACATGATGGGCGTGTTTACTTGTTGTTGTTACAGAGATTTGGAGAACAATAAAATCAGTCGGATCGAGCCAGGATGGGTTGAGAAACTGAAAGTGGAGCATTTGTAAGTCCTTTTCCATTTCTCTCAAATTTTTTCTTAAGAGCAAAGTTGACTTGAACCCAAGTGTATTTACCTTTTATCAGGAGTCTTCTTCCTCTGCTACAGATAGATAGATCTTGTTTCCACCAAAATTGTGTTCTGTGACTCTGTCTCCGTAAATATTGATGGGCTTCTCATTGTAAATTCAGCCTACAGAGCCAACACGTCTTTCAAACCTTAGTGTATAATGTATATTTTACGGCGCATTTGAAATTTTCTGAGGAAATAAAAACTCTCATCTGTGCATTCAGTAGGCTATATTCATATTATTCTGGCAGTAGCATGCATTTCATGCAACCTAATGTTTTTGTATGTACAAATCCTATCAAACAAAACTTGACAACATTTAACTATTTATCAGAAACCTTTTCCGCGCTCTTTCTCATACACTGCACTCTGAGTTCTGTATTCAGCTATTCTCTCAGTGTTCGTTTCAGGAACTGTGCATATCTTACGTAAACGTATTAAGGGGCAGGGGGTGAAAAATGATTTAAATTTACTTGCTGTAGTCCAGATGGTGAGGGGTTAAAAATTAGGTTTAAATAATCTCCATACTTTTGAAATTATTACAAAACTGGTAAAAAAAAACAGAAAATTGTATTTGTAATTTATCGTTTGCGATTTAGATATGTTTATTGCGTATCCAAAGGTCTCAAGTCAATGATCCATTTGGTAATTGTTTTTGAAGTCCGTCCAATTTTCTACAAACCAGGGTCATTTAATTTCATTGACTTTTGTGCTGACATGTGCAAATGCGGAAATGATCTGTAACACCCTGTATAGAATTTCGTTTTAGTGTCAAATATTACTGATTCGGCCTTCTGGAAAAAATACAAAGAATCCCAAAAAATATTTCAAGATTTCAAAAATGACAAATTGTTTACATTTGGGGGAAGCGGCGGGAATTTTTTCGAAGAAAGTGTTCACGTAAAATGTTCACAGCCCCTTACATTGGGGAAGTAGTAAAAATTGTAGGAAACCAATTGCACTGTGGAAGATAGTTTTTCCTCGGCTTTAGCCCAGCTTTAGGAACATAACACACATATTGATTTGCGTTGAGTTCTATTATGTTGCCGAGATTTATGGTGGCGATTATTTGCATAATTTATTTTTTAGTACGCCATACATTGTTGTAAGTGGTATTGCTTCCAAAGTTCCAAGGAAAGTGCGCATATAGTTTGAGAAAGGAGAAGAAATCATGTCAATAAAATGCACTCTTGAAGTCCTTTCGAGAGAGGCTGATATTTAAAAATATATCTTTCCCCACTTCACCCCAGAGCCAAATAGATTCTGATTACGAGACTTTATTTCTTCAAAATGTCTTCAAAAATTCTCCTCCCTCTCCAACAGAACTCAAGATGAGTGGAAAGGGATACATTTCTTTTAAACTACGGGAGAAACTTACGCTTTCATATTACTATTTATTAGCTGGATTAGAATAATTACTTACTTTACACCGGTACTTTTATGTTTTGGAGCCATTTCTTTTTAATTATCGCTTGAAAATACTTCACGGAAATTACAGGAGAGAAATACTTGCAAAAATCTTGCTCAGAGAGTAGTGAGAGGGAAGATTACAGGACTTAGATCTCATCGGACAACATTTCCCTTTTGCTGGACTTATGTAAACTTATGTTTGTATAATGCATGTGGAGGTTACATTCAGATAATATTTGGCACGCAGCATATACATATATAAATGTCTATTTGTGTGCATACATGGAACTTCACATGTTTTTCATGTAATGGGAACCCATCAAGAATTTACGTTGGTAATTAACATACGTACATACTTACATTTCGTTACTTTAGATACTGTAATCCTATGTGTGTGTGTGTAGAAATCCATTTATGTATCTCTCCTTACAATTAGGTAGAATGAACTAGCCTGGCTTTGTTCTTACAAAATCTATGGAACTCAACATATGTACAGTACAGATAGTAGCGTAATTTATTTTAAATAACCTTGGAATTGCCCTATATCCACATTATACTGTACGTAAAATACTCTACTGCAGCAGAGTATATTATTAGTACTAGTAAAATATCGACGTCGTAAAATCTGGTCATTGAGACTTTGAGACATGCACGAATTTAGAACCACTGTACATCAGTCCGCACGAGGCCTATACAATTCTACATAAAGGCACTAGAAAACGACATTAGCGAATGTGTAGAAACAAATATGTAAGTGTAAAAAAACATATATGCACATATATACATAGATACATACGTATGTATGTAAATTGAAGATGTGCATGAGCATTCCCGGAATTAAAACTCTTCAAGTTTAAGTATCCTTTGGAAAAGCATTAATTTAGAGAGGCAATGACACGGGATCTTATATGAACCGTGAAAGCTGTTAAGATTCCCCCCACTACCGAAGGGAATAAATCGATTCTGTGTTACTTCTTCCACACGACTGAAATTTGTGACTACCACAACTTACCATGGTAATTTTGTTGATTTTTAGGACCTTGAGCTACAACAACCTCCGTTCCATTGGTCCATCCGCTTTTGAAGGGGCTACCATTGCAAGACTGTAAGTCAAAAGTTTTTGGCAATTTAGCAAATGGCTACTATACTACAGAACGGAACGCTGTCATTTATGCATTCTCCCCTACTATAAAAACTCTTGAGAGGATGACTTGATAGGGGAATGGAGATGTTATAAAAGCTACTTTGGCAAAATCCTTCATTAATTAATTACAGTGAGATTTAAAGAGAAACCTCGGGGTTAGATTTGAATAAAATCGATATCCGTAGCAGTTTTATGGCTTTATAACCCACCGATCTGGTGAACCACAATTGAGTGGTTTCCACTGGTACCATAAATAATTGCACTCCTGTGGTCCTCCATCAGCTAGGCAGTGTACAAGTAGGAATGCCCCGTGTTGGAAGACTCCACAGTTATTTTTAAAGAATTTAAGGTTCTTTAAATATGAATTACATAAAAAATATTTCCTCTAAAATTCTCGAGGTATTAAAGTATAATTATCTGTAGACTTATGAAGAAAAAATTCTTAATGTTAGGACTAACCTGCAGGAAACGGGTCCAGGGAACTGAGTCAAATCCAAAAGAGAAGACTTTAGCATGAGAAAACTTTTCTAACGGCTGTCAGGGATTTCCAGTAATTTCTGGTAATTTCTAGTCTATTACCATTTGCTCTATTCTTCCCCCATAGAAAGAATCTGTATAGGGACAGATAGTGATTGTAGGGCGAGCGTCTTGAAAAGAAAGTTTTCAACGTTCCGTAAAGTACCTGTACAAGGGTGGTTGTGGCTAGTGGCTACAGGATATGGTGTGAGTCGGGCCTCTGAAAAATTGAAGTTCGAGTCCTTGTCTCAGGCCAGCAGCCTCTAAAAGTGAGTAGTAGGAAAAAACACTACTACTACTTGCTCCACTAGTGTGCAACATTATAGATTGACTGCACTTGTATTCAACTGCCTATCCAAGACACTTAATGCTAAATTAGTTTTGGGATCTCCTTTCCTTCCCCTTTCCAAGCTGTACCATGAAAGGGAAGCTTCATTTTACTGCATCGTTTAGCCCCCACACTTGTGTTTTCAAAACTTTAATTTTGTAGAGCCAAGAGCCAATCTATCAATGCTGGTGGTAATTCTTAATTTTGTTAGCTAATTTTTGATTTATGTAATGATCCAATTAGTCTAAAAGGAATGATTAATAAAAGCAAAGTATGAGCTTTGCATATAATTGAGTCATTAACTATACAGTTCAAAACCATATCTAATAACCACACCTTGTTTTTGTTAGTTTGAAAAGGAGCTGAAATCTCAGGCTGATAATAGATCAAGTAAAATTTACCTTTGCTGTAGTACAAGGATTGGACGAAAAATAAACCATTTCCTGTTCATAACTTTGAGCAGCGCGTGGATAGTTACATTTTATAGTAAAATCTCTCTCTCTCTCCCTCTCTAAATAGTAATAATTAAATTACAACATATGGGATCTTACTAAGATGTAGAATAACAGGTATAATTGACGATGGGCTTGAAAATCATAGGGTTGGTATAGAAAATGTCCTTCTTATATAAGAAAGTCTCTTAAATTGAAAGTAGAGTTTAACCCGATTTCAAAGAAGTCGTATGATTCAGTAATTTTGCAAGTCTGATGGAGGAAACGTGGGAAACAAAATTACAGGAGAATGTTAATTGTATGTGGGAATGCATCTTTGATGTTACGTTGGGATCTAAATGTAAATTAAAAACAAATAAAGGAATTCTGCTAAAAGGTCTGATGATTCAACTTTTGTAAGTGGACTGAGAAGGTCTCAATCAGTAAGTGTAGCAGGAAATTAGAGAATGCTAATGTCACGTTCTGTACCCAGGTCTTTTCTTCTTCATCTCTAAGAGTTTTCTGAAGCTTGTGTATAAACTGTTTTTAAAATTGGGAAATGTTCAAACGGTTAATTTATTGAAATTGTTAGGACGTTGAAGGGGAATCATCAACTTACTGGACTTCATCCGAATGCTTTCGCTGGCATTGAAAGTCTTCGTCAGTTGTAAGTAATTTTCTTCTTCTCAGAACGTATTCTCATCAACAAAAACTGGGATGTAGATATGTACATTCCACACCCAAACTGTATTCTCACCAACCATTATTAATTTGAACATGCTCCTCTGTACGTGTGTATTAAGTATGCTGTTAAGTTAGATACATAGATATGTATGTATCTGGGTCTGTCGACACGATGGCAGAATCTCAAGCTGACAAAATCCAGAGCGCCCATTGTTTCCCAATTTCCAAAGAGCTCTTCAATAAGAGGGAATAAGAGGTTTTAAACAGGATTCAATCCTCGAGCATTTTCTAGTCGAAGCTAGGAGCCACACAGTGGAATACGGAATGATATAGCTGTCTTCATAAAATGCAGAATGAAACACATAATTCATGAAACCAACTGTAATTCCTGGACATGAACCCAGCCCTTATCAAGGGTGTGGGAAATTCCATACGAGTCAATTATTATTGCGACTGCAACTCCAGGAAACGAGCAGTCATTGAATGCCACTACTTAAGACTTGTAGCAAAACTTATTGATTTTTTTGTTCTATTCCAATCTCGTATTTCTTTCTTTAAAGCTACATGAGCCTCTATTTTGGTTCACAGACTTATAGGACCCGATGCTCTCTGTGTCTTAAATCTTGTTTCAAGAGTTTCCAATGTATGAGTCGGAAACTGTCAAAACAGAAAATAGCTTTTCTATGTATTCCAGAAAACCGTCATGCATAAAACCAAGTGATAGCCTAAAACTCTCTTCGTGGACTTCTCAACTTTTGTTTTCTGACGCAACACTGTCATCTTCATATATATAAGGGAGATAAATAGTACATACATAGACACAAAGTACTCAAATAAAATTACCTCGAGGATTGTTTCCTCTCAGGAAAAAGTTTCTTGGGACTTCAAGTCTAAAAAAGGAGCCGTTCAGTTACATCCGTATTTTGTTACCTTAAAAATTGAATAGTAACTATAGATGTTCAGGGATGGATTAGTCTGGTAAGCAGAAGCCTTTACAGTAATTGAAAGTTACGGGAGAGGGATAAAAACTATTTTTAGAAGAAGAAGTTATACATATAGATACTGTCTAGCTTTACTAATAGATTGAGGATAAATGGGAAGAGTTTGATTAAAGGTAAAACCCATGAAAAGGCTCGTGATTAGCCAAATTATTTTATCTTGAACTGATTTTCATAAGACCAGGTCCAAACACTGTCTGAAGGGAATCCTGAAAGGAGCCAAATTAGTCAAAGTTAACAAAAGTCGGTTGTTGTCAAGGACTTCCTAATCATTTCATATTATGTAGGTATCTATGGGTACATATGTAACTTCAAGTCACTGTGGATGTAATTACAACTACTGTATCTAAAGATAGTAGAATAATTGTATCCGCCAGATATATATCTATATACTATTAGGCGACCACAGTCTTGCAACTGGATTGAAGTCGGTTGCCTAATAAGGACACTTCCTAAAAGTAAATGTTACAAAGTTTCCTCCTGCAAAGACACGATTATTTCTCAAGAGAGCAACCTCCTCGTCTTGAAATTTTCAATGCAAACAAATTCAGAGGTTTACCCAAGTATCCAAATGGTAAATACACCTAGGATTCACTGGGTAAGCTCCGTAGGAAGAGGACTGACGGGGGAAACACCTGAGACCACAAGTTAAGAAAAGATTAATTTTCCGAGAGTCAATGGAAATGAAAATGGTGTCCTGAAACTTTTGTTTGTTTTTCTCCGGTCTCATTTTGATTTGATGGATGCGTGGGACTGTGTACACTCAAGTGAACTATAAAGCAAACATGCAAAATTCATATACATATGTGCTTTTATTTAGCTCCACTCTCAGAAGCTTTATTTAGGACTGTCCTGGTCACAAGTGTTGTTATATGCGTCCATACATTTCCACATACATAATACATAACTTCACTGAATTATGTACACAGTCAAATTTACCTATCTATAGATATAGACACTGATACTTTTGCCAATGGGAAGAGATACTCTTGCCTACAAGGAGGCAAGACTGACAACGAGAGAAGAATCATGTGTGTGCGTGGATGAAGTCTGAGCTGGAGGACGAGAAAGTATGTGGCTCTTAATTCTCACTCCAACTCCGCTGTCTTGTTTTTGACGGGATGAAAATGAATTCCAAGGAATTTACATCTACCCATCATGACTATATAGACCACATACTTTTGGTTCTTTTGAAACTCGGAGAGAGACTCTCATAAATAACTTGAAGAATGCAAAAGCAATCGTTAACCTTTTATGGGCGCCTTTGTTCTTTCTCCATGTTCGTAGCTGTAGATACTTGCGTGGGTTCTCCGCAATAGGAAAAGTGATAAGTTTCCAGAAAGGCTTTGCAGATTTTTTGTCTTTTTCATAGATATGAATCTGGAGGTATACACCCTGGATATATGCTTCCGTGTGTGTATACATGGAAGAGGAATTTATGTATATGTAGACAATGATAAAATATTCCAATGATGTGGTGACACGTTTTTACCCAATATAAACGCAGTTCTCTTTATGAGACCCGTTATGTGCTCCTCTGTGGAGATCACCCTCTGAAAAGTTACTACAATGGGTCTGTAATGAGTGGGGAGCTCAAAGGGGATGTAGAGTCAGGTGTTTGAGCATGTACCGTAGTAGGGCTGACTGTATTTTGAGGTTATTATTATTATTATTATTATTTCCCATCCAATTTTATTTAATTAATTGGAAGACTTTGTGGCCTCGGATGTTGGAGCGGGTCCTTTGGAGTTTCTCTTTGGAACAATCCTCGTCTAATTAATTCCATGGAATTGGTAATCAAACGGGAAGTGTAATTAATAGGCATTAATTTTTACTAATATGTTACCAGGGATCTCTCGGAAACAGCAATAACGACTCTCCCGACGCATGGACTCAAGCATCTTGAAATACTCCGCTTGCAGAGAACCCCATCACTCACCGTGATACCGTCTATTTATCATTTTGAGGTAAGTATCTATCTAAATTGCATATATCCCAGAGTAAATTGAGGGTTGAGCATGGTCAGACGTCAGACCATACTAGCACACATTTTATTATTAATATATGTAAGGCCCGGACCGCTCAGGAATGCCTTTCAAAATAATAATTTCTTTGAGGGGAAAGTCGGGAAATAAATTGCTAAAATTTGTTTACAATTTAAATTCAACTTGACATTACTAACATCTTCACTTCATGCCAGGCCAGAGTTTTGGCAATGAAGAAATATGACCTGTATCAATTTATTACACAGTAGTTTTGAGACTTCCCAACCCTTTATACCTACATATGTGTATGTTTCTTCGGACACGTGAGCTTCAAGGGAATTTCGTTAGTGAGACTACTAAATGTGAGTGTGTTTGGGCATGTTTACGAGGAGGGAGTATGTACATATGATAGTAATAGGAAATAACGCAACATGACGTCTTTGCTACTTCCCGCAAACCAAATAATTTCAGTTTACTGCAGTTGGTTAGCTGAAAAATCTATTCCAGGGATAAAGTGAGGGTAAACAAAAGTAAAAGCTTTGTCTTCTCCTCTCCCCCCAACATTCTGAGCTTTCTGTTTGCCTTTGTCCATCTTTCCCATCTCAAATAAGTCAGGGAGAGAATGTCCTTTTCTTCATAGTTATATTTCCTTGAGATCTCCAGTCACAGACAGAGTCCATCGTCATATCCTTCTATGAATTCAAGTTTTATTCCCGGCTTTACTTGCAGTTACAATTGTTCTGCTCTACTTTGGGTTTTCTCTCCAGCATTTACTACATACACTGAGTCTTGGAACTTGACGGCAAATAGTCCCGACGGAAATCAGACATCATAGGGATCAAGTCAATTTAGTCCAGGTCCCTGAAATGTCCCCAATAAGACATGCCAAACTCAGTGTGTTTCAAGTATGAAAATCATACTTGAACTTTGTTGTTAGCAATATCTAGAAGAGAGATGAGAATTTTGGGATTTCCATGCCGTTGAAAATAATATCCGCAATGCAATGCAATGAAATTTAAAAACAAAAGCCGTCGTTCCACATTTTTAAAGCTTTAATAATAAGTTTTTTGTATGAAGGTAAACAGTAGTAGGAAAATATACATTTATAGAAGTAATAACTGTCATCATTAGGAGAGACGAGAGATTTGAGAGGAGAA
This sequence comes from Allacma fusca, assembly GCA_947179485.1. Classification (NCBI taxonomy): domain Eukaryota; kingdom Metazoa; phylum Arthropoda; class Collembola; order Symphypleona; family Sminthuridae; genus Allacma; species Allacma fusca. Next base: position 28,927,723 of record OX359247.1, on the reverse strand, counting down.
TAGATCAACAGCTGTATAAATCTCCGGAATGGCACAGGCAGAAGACTTCCTTTTTACAGTAAGCTGATCTGTGTCCGAGTTGTTGGCATACTTTGAGACACGATGGCTGGTCATACCCTCCACAAGGGAGGTCCACTTCCTTGAAATTCGGTGGATGCTTGATACAGTTCTTCCTAACAGCAGGTTTTGGGGTCGAGGGTGTGGAAGGATCTTGAGCAACCTTTACAAATGTTCAATAATTTTAATTGTTTAAAAATCTGATGACAGTAAATTTTTTCCACTTATTATGAGTAATCTTACCGAAGTTTGTAAAAAGATACAGAACAGGGCAAGGGAAATAAATGATACAATGCTAATCCACTTCATGATGGTTTCTGCACAAGTCCGTTTTGTCAGACACTGAATGGGAGAGGTGTTTTGTAGAAGGGCAAAGGAGTAGAAGTTGCCTTTGAAGAATCTGATCTTGTACTAAGCTTTTTTCAGGACTCCCAAGGCAGAGTATATTTGTTGATTGACGGTGCTGGTGATGAGAGCTGGGTGACTTGATATGTAGCCGTGTATTTTAGAAAGGACAATAGTAATGAAACAATGACGCATTTGCAAACAAGTCTTCCACGAGCGATTTGCATAATTGAATTGCACGATCTTGACTTAATGAAGAAGGCAAGTAAATAAAATAAAGATCGTATGTTGACGCTGACAATTTTTATTGAGTAATCTGTAATCTCACACTCGCCGCTCACTCTGATTCCATGTACACTTATACATTGGCTACAGAAATGATGCTCTGTAGTGCTGAAGGACACATTTTATTATATTTAAATGTAGCTCTTAAAACCCTTTCACTGTTAAATTACATTTGTTGAATGACAGCAAAATTGTACACTCCGAAGGCTTGTTCTTCATCTTCCAGAAACTGTTTTTGGGTCGGAGGGTTGCGTGTAGATAGATATGTGTAAAATATATGTAGATATCTATGTATATATAAGCATATACTGAGGGATCGTTCAAAATTGTCTCTTACGTAAAATTTTCAGTGAACAGGTTTTGAAAAATAAAAGTTGTTGTTGTCCAATATCATGGCACTTCGTATGGAGATACTCCTATTTACTATTTAATTATGTAAAGACTTTCAATTATTACCACATTCAGTTTCAGCTTTGAATTCATTAGACACGTCAACTGTTGGACCTCAGAATTAAATCCTGCATAATACACTAACTAGCCCATCCCTTCCGTTGGAGTCAGTTGTAAATTGTAAAATAATGCGGACTGCCAAATTATCAACTACTGTTTGAAAATTAGATTTACAGTTGCAAAATATATATAGGTTATAACGTTGCATAAAATAAATCAGGCTCGCTTAGAGTTTTCATTAGGATAAAATGAATAAGCGGCTTTGGAACTTCAATGGACGTATGTACTCATTTGTTTTAATAAGCCTTCAAAAGTTAACATCCTATACATTACCAATTACATATTACAACATTCGAGCTTGCCAGATTATGTCCTTAGTGGTATCGTTAGAGGGAAAAAGATCTACGCAGAAATGAAGCACATTTGAACCTATAATTCTTGAGCATTTTCCTTTCTTCTTTTGGTTTGCTTGTGTTTACACGTTTGTGTAATTATACATAGATACATAGATGCGGTTGTGTCTATATGTCAAGTAAACTGGTAAGCACATCCGCAGCTTTAGCATTATACTGTTACAGACCATTAGTTTCATCTGAATTGAAATATTGTCTGATGGAATTAGTAAGGGTAATGATATCAGTAAATCTGATTAATTAAAGGGTATTCAGAGAGGCTTCCCAGAAAAATCAATTAAATTTGATCTCCTGAGATTTACTTCATATTTGGTCGACTCTCTGTAAAGAAGCACGCTCGGTCTGAAACTCTGCTTCAAGTGAGTGTGCGGTTAATAGAGAAGGAAGATTTCAGAACCTGTGTTGTAGACACAAAGCAGTAGTTTAAAGTTTCAAAATTATTGATGATTCGTACTTTAGCAAAAGAGATTTAAAAAGTTATACAAAATTATACAGTACGAGTAATTAGTTTTAAGTTTACAGAAAAATGTATGTACAAATTGTTTTTATTTTTTCCAAGCTTGAATGTAGCATAAAATGTTATTAATATACTGAATTTTATATACAAATAAAAACGTAATTATCAGAAATATACTTTTATGCCAGCGTCCTACTCCAATGATTTCAATAATATGATTTAAATGTATTAAACTATGGGTAGTTACTTATTAAAATGTATTAAATAGTATTGAGGGAGACATTTTTGCATTACGTCTATTGGTGAATGTCGATATGCATAGGGACACATGTACATACATACATACATATGTGATGACATTTTAAAATGTAATTATGTCTCTCCCATTCGGAGCCCTCAGATCTGAGCTAGTCATTGTATCGAGTGTCTCAAAAGGAAGGGTTGTATTATTGTACAGAGAGTAAAAACTGACAATGAGGGAATTTATTCACGAGTACATACATATGTATGTATGGTAATTGAGTAAAGTCACATGTAGTGGTTCTAACTATATGTTTTAATAATTGATTCGTAAAACTTCATGCATGTGACGATTGTTTAAAAAATTTAATGAATTTGAATGCTTTCAGAGTTTAAAAGAAGCAGCAATGACATACCCCTACCATTGTTGTGCGTTTGCCAATCCAGAAACTCATGACCCTGTTGAGTACAAAAAATTCCAGGTAAATGTCATCTTTATTTGGCTCTCCTACTGATCTTGACAATGAGCTCACTGGCAGTTCCAAGGGTGATTGGTTTCTTCATTTTAAAATTAGCCAAGCATTATTAACAGAGTCGGGCATCGGGCAGAATACACAATCAGTACAAAAAAAACTTTCGTTTCATTAAGTCAGGATGCTGAAGGTAAGCGACTCATGAAAAAGTCAGGCGTCTCGTTTGATTAAAGTTTTTTTTTGCTAGGAAATCAGTCGTGAGCAGCTAAGCTGTATATCTATCATTCCTCTATATCAGAGCTGCACAAGTGCGACCATACTATGGATATGCACATGTAATAAATTCACTGCCCCTGCCTGATATAGAGAAGTTGGATTTTACAACTTTGTATCCGTTAACGATACTTTTATTGCCTACAAAATGAAACAGTTGCTCCGTGGACGATTTAATTATCATCATACTGCACGTTTACAGCTTTTGGAGATACATACATATGTACAATGTATGACTATTGGTGTGCTGTACTACTGTATGAAATTATATGTTCATGCATTGTCTGTTATGAAAACCATAAAGACTCTATGTGTTAGCGTTATCTCACAATCCCGAATGTAATAGGCACACATAGTACTGTACATTTAAAAATCTAAAATAGTTTTTTTTATATAGAAATATAATCACAGTGCTTAAAATAGCCTTATTTGGTAGACACGTCCTTCATCGGAATGCTGTTAGTTGTTACATATGTACATGGTATCAAGGCAATGTTACAAATTGCGTGCTTAATTATACCATACATACGATGCTGTGGTAAGTGTATTGCACGTGTGTACACTCCATGAGCTGACATCCGTGAGCTTGTAATGTTTACAGGAATTTGTGGAGAAGATCAAAGAGAACAAATGTGAAGGAACGACGACAATGGGTAGTCCAACGGAAGGTCAGATTTCAACGTCCGTCGAGTTCACTGACATTATGCGGCGGAAGCGGAGACAAATATTTGATTCACCCAACTCATCCTCGAAGATGTCCAATGAGGGACAGAAAGAGTACGAAAGTTCATGGACGAGTCCCGGCGTGTCCTCTGAATTTGATTCAGGTAACACTGAGTCGTTCACTGAGGGACGAGCTGATGACGGAGGATTTCATGACCCTTACTACGTTTTCGACCCTGATAAAAGCTTCACTCCCCTTGATAACAGTGAGTCTGGGCATATTTTTCTTTGATTTAGTAACTCAAATGTTTTTTTTTTGAAGATTTTTATAGATACTGACAGAACAAATCTTTTTGATTTACTTCCCTCAATTGAACCATATTACTTTTAAAAATACAAGAAATATTTCATTTCTGGATGACTGCTCTTTCCTTAGTCTGTAAAAGATTTTGACAGAATGGATTTAAGTTTGTACTCAAATTGAACAGATCAGGAACAAGAGAGGATCTCAAGTTGGGAAACGGATCGCAATGAAAAAAATCAGTTGAACGATTTCGGCACTTTTCATCCCGTGAGTGTTACACTTGCTCCACAAGTGATTCAACTCTGTGGAAATGTTGCAGTTAAGAAAATACCTATCGTGAAATGCACTCCTGAACCAGATGCATTCAGCCCATGTGAAGACATTATGGGGAACATGTGGCTCCGAACTGCAGTATGGTAAGAGAAAACTTTTCCATTTAGCTTTATCACAATCAAAGATTCGCTTTTTCTGGGCATTTTTTCAAAAAAGTTTTTCTCCCTCCACCACAATAACTTTGACTTGTGTTTCCTGGGAATTTCACGGGGAAAATCAATAAATAAAGTTGGCGGAGGGGCTTATATGGGAGGAATATGTCGTTATGACGCTATACAATGACTCTCGTCTAATATGTGATTAGCATTGCAAATTATGCTGGTGTCGTTATCCCCACAGATTTTCTCATACCTCTTGCATTTCACTTTTGTCAACTTTCCAAATTGTAGGCTTTATGAAAGCAATCATTTCCGTCGCCGTCGGGGTTCGTGTTTTCTTCCAGATTAAGCTCTTTTAGCTTGTCAATACATACAAACCATGGAGTTTCTCTTAATAATCGTACCATGGAACTATATTGAATTTGAGTTTCATTTACCCCAAGATTTTGTCATTTTGTAACAATGCCTCTGGATTTCCCCAATACTTTCATCATTGGTTGTATTCTGCTGTGCAACTTGTACGGATGCTGACAGGACAGATGTACACACATGTACACCTTTGTTGAGGAATATGGGTGAAAGAGTTTGAATGCGTAAATACGGACATTGACATGTTCGGGAAGGAAGAATAAAAAGCCTGACGCGTGCAGTCAAAGGGCAGAAAATCATATTGTGTAGGGAATACTGTGTGAATATTTCGGTGCTTTATGAAAGGGTACGGATAAGATATTGTTGCTTGCAAAGTCGAATATACTATACTTGCTCTATCTTTTTATACTCCGCCCTACATACATATGTACGTGCATGTGAGATGAAATTTTTACGGTTTCGAAGGAGAATTTTATTACAATAAAGTTAAAATAACCAGCGGTGGTGTAGTCCCTTAAGCCGGATTGGGACTTTAAAGGTGGGGAATTGAAAAGAGTATAAATTGGGAATCTAGTAAAAAAATGCAGGGATTGATAAAATATTGAATACGTTCTGTTCAGGATTGTGGTCACCTTAGCATTGGTGGGGAACATGGCGGTTCTGGTAGTACTAATCCTCACTCCGGGGCGAATGTCCGTGCAACGGTTCTTAATGGCCAACCTATCCTTTGCTGATCTATGCATGGGAATTTATCTGCTGATGGTAGCAGTTGAGGACTTGGTATCACTGGGTGTGTACTTTAATTTTGCCATTGATTGGCAATTGGGATGGGGATGCCAGCTGGCAGGATTCCTCACAGTATTTGCATCCGAACTGTCTGTCTTTACTTTGGCCGTAATTACTGGAGAAAGGTGGTATGCTCTGACTCGAGCTATCCACCTCACAAAAAGACTTACGATAAAAGGGGCTGCAAAACTTATGGTATTTGGTTGGATTTTAGCCATAAATCTAGCTCTCCTTCCTCTTGTCGGAGTGTCTTCCTACTCCAAAACGAGGTAATAATCTTTGTACTATTCTCATAAGAAATTCTGGGTTTTCTTTAGCTTGAAATTGCGAAGTCAGGTCTGTACAAACAAAGTAATGATGGATGGGCTTGTTAGGATTGTGAACTTTCATTTGGAGAATAAACCTGCAAGGGTTGCATTATAATTGAATGTTGATGAAGTAGCAGAATGATTCATCTTACTTTCAGTATATGTTTACCCATGGAAGCAAGTTCTACCCTAGCACAGGTTTATCTGGCATTCATGCTCCTCTTCAATGGGATCGCTTTCACTATGGTTGCATATGCATACTGGCAAATGTACCGAACCGTTGCTGGTCACTCCACGACAGGGGCACCGGCGACTCATTCTGCGGACCTTGCCATTGCCAAGAAAATGGGTCTCCTTGTATTCACCGACTTTGTTTGCTGGGCTCCTGTTGCTTTCTTTGGACTCACAGCTGTGGCCGGTCATCCTCTTATTGGTAAAACAATTTCACTTTTATGAACCTGCATTGTAACCTTGCATCTACTTCTTTAGGTGCATCCATTCAATTTAATCGAGATCTTTCTGTGTGCGGAGGAGGTTTTTATTGCACTGTGTAAGGTTAGACGGAGTCTTCATTTCTGCAGTTGAGAAAGTACTACTCGAATGGTTACGTCAATACACGAGCTTTACTCGTTTGTTTTGTTACAATTGCTATGGCTTTTTCTATTTACACTCATTTTTTTATACTACAGACTCATTGTAACTTGTAGCATTCACAAACAGGTACAGTCGCATTATTGGATACCCTTCGACTTGCAAACGCTACAGTATTGCTTTGAGGGCAATGCAATAATTATATCTATGTATATTTAGACGTGTTAGTAAAGTTACAAAACCGTGTTGGATTAGACAAAAATATGTTTGTATTTTGGCATTCAGCATTTTCAGTTATAAATTTTGCAGAATTTAGCGTAATTCTTATTGTAAGCTATACAGTTCCACATAGATTAATTTTATTGACTTCTTTACAGATGTGACGGATGCTAAAATCCTTCTGGTGTTTTTCTACCCTCTCAACTCTTTCTGCAACCCCTACTTGTATGCCATTCTGACAAAGCAATATCGGCGAGACCTCTTCCTCCTCCTCCACAGGTAGAAACAAACGGTACATATTACGATAATCAAAACATTCTAGCTGAGTGTTTGATGTTGACTGGCTCATATGTATTTAGATTGGCATTTTACCTACTAATTTTTGGATTCCTATAGGTCTCCATACTTCTACTCCTACTAGCAATTCGTTTTTGTTGCCTCTGTTGTTTAAAACTCCGTCTGGCGTAACCGTCTATTATTTTTTTTATTATTAATTTTCTTTAATTTTCCTCATAATTACCATCGCTAATGTCTTACGCTTGTACATTTTCGTCTAACTTTTCCAGTTCTAATGACTCTTGTCCATACAGTTCTAATTCTATTGGTTGTTTTGCCAATTGAGCTCTGTCCACATTACTGAAACTTTAGCATATTTTAAATGCTGTCAGATTTGTTAAGTTTCCATATTAGGAGTTATCCTCCGAAACATAATTACCTTAAAAACAAAATTTTGGATTTATCATTTGCACAGTTATAATTTCGTGCATCTGTGTTTAACCTTACTATAGATATTATGTAAATACGTACATGGATATATGATTTGTATATAATCGTAAAAAAATCGATCCAAAAATAGAATTCACTAATTACAAAAATGTCCCTAGTGTGGACAGAGCTTGAGTAACGCTTTAAATATGTAAATAATGTGTTCAACATAATTTTCCATCCTATTTTCAGTACCGTGTCAGCAGGCGACCAAAATCGCAAACTTGCGTCTGGTCTGCTGAACTTATATTGCTAATATGAAACAAACGTTACCATAAGTACTTGAATACTGATACTTTCCATATAAGATATGTACAACTTATAATATGCATGCTATTTGACGTGAAAGTAAATGCTTAATGAACTCTTCTATGTATTTCCGTCATTGAATTGTTTAAGTATATGCATTCATACATGCATGATAATTATGATTTACATTGAGATTCTGAAACTTGTATTGCGAAATACTTATAATTTTGTTATGAAAGATTTTTGAGAGTCTAAAATCTAATTCGGTAATATTTTAAAGGACTGAAGACTAATGTATGTTTCTGTATGTACATATGTATAATAAGCATTAAATTGCTTGGCTATCATCTTCAAGGACTGATAACTTAAATCTGACTAAATTACTATATCAGATTGCTATTTATGTACTTATACTTACAATTAGTGGTAGATACTAGTGGTGGAATTATTACTCTTGTATATATCTATGTATATAATATTATTGTTGCCTTTCACGTGTGTGTAAGTGGTTTTTTAGCTATTTAGCTGTCGGGTTACGTTGAGTAAGTAGCGTGTTAAAATCTGTACATAATTGTTAGATGGCCGAGATGACCATGTAAGCGGTAGTAAAATATAATTGCTTGCCATTGTAAATACTGAGCTTCTAACACCAAGTGACCATGTCTGCAAGTTACTGTATCGTTGCTCACTGTACTGTCAGTTCAGATGGGGAAATGAGCTCCAATCCGTATGATTACATTGATAGAGCCCATTAATAGTGAAAGTATTCAGAAGAGATGAGAATAGTAGAACTACCATACTATGACCTAAGTAGTTCCTTAAAAGTTATGACTTTTGTCTGCTTGAGTGATAACTTGTGTGTGTAACATGTGCATATACCTTTTGACGATTCCCCGTACTAAAATGAGTGGTTGATGTTGATTTAACCGGAGTGAATAGTTTAAAAAATAAAATATATATTTGATTGATTTGAAGACACGGAATGTGCACAAATACAATGGCAAGATTTAGATCAGCGGCAGCATCAACAAATAACACTGTTCCCACTATGCAGACTATGATGCGAATCGGATCTGTCTCTGTGACGGACACTGGTCGACATAATAGTGGCCGGATCTCTGTCTCCAGTGTTTCCGCGGATCACGTTCATCCTGCTGGTAATTCCATAGGAGTCACACGGCTTACAGAAGGGGCGGACCTACAATCCTCTCTCTCGGCCGCACCTGGGAAAAAGCAAAGGTCGAAGCTCTCCAAAGATCATCATCATTCCATTCACTTCGACGTGGCAGATGGGGATTGTGAGAATTCCATCGATGAACGTACTCAAGCGGAAACTAGCTTCATTTCGATTCCATTGTCAGAACATCAGGATAATAGCAGCAGAGGTAAAACTTCAAAACCCTCCGGTCGACATAGAAATGATTCAAGGGTAGCAATATTACCTCCCATAAAAGACTCTACGGATGATCATGAGATCTCTGAAATCACCCCTTTCTGCACAACTACCGAATCATAAAGGAGGTTTCACCCAGCGACACTTTCACAGAAAGGCTAATTGGCCTTTTTACCGCTCCCTTATTTCCGTCATCCAGATTCTGATCGGAATGTTTTTTTTTCATTGTACTCTTTCTTCCATGTTCTTTCCTTAATTCTGGTACTTTCACCGAAATTATCTATAATTACTATTAATGTACCGACAATTTTAGCTATTACAATTATAAGGTGCAGATTATATTTCAAATAAACTTTGAAAGCAAAGAATTTATCGAGGGTTTACTTTTAATTTCTACAACAAATGATTCGAGGAAAACTGGAACACCTGATAATGACGACAGGTCTAAAAAGAAACTTCGCAACATTTTTATTCCAAACGTTACTGATTGTGAATGAAAGCTTTAAATTGGTTTTCAACAGGGTCACACATTATTTGCACAAAATAAGAATTTTGCACAGTTCTCTAGCTCTATTTCAGACAGTACCCTCGTACCCTCAAATGTGTCATCGCTGGAATTAATTCGATAGGATGGCCGTAACAATAGCATTTAAAATTTAACTGCTAGTCTACACATGCACATATCTAATTTGTTAAAAATATTATTGATAAAAATCAGCCACTTGCAAACGTCTGCTGCTAATTGTAGGCTAACGACATAAGTCCGCTCTGAAAACACAATTTAACATCAGTGCAGAATAATTATTATAATCAAGCCTGCTCACATTCCCGAATGACAGTCCTCCGTCCAAAAAATATTGTCAGTGTATCAGTTGAAGTTATTTTCTTTAAAGCTGAATGACTTTGGTTTTGAAATTCGAAAATGATTTGTGAGATATGCAGGGCAACTTTAGGTTTTTGTGTAGGAAAATGTGAACCAAACCCAGTTTCATTTTGTGCATGCTGGAATCACACCATTACATAGATAAAGCGGGAAAAAAATTGGAGAAACATTTTTTCTGTACAAAATTTTCTTTCATCGTTTGTGAAAAAAATTGCCGATTGTCACACAAACTGGATAAACTTTTTTAACCTCGGAGTATGCATGTTGTGGAAAAAGACAGCTGGTTGTGACTTGTGACAAGACAACGAGCTTAATTATTGAGTTACGGGATTTATAACCCATAGTCTCAAGCCTAAAAAGGATTAAAATATGCAATCTTTAAGAATATTTCAGGCACTACTGTCTCCGCAGCGTAATTATAATTCTGTGGTGTTACAGGATAGTGAAAGTGAAAGAAAAGTGAAAGCTTTAATGCATATGCAAAGTTGGGGATATTGTGCAACAGGTGTTAACACATTATAGGATAAATGTCAGATATAAGTATGTATAATTATCCGAATAGGTAAATGGAACATAAAATGTTTTGTTTCCGGTTAATAAAATATTATTTTTTACTTTAGTATTGTGATTTGTGACTTAGAATTTCGGCGATTGTAAATCCCGTGTCCGTTGTATTTAAAATTACTAATAAGAGTTAATTAACGTGTCCATATGTAATAATTATATTAATAAGACTATTCGTACTTATATTTAGCAAAATTTCATGAATAATATATGTATAATATTATACTTACGGTGTCGTACGCCGCTAGTCAGCGTCAGGTATACTGTATGGGTTCTCTTATAAAAATTAAAGTACATATGTATGTTGTCTTGAGTATACAGTTTTAGCAAATAAAGCGTACCTTCAATTTGGACAAGCATGTGTATGTTCAAAAAAATACCCAATGGATTTAAAGGTAAGCAGGCACTGTACTTTGAGCGTGCTATGTTCACATATAATATTTGTTGGAATAAAGTCAACTGTGATGTTCAACTTTGTAAATCTGGAGTTTAAAATCATATCCATATTTTTAACATTCTGGATTTTGGTTGGCTGACACCACAACATATCTTCCAGCTAATCATCTAAACCCAAACGTACAAAGTGGGTATGGTATGATTATAGGCTTACCTGCCCGCATACACGGGGTACTTGAGAAACTGGATGTAAATTGAAGTACTGTGTAAGGAAAGCGTGAACTTGGCCGATGTTGAGAAGTCTGAACTCTTCAAGCGTTGATACTTTTTAAAACCAAAAGTTAATACAATATCATATATTTGCATCAGTTGTTTTTGTGCTATGAATTTAGATTTTACAAATATAGAATCTTGTCGTATTCATTGAATCCATGACTATTATCCTGCGAATTACAATAAGCAAAGGTCTCCAGTCTCCCAGGTTTTGGCTTTAAAAAATCAACTTTCAATATACTGTATCCGTAACTTTGATAATTTTTGCCACTAAGCTCTGTAGAACTATACGAAACTTATCCTGCGATTACTAGCATAGAATTTACTTTGTATCAATTAAATAGCATCTAGTAGAAAAGAAGATTCGTCCAAAAAAATGCCAGATACAGTAGAAGAATCGGGGACATTACCAAAAATTGCATCAAAACTACTAGACAAAGTAATGGGCTGCAGCTCCTGCTTCAGAAATTACTATCCAGCAGTTTTTCATACTTTGACGATGATTGTTGCATCATTGCATGGATTTGCTTAACTAAAGCAGATAAGGAATAAAACCTTTTTTGTCGTTATAAAACGAAAATTATTATTTCTTGCGATTGTGAGCCAGTAAACGGTGGATTACCATAATTGTTCACATCATGAAAGCTAAACTAAAAACGTCATTTTGAAATTTTTGCAAGCATTTCAATCAAATCATTTTATTCAGATCATGTTTGTGTCGTTTATAACATCACCGAAATTACAAAGAACATAATTAACATTGCAGTAGCTGGGCAAATGTAAATGTACAAGTGCAGCTGTTTGCGCTTGTGTTGTAAATATGCTGCATGATCGATTAAGTTAGTTAATTATTTATTTAATTACATGTAATTATTTTGGTGCGTTCAAAAGGATTCAAACTCAACTAATTCACTAATATATCAAATAAGATAAATGTATGGATACTAATTTTGTTTCTCCATAAGGAGTTCAGAAGGGTATTCCTTGTATTTCGCTCACTATCAGACGACACCGATTTTCCCATTATCGGTTGACCCGTTTAACTCCTCTCGTAATACTTTCCAGACCCCTTTAATAAAATTGTTGTTGGCTTTCTCTTGAAAAGGTTCCTTTTCAAGTATCAGAACCCTGAAATATCCATTGAACTTGTGTCACGCGACTTCATTGGATTTTCGTGGTTTGGAATCAATGTCATTCCTAACCCGTGCTGGATATCTTCATCAGACAGGCGGGTCTTTTAGAAGTATGCGATGATGCGCCGGTGTGGTGCGGGTATAGCTGTTCTAGTTCAGTCGGACTAGACTAGAAATGACTAGATTTGACTAGACTTTTGACATTATTTTTCGAAAAAGAATAGACTAGACTGGACTAGACAGACACGTGAGAATTTAGACTAGGGGTAGACTAGACTTGAACTGCTAAAAATTCCTAGGAATAGCCTTGGATTTGACTGTAAAAAATAATTAATTCTATTCAAGTCCTCCTTTCAAAACCTTGAGTAAAACCATTTCCCGAGTACTAAGCCCTGCGACTACAGCACAACGTTCATGTATTTCACTCAAATCAATCACATGGCACGAAAACATACCTCTGTAGTAATTAATGTACAAGGATCGTTTGGGCCACTTTGATTGATTATCACTAGGATAATCAATAAAACAAAATCTATTTTTTGTGTTACTGTAAAATGAGTTCCCAAAAACCAGAACGAAAATCTGCGCATACTTATTTCACTTATACATCACCGTCGAGAAAAATGCCAAAGCTGTGCTCAGAATTGATAAAACAGCAATAATAATCCAGGACAGGTCACAAATACCTCCCAGAAAAACATGACACAACTAGTGATAACAGGGGTGGATTTACGGGGTGGCCCACCCTGGCCCGGCGAGGGTAAAAAATTTAGGGGCAGGGTAAAAAAAATGTTGTCTAAGGCCCTCAAATTGCAGATATCATGTGTAAAGGCCCACAAATCCATTTTGAGGGTTAGGGCCAGGGTAAAAATTATTTTATTAAACCACCCCTGAGTGATAACAGAAAACAAACGCGTTATTGCCAGTACATCAAACGACCCTCCTTTAATCGACTAAATTAGCCGTTCCATCAAACATTAGCGAATCTTCATCAGGAATGCTTGCTCATATGGCTTCAGAGAGGAAGCATGCAGATGATGGAAATACTCTAAAAAAATTGAAACCTAGTCTTGTAAATGGTAAAAGTGACAATAACAGTGATGATGAAGTTTACGATTCAGAAAATCCCTTAAAAATGTAGTCAAAAATAATTGTAAAATTCGGCTATGAAATTACATGCAGAAGTAATGCTATTTTTACATATATTGGACATAAATTCGATAAAAACAATCAAACGGAAATGGTTGCACTGTGCTTATTGTGTAAGAAGCAATACGTTTATTGTAGCAGCGCTGCATGAGGTTCTTCTAATCTGGGTCGACATTTTAAGATAACTAATCTAAAAAGTAAAATGTATTTGTCCAATTTGGTATAACTTGGTCTTAACATCGGTCTAAAATTTCGGTATTTACCAAAATTTCTTCAAGGAACTGCAAATCACTGGACAGTTATAACCTAAGAATTGCTTTGAAATAATAAATTAGTGTGTAAAGCCTCCCTGGAACTACTTTTTTTTATTATCCATTTTTCATACATTTCCAATAGTGTTTCACTCAGTTATACCGATTTAGAAACATCAGTACGTGAATTTTAAGCAGCACCTGTAATAGCACATATATTGTGGACTATATACTTGAGACTAGACTAGATTTGACTAGAATACTGAGTCACGTAAATGTTTGGTCTATGAATAGACTTCGCTTGAAGCGCTAAAAGTGATCGTGAATAGAATAGGACTTGAATAGAATTTTCCTTGTTTTATTAAGAATAGAATAGACTGGACTTGGGGAGCGCGTGAACAGCTATGGGTGCGGGTATTATAATACCCAGTTATAACCAGCTACGACGAGAGCAAAGGATTTCTACGTCAATAAATTTCTAATGCAATTGGAAAACATTGCATTACTATTTTCGCGCATATGGATGAGTCAATTTTGATGGGAGGAGCCGTGGGTAATAAATCATTCACTAACGAGACATGCAAACGTTTTGGGCGATTCTACAGTAATTCTCCATCACTCTTCTATATCGTTCACTTTCTCATCTCTGTGTGCATTCAAACTATGCCGCGCTTACGCTCGCATAAAATAGTCTCCAGGATAGGCAAGTAAGCAGATGGGATATACACCAAGCAAGCCGAGACCGAGAGCCGAGAAGCACAGTTTAGTATGAAGTGTGGATTGTAACAATATTAGTGAAGGATGCGCTTTTGAACAATTTGCTTGTGCACACACGAACTTGTTCGTGAATGCACGAACTTGCCCTGATCAGATATCAGACTGAGCGGGAGATTAGTGACGATTCAAATAAATAAATGTTTACCTTCCTGTCACCACTGCTGCCCGCCAGGCTACCTAGTCAAGTCTAGTCTACTCTTTTATGTTTAGAGCCGCAACTAGTCAAGTCTAGTCAAGTCAACTATATGTTTAAGTAGCAATAGTCAAGTCTAGTCCTAGTCTTGTCTCTTCAGCTGGTTCCCTAGTCAAGTCTAGTCTATTCCCCTAGTCACATTATATTTTTTTCAAAAATTCCTCCGTCTTGACTAGCAACGCATGAAAAATGTTATTTTCAAAATCTTGAGTTTTTTTTCAGATTTTTTTTCAGATTTTAGAGAATACATCTAGCAAAAAATTAACTCATGTTTTGCATGCAATGTATAATATTTAGTAAGATTTTTGAGCAATCAACAATTGTCAATTTATAAAGTAGTGGTTCAACGTTCCTATCTGATATATCGGAAGAAGTACCAGGTGTGTGGTTGGTACTAATTGAAAATAAGCTGTTAATGACAATGACAAAACACGTAAGTTGAACCGAGTGTTTTTTGGATGTATCAGCAGCATTGGTGGTAGTAATTTTTCTGAAACAGGTGCTGACAGCAAGGAATCACATGTTTTGATTCCACTGGAAACAAACTTGGCATTAATGAAGACAAATTTGTTCTGACAATGAGCAATCTCGTAAGCTACATCGAGTGTTTTAAAGAAGCCAGGAATTTAAATGGGATTAATGTTTGGAATAAGTAAACAGACACTAACATTTTGGGGGTGAATCAGAGTATAAGGAATTGATCTATGGCTGAATTTAATACATGAATATGTAAGCGAGGTGGTATCTGATTCCTCTTTGACAGAACCAGTTTTTCTTCAAATAATACCAACTGTGCTCTCGGTAAGGTGAAATATACTTGGTGGAACGTACGTTATTTCTCATTGTTAGTCCCTGCTTTCCTTCAATTATTACCAACTATGTTCTCGGTGGGGTTAAAATATAATTGGTGGAACTTCCGTGAATTGGTAAAGAATAATATATCGAAAATATTCCTAGTGCAGTGACTAAACTTGTTTTGTGGGTAGAATCTCCTAGGATTGGAGGGTCCTCTAGCAGGAATCGCTGATTATATATGTTGTAGAGTTATACAATTTCCTCCATTAAAACGTCAACTGTATTCAAGGTTCAACAAGTGCCTGGTACAATGTAGTATACCAGGTATTTTTCCTGGTACATGATGTTTGTGTAGTGTGAACTACCATAATCACACCAAGTTTATGATCGAGGGCCTTCACCAGGAAGGAAAGCGTATCCATAATAATTGTGTTTTTAATTTTAGTTTGAAGAGTATTCATAGATTTTTCCCCAAAAATGAAATGTAGGAAATGTAATGTAGCTTTCATTATGATCAATTGCATTGTTAAGGAAGAAACTGTAACTAAAAACTAGTTTTCCCTAAACATTTCTACGTGACTCAGAGGACAATTTCATGTTTTATTCTGTCGAAACGAAAATCATATACTTACTTAAGCAAAGTAAACTGTACTGGAATTTCACTCTGGCTCTCTAGCTGTGATTTTCAGCTACATGAGGGAGCCTCAAGTAATTAAGACTTGACTAGCTTTTCCATGGAGTCAAGCAAGTCAAGTCTAGTCAAGTCCTGTGTTTTTGCAAGTTTCCCTAGTCTATTCTAGTCAAGTCACATAATAGTAACACCATTCGTAGTCAAGTCTAGTCTATTCTTTTACGTCTATTTTGCTTCCTAGTCTAGTCAAGTCTAGACTTTCCTAGTCAAGTCTGACTAGACTAGGGCAGCAGTGCCTGTCACCTTGACACTTTATTTTTATTTATTACGAGCAGCATAGCCACCGCCTGCGTCGGTGGAAGCATGCTATGTAATGTAATGGGAGAGGACGCGGAGCGGCAATTCTAGCTAAAGCCAAAGCTTGCTGCGTTGCGTGCCGTGTGCTTGTACATTGCATTACTTATAGCATAAGCGCTTTATGGCATTGTGTACTCGCAAGCCTAAAAAGTGCGTTGAGGAGGGAGCGAAGATTTAAAAATGCCCCTCTTCCTTCATCTTCAAATTATAGTATTTAGATTTCCAGATTCAACAGCATTCTTTGAATTAGTATAAAGGATTTCCAGATTCAACAGTAGTGTTAATTTATTATCGATTGTATTTTCCAGTTTGTTTAGATTTGGAATATTGGGAGACATTACTGGGATGAATTTGTGCGGTTATCTACATTTTACGAAGGATGGTTTTGGATTTGGTAGAATCTTTACGACTAACTTTCGGGCTATTTAAGTCGGGATTAGAAATTGACCTCTAAATCTGAGTGTGGTGTCCATTCATTGCGTAGAAATATTGGGAAGGTTGGGAATTGGAGTGGGACGTTCATGAGATGAAATGAAGGTAATTGCCTTTGAGGATCCTGAGCAGAGCTGCTTGCAGGTATCAGGTAGTACCTGAAAAATACCCGTCGGGTCGGGTTCGGGTCGGGTTCGGGTTGACTAAAATTAAGTACCTGGATATCGGGTCGAGTGCGGGTAGGTGTAAGATCCGCACCTGAAAATTCAGGTCGGGTTACCGTCAAGTTCGGGTAAAATAAAATACCTGAGCAATTTATCGGGTCCAAGTTCGGGTCACAGTATTTAAATTACCTGAACCCGAACTTGACATTTCAGGTAATTTGCACGTATTTATTTCCGCCAAAAAAATCAAACTTCACGTGAATAAAACCTTCCATTCTTCATGCAATATTTATAAGGGCACTTGGTTTGGGAAAAATAGTGAATACCGAAGTGTTTAGCAAACCGTCAACCAGGCTTGTACAGTGATTATCGATGAGAGTTAAAGTGCAATGGTTTTTAGGGTGGCGTCAGCCCCCTAGTAAAATAGCCTTGTCTGTACGTCCGTACGTCCGTGTGTCCCTCCGCACGATTACGCAAAAACTACTGAACCGATTTCAATGAAATTTTTTATGGACATTACTTGTATCAAAAGTAAGGCTGAGACTGTATTTGGTTGAAATCGGCCGAATAGTTTTTCCGAAAAAAATTCGTGAAATTTTGGATTTTATGTCAAATGACTGTTATCTCTAAAACTACTGAATCGATTTCAATGAAACTTTTTGTGAATATTGCTTATGTAAGTAGTAATGACTACTGTATATTTCGTTGAAATCGGTCCGATAGTTTTTTCTAAAAAAAATTCTTGAAATTTTGAAAAAAAAACTAAAATTTGTCCTACTTTGACGGCGTTGGTTGACGCCACCCTACGCGAAGCCTCAAATTATCGCGTAGCGATGATTTTTTATTTAACAATTATTGGAAATAGGTCATAATTTCGATATAATTAGCATGAGCTTTAAGTATGTTTGAATTGAAACTGTAAGATTTCAACATAAGTGAAGAAGTAGCCGAAATCATCGAAGAAGTAAATCAAAGTGAAGATGACTGAAAACATGGTCATAATCCAGAGAAAAAATCAATAGCATGCAGCCATTTCACTGACTCTGGTGAGACTCATAAATACACTTGTAGTTATTAGTTCATTTACTCATAAACTTCTAAAACAAAGCTGACGGCATACCCTACATATTTGCTAAGTAGATAAAATTTTAGGTTATGCTCAAATTTTTTAACATTTTGTAGGCACTTGTATGTAGACTGCATGTTTCGAGGAACAAATATATATCGTTGGAACAAATCTCGGGAGTGATGTATGCAGGTTGTAGGTAGGGTCAAATCTCAGGAGTGATCTATGAATGTAGGTTAAACTGTAGGCTCTACGAAAGAATCTAAAAATATGTAGAATAAAATTTAAGGTATAGGTATGCAAATATTTTGCCCAGCTTAGGCTAACAATAAGATTAACATTAAATCAGTGGGTGAAATACCTGAAAGTCAAGTGCGGGTTCAGGTTCGGGTCAGGTTCGGGTCAGGTTCGGGTCGGGTTTACATTGGATCCGAACTTCAGGTAATTTTTCAGGTACGGGTATCCTAGAAATACCCGACGAAAAATACCTGACAAGTAAAGTATTGGCTCGGATCCGACTGAGCAAGTTCGGGTCGAAGAAAATTTTTTACCTGAAATGTCAGGTGCGGGTCGGGTTCAGGTGCGGATCCTGATTTTTTGGTACCTGAGAGCAGCTCTGATCCTGAGAATTCTCCCTTTGGTGACTTTTTGGTTCTGTCGCATCGGCAGAAGGTGGCAAGTGAACTGAACACAGGAGAGGGGGAGGACCAGGAAGTGGCCATTTCAAAACTGGCTTATCTCCTTAAGTTCATTCTATGGGCATAGGACGAGTTGGACAAAAAGAAAGTCAAGTACCAAAGGATGGTGGACCTGGCCACGGCCACCATAGATGATCCTAAATAATGTCTTGTTTTGGTAATGATAATAATAATATATTCTTTGCAAACTGTCATGTGAAACTATTTTCAAAGTACACATTGTATACTTTTCATCATATTTTGATGATTGTAAGTAATATATTCAAACATGCCTTTTCATTGAATATTTTCCAGTACTGTGCACGCGTGCTTTTTCTACATTTTACAATACGGTGCCAGAGTAAATGTATCACATAAGCCAAGATTCATCACAACATCATCCGTTCGTACGATGGCTGGTAAATAACTGTACGGTGGATATTTAAAAGGCTATCCAGTATATCACGAGCAAGTTCCCAAGCTTCCAGCCGAGCATGTTTGTTTGTAACAAAATAGACTACTAATAATTATTATAATTTATGTTTCTTAAATGTTACAGTTGTATCTCAGTTTTGGTTGTAACAAGCGCGTTTCGCGCGTCATTTTCCATTGTGAATGTAAGTATCTACATTTGTGTGCATGCAGTTTCCCCATATTGTATAGCTCCCATTCTGCTGGTTCCAGAAAATATATTCCAATTCTCTATTGTAAACCAATTATACAATTCATTATTTCAGATTAGTTATTACATTAATTAGTTCCTCTAAAAAATAAGTCTCCAAAATGTACGTTGTCACTTGACCATGTAGGTATAATTTGAATGCGAGAATTAACCATGCAAATCATGATTGACTGTTTCCAGTCACACACAGTTACACAAAAATAGTATGGTAGTTTTTCGTTTGTCGACTGGATTCAAATAAAATCGTTACATCTTTGTAACTTATCAATTCTACAGCTACATATAATCATGAAGGTATAAGTTAATTCATGGCCGATCTATGGTCTCAGCCCTATAATTTAACTCAATATAATTCTTTCATACATACTGAAACATTTGTATATACAACTAAAGCAACATACAGTATTTTCCGCACAAACAATAGATGCTTAAATATTTTGTAATATTAGCGAAGTAATAGTAATTATTAGACTTGATGCCACCCTGTGAAAAACAAAAGGATTCAGGCTGTAGTGATTTTGATTTGTGTGGTACAAAACCGGGTTTCACAACAATTTATCTAGAAAGAGGGAACTCTGTAAGTGTAATTTACGGTAACTACCATGCCACTTAAAGTTTACAGATAAAGTATATATTCTCCATGCTTGAAGTGATTTATTTCCCGGGGTTCCTGGTTCTAAAGTAAGGGATTAACTGTTGTAAATGCATTTGCCCTGCTGCCATTCTGTATTTTTTGTTGTATGAGCTAATGTACGTTTCTACGATTATTACAGGCATAATAATGAATGAGCAGGTTTTATTAAATTGCCAATTCGGCACCGTATCATTTAATGTTGCCCCTTCATAGTTGTGCTGTGCAAACTCAAATATTTACAACTGTGTGGTTAAAAAAATCATTACTTTTACTCCCATACATAATCACTCATAAAATATTCACATATACTTAAACAATACCATATACAGCATGCTATATATTTAATCTTATCCGCCGGCACTGCAAAGTTCAAATGATTTCACTTTCCCCAGAGTTTAGAGTCATGAGGTCTAAATCTTTGACAGACGCATATTCTTAAAAAACTGTCAGTGGCGAAAAAACCAATCATCTTTCATTCAGTTCTTCGCTGCAACCTCAAGTTCACAAATAAAATGTAATATTAATGTTTCTTTTTTATAACGTATTCAATTTCAACAATAATAAATTATTATAATTATTACTAATAATAATTGTCTAACCCCAAGCAAAATACATAAACAAGAATTAAAATCCATATCCCGGATTACGTCGAAAATAATTGACAAAGTTCAAATAATTATGAATTTACGAGCTATTATTAAAGACCTTTCATAATCTTTAGCTATATTATTATAGTAAGCGGATTGCAGCATGAAACAGAGGGCGCCACCAACGCCGCCACCGTACATTACCTTGTAAGCTGCAGCGTTGACGCCTCTACTGATACAGACCCCGCTGTGCACTCCCCTTGTATAGGACGATTAATAGGATTTATACTACAGGTAATTTTTTTGTTAAGATACTTACGAGTAATTAATATTATGGAAGTGAAACAACCGTGAACAATACTGGCTATTATGTGACATATGTATACAATTTAAAATAAAGATTCCACTGAAACCCAACACAAACGGTTGTTCTGATCAGACTAAAGGAATTCGAGCGTACCCACAGTTGGAAATTGCTGCACTAAAATATCTGAACTTTTACTTACTCGTGAATTTTTACAGTAGTACTGTATTTTGAAAGTGTGCTATTTGAATGATGTTCTGTATATTGCTTACATTTTTCTTGTAGAGAGCCTGATGTCTTCATAAGGCAAATTTTTCAGAATCGAGCATGATATTGCGATGTTTTTATCACCAACGTGATTTATTTTTAATCCAAAGTATAAAGAAAACTGAGTGACAGCAGTTTTCAAATTATTTGAACTCTTGGCCGCAAATAGACAATTTGATTTCTAGACGCAAATAAATTTACTGCTGCAATTTCTTTTTCGCGTATAGGAATGGATGTTAAAAATTCTCCTGGAGCTCCAGAACAACTTCGCATGAAATCAAACGGAAGTAGGTTGAGCCTCACATAATGAAAACACAGATCGTGTCTTAATTGTTCGATTGAGGTTCCAACATCTAGAAACAAAATTTTCATGTCAATGTTATTACTTTGAATATTATATTTAATAAGTGTTTAGCTGAACAAGTTATAAATTGCGATAGGTCATTGTACAATCACAGGAAATGCGTTAAGAGCTTGTTTAATTGTAAGGGATTTATTAAGGTCATTCTATTTCTTATATTCACGTGATGTTCAACTTACTTATTGGAATTAACTTGTACCCAAGTCCCACTTCACTCAAGATAGTTGAATAATTTCTGTTGGGAACTGCAACATCGTTGGATCCTCCTAAGCAAATAAATGGTCTGAAAATCTTGGAAGACCCACCAAGTTCCTTGTAGTAATTATAGGGAGCAAATAATTTGCGGTGTTCATCCTGAACTGTGTTATTGCTCATGTTTTCCCTTAATATGATGATGCAGCTTCTCACTAAAAAATGATACTGTTACAGTCTCAGATTGACTCAGTTGTTGGTTTTATTTACGAAGGACCAGCGCCTGTACCAGCGCACGTTAATAATCTTACTCACAAAATTCCCTACTTTTAGGTTCCCTTTACTGTTGTTGACCTTTGCCAACCCGATGTCAAGGAAATATAAATTTTTTTATTAGGAAGTTGCGAAAATACAATGGAATTTTGATTTCACAAATGTAGGTATAAATCCTTTACACGATAGAATCATAAATAATACCAAACCAAACTTTTTCCATAGCCACTCATTCGGTTGCATGGAATAACGTTGCAGTGTAAATCAACCAATAAATTCATCTTATCAAATAATACAGTTTATAAACAAATTCATAAATATTAATCCTCGCCTCAACTCTGTGGCAACAGTGATGAGGTATCAAAGGGAGCCTCTATGGTTCAAGCCGCGTAGTATATGAGCTAGCTCTAGCTTGTGCTTCACTTGTCTCTTCTCCACTCGTTTCCATTCTGGGGTCAACAAATACAATGTTTTAACAATTTTATCTAAGTGAATGTGAATACACTACAAAATAATATACCGAACGTGTTAGCCGTGTCACAAAATAATTTCAAGTTGTTGTTCGATGTGTTTATGTACGACATATCGTTGTGGAAAATTTTGAGAAAATCTTCGTAATCCGTTAAATTATTTCATACTCATCTTTGCATCATGTCATTTCGACAAATTATAGTTGACGAGTTAAATAATTGTGTGCAAGTCCTAGAAACGGGGGAATTAGATAGAGCTGTTTGTATGATGGAATCGATCTGCAAATTCATTGACGTATCGAACATTAGCGATATTTGGATAGAAACTGCAGTTTGTTCTTTCCCAATTGAGTGACGAAATATATGCTTTCATGGAAAATTCTGAAGAGGTTAAAGCTAGTAGACCCAAAATGAACGTAAATGTAACTACTATTCAGCATTTGTTTTCGCTTGGATTCAATATCACATCTATTGCTAAGTTGCTACGGGTATCCAGAATGACTTTATATCATCGATTACAAGCCCAGTCACTGCAGGTAATAATGTTTCTCTTTATTATAATATTCATACGTTCCAATAATTCAGACAACGATTTCAACATTTATGACAATGATTTCCATATTTTTCAGCCTTCTCGTTTTAACGTCATTAGTAATGACGAATTAGATGGAGTAGTTACAACTGTTTTACAACAGTTTCCTAGTAGGGGATACCGCAGAGTTCAAGGATATCTTTAATCAAGAGGCGTTATAATTCAGCAGTTAAGAATTAGGGAAAGCGTGCGAAGAGCTGATCCCCAAGGAGTATTCCAGAGGACGATGGCATCACGAGTAATCGTACGCAGAAAATATTTTGTTGAGCATACTAACGATGTCTGGCACATAGGTAATGACTTCATGCTTCATAAAATGTGTACTATTAGAATCCGTAAAGTACGATTATGGTTACAATAACAAAATTTTGGTTTGCAGATACACACATGAAGCTAATTCGGTTAGTAAATTGTTTTGTTCCTGTTTTGTATTACAACCGGTTACTTTGCGTACATATTTTCTATTCCAGGTGGAAAATATGTGTGCGAGGAGGAATTGATGGAAAATCCAGAGTAATAACATTTCTTGAAGCAGACGACAACAACAAAGCCGTGAATAATAAGAATAATCTGCAAGCTTTCCTAAAAGCAGTTGAAACTTACGGTTTACCCTCACGAACTCGGTAAATGTAATTATTTCTTGAGTGAGCTGCCTAATACTTTTCACCTTGTATTATTTGAGATTATTAAATAAAATATTGTTTATTATATTTCAGGACCGACAAAGGTTAAGCCAGTTGTAATCTGCAAGTGCCGAAAGTTTTGGTATTCATAATATTTTGCTTTGTAATTAATAGGTCTGGAGAATATTCGCATTGTTAGATATATGTTGGAAACACGAGGAACAAATAGAGGTAGTCATATATTCGGGAAATCTGTACACAATCAGCGTATAGAACTATTGTGGTAAGCTAGTCGATGGAAGCACACTATCCATAGGATTTGTTTCATAAGACTATTTATTACACTGAAATATAAATATTGCATATACCGTATGTGTTAACATTGTTTGCAATCTACAAAACCACAGGCGAGATGTATTTTATGGTCTTCTGGTCATATATTACAACTTACAAGGTTCAGGCGTACTTAACATCAACAACTCGAAACACATCGCAATACTACACCACGTGTTTCTTCCTCGAATTAACGAGCACCTTCAAGATTTTGCAAGAGGTTACAATTCGCATCTCCTGAGTACCGAAAGTAATAATAGCTCTCAACAGCTTTACTTAATGCATCTTGGAACAATACAGGACAGCTTCGTTGATCACGTATTTAAATTATAATATTCGGGTACATTTAGCAATATTTAGCTTCAATTGTTGATAACCATCTTGTTTGATACAGCAAAACCTACAAGATTGGAACTTCTTTTGCAACGACGAAACTGATGTTCAAGATTTGTTTCAACGCAATACCATACCTTTCCCGGAAAATAATGCCGAATTTTCTGAAAGGGAACTACAACACTTGTCTTCAATAGACGTTCGTCGAATATCGACAAGCTATGGGGCGGATGTATACCAAGACGCAGTGTCTGTATTACCCATAGACGTGTATCTCTAGCCATATATTTACAACTTAAACCTTTAGAAATGCTATTCGCGTCATTTCAAATCGTGTAATGAGCATTATTTCTGATGGCATCAGAAAATTCATATAGATACACATGCAAGTAAGTTCAATTACGACCAAGATGTAAACTATTCTGCGTCAATACCACAAATAATGCATTAAACTCTTAGTACTACATGTTTTACACTATTTTTTTGTTTACATTAACACAAAAATGGAGTTCAGTATACAACGGAGTATTTTCATTCCCAACAATTGTTTTCCACCCACAGCATTACACCAACGCCTTACATTGTGAGTTACGGCAAAAAAATGAAGTGTTTGAAAAATTGTGTAATTGAACTTGGAATAAAAGTGCTAGGATACCAAATATTACTATAGGAACATTCCTTTGTGTACTCGAAACCGAAGAAGATGTCCTGCCTCTTCTAACCGGGAAAAGGTTTAAACTAACGTATATGTAGATTTTATGGGATGTCAATATGGATTTTAGGAATTCGTGGAGGAAAGCCACAGAGAAAGGTGTGCCTGAATGATTGTATAAAGTCTGTGAGTGTATGTACCTCCTCTTGTCAATGTAGTCAAGTAAATGAATTGACGCTGGGAACTAAGGCAGAAATGATGATCTTCTACGATTTTTTATCACTCCATGTGCTCAAGCTATCTTAAAGCAATTTTTGAATCAGTTATGATTTTGAGTATGACACAAGCAGATTTTGACCTTCGGGTTTGTAACTCCCATGTCTGAAACCTTTTTAGATATCAGAGAAATTCTTATGTGTTCCTCAAAGCATTTGCTAGATATTCTGGATTCAGTTTCAATTTATTTTTAATTAGACGTAGACCATAAGTAGTCACAAAAGCAACGGCTAAATTATCCGAAACAAATCTTAGTAACTATTATTATAATATTATATTATTAAAGGCTGTACAAGTACATTATATGCTATCGAACGGATGGTCATCTTTGCAGTCTTCTCTAGTAGAGTTGCTTCATCTATATCTTCATACACTTCTAATGTAGCAGAGCACACTCTGAAGAAAACCCGATTTGCACATTTAATATGTAGCCTGTCATTTAGTCCGGGAGGATCGCCAGTTCCAATCCAAGCTCGTAGCAATCGTCTGATGATATTAGGAACTACACATCGTTGAAACATTTCATTAATTTCCATAAGATCATTGATTAGTCTGAAATAATTAAAGAATATTCCGTATCATACCTTGTGAATTACGAAACAAATAGTTTGATATCCAAAATTTAGTGAGAGTTTCTGCCTGACACGATTTCTTCAGCTGGTCATTCTCCATTATTTGAATTTTTTAAGAACAATGTTTATAGGAATGTCAGTCTGCTGAGGAAACAACAAATTGACGCAGTCTTTGTTCTCCCTCAAAAACTGGTTGATACCTGCTGCTTCAAATATATCCTTTAGTATCGTAATGCGATTTAGTCTTTGGAAATAAACGTCCCGAAAAATGATTTTTTTCTTTAGCTTGTCAAGGTCACTACTAGGACAAGCACGTTTGACTCCATACTTCATCCATAAGTTTCTAATTGTAAGTCTTAGGGCTTGGTCTCTGTCAAGGGTTTCCTTATGGTTAACTTCTTCACACTATGTAGAGTAAAATGACATTTGGTGTTCACAAAAGCAATAACTATTTCGTAGTCATTATTACATACGTTACATAGTATACACTCACCAATCTAAAATATTTAACAATAGGTCGTTCTACTTACCCATAACACATCCGTGAGCGCTCCCTCGCTTAAGTCATTAAACGTCCATGGAATGTTCGTACCCTCGTGAATATTTTCCTCCATTAGAAAATACGCAAATAACGGCGATAATCCAGGCAGGACGTAGTTACCGTATAACATGGATGATACTGCAAATTTTCCGATTGCCATAAACACAGTATCCGGTAAATATGGATCTGAACTTGGTAGTTTATTCCCGAACTTGTTTTCGAACATGAACGCACAGTTAAAATTGCCCAAAATAATTCTTTGAGTCAGGTCATAATACCAGTATTTACGCAGTCCACCAACATCGATACCTGTAAATTACTTTGGAATTAGATTAGCCTGGTTCTGGCAATACAGATAATAGCCTGATTTTAAAAATTATTATATAATTACCGGGTTCATTTTTAAAATTGATTTTTGGTATTTTGTACATATCAAATGATTTCAGATTGAGCACTCCACCAATAAGCACACTATCCACCAATAAGTTGGAACGATCGACACTGACGTAGTTCTCCCCTTCAACCCTCACAGATCTGCATAAATTTTCATATCTGGAATCTACAAAAAATGTTTTGGTAATACGAGTTCACATTATCGGGATTTATATTTTTGATATTATCATTGAGAGTAGGATTTTCTAAAACCAAATCAGCTAGTCAAAACAATTTACTACCTGACTTTCTCCACCGTTCCCTCACCGCAAGTTATGTAACGCTCGTTTGACTGCGTTTGGTTAGTCAGTGAATGCAAGATTTCTAAGTTGTTATCCGAATTCGTGGTAGTGACAAAAAACAGAAACAAAATTATGTTTCGACATCACAATAAATACAAATACATAATAATTCCAACTGCAATAGGTCTTACAATTTTATCACTACTAGGTTCATCCGACACTTCCTCACATTCGGATGTTGCTATTAGCGAATTAGCAATTGGGGCATGTCTGAAGGATGAATCGATATTTGAGAGTGGGGAAGTATTAGTCATACAGACATGATGTCTTGTGTCCACACGGCAATCATTACACAGAAAATTCAAAATAATCATTATATTAAGTTATTCTCTTCGCTAAAATATAATAAAAATACAACCAATCATCGCGTTTGAGTAATCTCACTTCTGAGGAATTGCTTGATGACGCAACTTGAATCGATATGCCAGCATTACAACAGTTTTCAGTAGTTCCAATTTGTACAAGGTCATCAATCGGTCTTCCCTATACATACAAAAAAATTAAAAACTTTTTTCAAATCACAACCTTTTATAGCTAACCGTTCTTTCGCTGATTTCAGATAGAGAACCCATCATGTCCGCTGCCTGGCGATTGCTTTGGAAGGATGCTTTTTCGATAAGATCATCTACATCGTCTTCCTAGTAGTCATCATATTACATCTGATAAAGGCCACATTCACAGATAACGATTTATTTAAATAGGCTTACATCGACTATAACAGTTGTTAACGGAAGCACATAAACGGTTCCCCTGGACGCCCTATGTAGATATAATATTTCTCCAGACGGAATGTTTACTCTTTCATCTATTTTAACTAATCGTCTAGATTTTTTCCCACCATGTGAGGCTTTATTCAAACAGAACTCAACATCCGGAAGTAATTCTCTAAAACTTTCTTTCAAAAGTGCTTCCACTTGAGTCGATGTAAATGATGTATCTGCGTATCGAAATTAGGAAGTGATTAAATAAATAATAAGTAATTGAAAGTTGGGTAAAATTTGTAAATAAGGTGTAATTTGCTAGAAATGAATATAAAGATTACCTAGTTTAACATGGGTGTACACAAATCCATCAGGAGCGCTGGCATTTGGAGTTTTGGCCAAGCATAAGCGTAGCATGAACTCTTCAGGTTTTTTAGATTTGTCACATGTGCTAATAGGAAGACCCTTTCATTTCATGTTCCGGGACAGATTTGCCACAGAGGTTATAGAAAATCCTCTACCAATGGATGTGTGATCGACACTTGATGATTGTGATGACAACAATCTATTTCCAACGTTACCGCTGAAGTGACTGCTGGCTTGGTAACCTGCAGAAAATATTAGTAATGTAATTCATATAGTTGAATCCTTACACAAATATTCACTACTACAAAAACGAAAGCATTATTGTGTTAAAATTGTATACCTGCTGGTTGTTGAATACTATTCCTTCCTACAGGAGGTGAAATTGTCACCAAACCTTTTAACATTTAAAATAATTTCATAAAAAACCATATTTTGCTTTTTATGTAATGTGTGTAAACGAAATAATGAGGTTCCTTACTGCTTCCCGAATTGGTCGGTGTGTTACCCGGAACATTGCTAGTGCTCACATTTCTTCCGAAACTTGCTCGCGTGTTGCTCGGAATAACGCCAGGATCTCCAGTTGCTCGTCTTGACATTTCGTCGATTACGTTTTCACATGCACTCCTTAAGCGATCTGAGTCTGTAAAAGTGGCAAGAAAGCGCAATCGTTCTTTTGTTGTTGGAATTGTTTTAAATATTTACAAATTGTCAAAACCTAGATTAACGTACCATTTTGACCTATTGACGTAATTGATTCTGTTGAGGTGTGTGTGACTGATAAATAGTAAAATCCCGATGTAGTTTGATTTACTATGAAAGTTACTGATTGCACATGTATTTAAGTAATTGACTTGCCCGAATACAAGAATTACTATTCTAAAAATTAACAAGAGTATTTATTGAGATGTTAACAGTTCCGTGTCTTAATGCATTCTGTTACAAGCGCTAGTCATCATTGCATCTTAACCAGATCAATGTACTAATACTTACATACGCTTGCTATGCTACATTTCATAATACTTGCCTTACAATTATTACTATGAAAGTAATATTCAATACTTTTGCTATTGTCAAATAACTTAGAAATGACAAAAATAGCTAAATAAAATAATGACACTTTCTTCAATTAAAAATAATAGCAGTAACAATTACTACTGCTACACAGTAGCAAAACTATGCCATTTCACTTCTCAACAGATTCAATTGTTCCACTTTGAAGACTACTTTGAGTACTCATTTTCGGAAAAACGTACTGAAAACTACTTAAGTAAATTTGATTAAAAATAACTCACTCGATTTGTCAGTTTCAATCTGCAGAACCTTAAGGACAGGCATGAAATGAGCCCATCAGCAATTTCACAATGAGTAAAATCTGGCAAACTCAGTAGTAATATTTTAATGGTTTACTCATTTCTGGTATAACCGAACGCAGAAATGTATGTATGGTGACACAGATATTGACCTTGAACCGCGAGCAATGACATAGATGCGAACCACGTGATTGTGTCTTTTGATGAACTCAATTGACCGTGATGTACTAGCACATTTCGCAGTGTAGGTGAAGTGCAGGACAATTTACCATTTGACATATTTAGCTTGTTGAGGATTATAGCGGAGTACAAATAAATATTTCTTATGGTTGTGTATTGACTTGTGAGATTACAACATTAATTTCCATGCCAACAGAATAAATTCGGGTAATGTGTTTGACAATATGAATCAAATTTCAGCCATTTCGGAAGATTATTGCATAAAACCCATGTAATTCTGAAAGGGGTTTACGGATTCGGCTTAAATCGAAACTATGATATAGTATACGACTACATAATATGCGTACCAATTTTCAGCACATTCAGAAGAAAAATGCATAAAACCCGGGTAACTCCGAAACAGGCTGGCCAATACTGGCCCATGTATTTTAATGGTACAACTTTAGATCACGGTGGGTCGACTGATATTTCCAACTTTACCATAAGTGCTTTTATTGTCAAGATATAGCTGCAACAAATTACAGGAAAAATCGTTCGTGGACTAAATAATAAAGATAATAATAAAGATAATAAGGCGAAAGTTACTAAAACTGAATGTGCTTATAATAATCCGACTACAATAATTATTCATTAAATATTTAGAATGCATGTGTATTTTAGTTTGTATCTTGACTACCTTACTCCTACTATTTTATTTTATAATAAAATTGTATTTTTAGTTTCTGAATTTGTAGCTGTATTTTAATATTAAATTTCATGTATTTTCCACACCTTTGATTACATGCACTGATGTATGTACCATTTAACGCATTTAAACTACTGTTAGATCCCAAACGGTACCTCTTAAATTCATATCTGTAACAACGGACGGTGGAAAAACTGGGGCTTTGCCCCCATCCTTTAGCTAATGTACTGCGTCATTCAGGACTGTAAAACAAATTGGTTGCTGTAAGACTATCGGAGCATTTCCCACTCTCTTGGTAAACGCGATTGTCTCGGCATGTATTTTTGACGCGCATGAAAGGATTTTACATGCTTTTTATACGAGTCGTTTTCGTTGTGTGTAGAACAGTCGGATTTTTATTTGTTGACTCTGATGCCAAAAACCCGGAAAACTGCGACACGAATTACGGATTTGGCTGAAATTGATATTATGCAATAGTATACTATTGCATAATATTGCTACCAATTTTCAGTACATTCCGAATAAAACTGCGAAAAACCCGGGTAACTCCGAAACGGAGTTAGGGATTTGGCTTAAATTGAAATTCTGATATAGTATCAACCATGTTGAAATAATTGGAATACATGGATATTGCTTAGAATCAATTTATTTGCCAAGCTTTCGAACTCAAACAGTGTTCATCTTAAGGGCTTAATTATGACTATGTTATCCTTGTTTGATGTAGTATTTATAAAAAAAAATTTACATTATTCCAATTTAAAAAATTATTAATTAGTTGTGAATATTTTGCAAAAAATAAATTATTTTGTTTCAACAATTTAAATTAAAAACAAGATCAATCTATTAAATTCGGGATTATTGGCTTCCATGCCTATAATTCTATAATAATATATACAAATAATATTAATAAATATATAAATAATATTCTGATATAGTATACTAGTGTATTATATGCGTACCAATTTTCAGCACATTCAAAAAGTACATAAGACCCGGGTAGAGCTTCCAATTTTGTTTCCTATAAAATTCCGTTCCGTTCGGAAACCTACACAAAGTATTGTTCCCGGTTCCGTTCCGATTTTCGGGACATCGGAAAATTTGAACTGAAATCGTTCCGAACAAAGAAGTAGTGTTGTTTCCGTCAGTTTGTGTTCCGTTCCGGATTATGTTAGCTTTTATGTTCCCAACCTTCGAAGGCAATTATTTGAAAAAGCGCATTCGTTCATCCTTCTATTCAAGGAAGCCTTCAAAATATTTTGCCATCTTTCAGCCGTTTTTTACGTATTAATTTACTGCCTTCAGCCTTAAAAAACAGCCTTCCTTCCTATTCAGCCTTCATAACACGAAATACCATAGCAATGCATTTAAACAACCGTTTTGCAGGTAAAACACCTGGAAATCAGCTATAAAATTTACTCGATTGAGTTCGTTTATTCAACTCAGAAGCCATGAAGTACGTCTAATTGTGCATACAACCAAACATTCGTGCATTTGTAGTCTTTTTAGTAAACTCTTGTTGTTGTATGCCCATTTTGAACCGTTCAAGTTTTTCCAGCATATACATTACTGTTACTGTAGATAATTCTGTTACCTTTTTCTTCACTTTTTTTACAGGCAACATAATGCCCGGCAGACCTACGTTGTACAGCGCTGTGAATACACTTCTCAATTTTCAAAACTCTGTCGCAGAGGAGAGCTTTTCCAGCTCGCTCAGCTCGTTGTGCTTCTAGCGGCTTTCGCTTGCTTGCTTGGTTGCTGTGTATACTACCGGCTTGCTTCGCTATAAAGTGAAATAATATGAAGAGTATATATAATACATACAGCAATCCGCTAAATTACGCCTCATCGTGCCCCCCTCATCTTACAATTCCAATCCCTATTCAATCTCGATACCTCATTTCTTATTCCGTCTCAATCACTCTATGTACCATAGAGAAAACTCCCAATCCTTCTGATGCACACACACTCCTGCCTGATAGTCAATCCCACTAAATCTCACGCGCTGCGCGCGCATGCGTACATACCGCCCGAATTTAAAAAGCGCCTCTAATTAATTTAATTTAATTAACTACGTTAATTACATTAATGTGGTATAATTTCTGATCAACAATCCCACTCAGTTTTCTACATATTTGAGTCAATCCCACTTCGTCTCAATCCCTCTGTACATTCAAATCCCAATATATTCAAATGGTGAATCCCAATCCGTCCGGACTGATGTTTTTGTCAGTCCGTCCTGTGAGCTGCTCGGGATTTCCCTATCGTATAATTAAACTTCACTCTAATGTTAGTCAAACGGGACTCAGCTCTTTTGAACTGAGCGAAAACATCGGGAGTGAGAGTGGGACTGATATGTACGAAAACGGTTGGGACTGAGACGGAGTGGGACTGACGGACTGAGAAGTTTCAAGTGCATGGACTGAGCGGGCCTGATGCGCGTAAAATATTAAACAATTTTAAATTTTAGCGTCATATATTAAAGCCCAAGGATGGAAATTAGTGTCATTTTGTATCCTTGGGGACTGAGTGGGACTTTGACCCAAGACTTTCATTGGGACTGAACTGAGCTAGACTCACCCTATGGATAGCATAGGACTGATTGTGAGTGGACTGAGTGTTCAACAGCGCTTCTGGGACTGATTGGTAGTGGGAGTGACAATCTTGAGACTTTACTAACATTACTACACTCCTGTTTTTCTCCACGCTACACACCATTCACATAACGACCATACCGATGACCGATCCATTCGAACTTTTACTGAAGCTTTCAACATTCCCATGTCTCCAAAACGTTTTAGGTACGATATTTGTTTTCCTTTCTATTTTCCCGTTTGCGTGTATTAAATTTGTGTGAATGTATGTAAATAAAATAAATATACAATAAAATAAAAATACAAATATTTCTACGCTCTAATCTGCCGGGAAATTGCAGTGGCAGTGCAATGTAGTACAAAAAGAGTAAATGTGGTTTAAGTGGTAACTAGCAAGCATGCGAGACTAACTCCTAGCCGCGATCTACAGATCAACCATTGGGCATGGGCAGGGCCTTGGTGGGAAGTTTGCCAGGTGCACTGAACCATGAAAGTTTTGGTAGATTTGAAAATCACCAAACAAAATCATTGAAACCACTGGCTTAGCAAATGGAAAGCACAGTTGCACTATTTACGCATATGTACCTGATTTTTTCCGGATAGCCAATAATTATTTAATAAAATCATAATCTATTAATGTTGCTAGGATGTGTACATCCTCGCCCGGCAAAGCGGACGGCTTCCCTCTAGTGTGAAATATGTACCTACCGTCTGCCATCCCACACCTTCGTATAATCATAGCTTGGAACTAGAACTTTTGGACGCTGAAAAACTATAGTAAACGGACAGAATCGTCATGCTCAACTATAATCATTTGATTCATACTCATGCATACCTCGGTCTCCCGCTTGTAAATCACCACCGCATAATCTAGCATAACGTTGTGTATGATTTCAGCAACTATACATAATTACATTTGTATACGCTATACTGTGAATACTACTCAGGCAGACTGTTTGTATGTATACTATGACAGTCTTTTGTCAGCTATAATTCATTGTACATATTTATTGTGTAGTTAGTTGTACATACACAAACGTAGTTTTCATTGAAAGGGCAGAAATAAATAATAAAAATATTAAATTTGGTACTCCAAGAAGTTTATTACATCACGAGGAAATCAAAATTTGATTCATGAAATATACTAAACTACAATCAAAAACACATTGCTACCTGGCATGCCAGATAGCAAATTAATTACATGCAAAATTCATGAAACGGTTATTATTGTCTATTTTCATCAGAGAGACGTCCAAAATTTTCTTAGAGATGCGCTTTCCTAGTAGAGTAGCGCTGTCTATAAGAATCCCGAATGGTCCGAAAATATCACTCCAGGGTAGCCTTCGTTGTCAATAGCCTTGAGTTTGTCCTCACATCTCTTTCGTATAATTTTATCCTTTAATTTAAAGATGATGGCTGCAAATAAAAAATTTCTTGGTGGTCATGGGAATTACATTGGGGAAAAGAAATATAAAGCAATAAAAATTTTGTATAGTATTTTTGCTCACAAGAGCGATTTCAATCGTCTAGGTAGGTATACGATTACGAATTTTTTGGTCAGAACAATCGCCCGACACACTCGAATCATTTTCTTTGCAGCTATTCAATGAATAAATGTAGTTAAAACTAGGTTAGCATGATTAAAAATACAAGCCTGACGTATGAAAATGAGTCCCACCTTTTCATTGATCCTTCCCACTCACGGTGAATCTCGCAATTCCGGGAGTGTGCAAATTTTCCAATGTAACCGGCAATTGTCCTCGGAATGGTATTTGACGACATACTGTTGTATTTATGAAGTACGGGAATTCCCTGCCACTCTCAGAGACAGTCACATATAACTAAAAACAAAATGTCATATTAAAGTAGGTTATAATGCATAGATTTAATGAACTACCTAGCATGCTAGGTAGTTTAGGAATAATTAATTCAAACGCTAAGTAAGCATTACCTTCTGAGAAGTTGCATACGCAACAAGCACCTGGAAATCCTCCAACCTGGGAGTTCGTTTTGGATGATTTTTTGGCGAAGCTAAATCTGTACCAACAACCAAACTGTCATGAAGGGGTTCCAAAACAGTCGTAAAATCCTGCGTATCTCCATACATGGAGTTGTTAGCATCGTTGATTTTCGAGTCAACAATATTGCATAACGATGGCACTTCTAATAGGCATTTGGTTCTCATAAATGAAGATAGTTAGCATGAAGCCATAAAATTCACCAGGCATGCCTGGTGATAAATAAGTTTTCGATATTAAGTTACCACATACCACAAGTCCTTCAACCCTAGCAACTAAAACATTGATACCGGGCACAAGGAACTGTTTCATCTAAATTGCATAGAAAAACATGAAGTTCATAATTAATACTTTAATAAATGTTTTAATACTTCTCACATACAATGTATTTCATGCTCAAATGACCTTTTTGACCCTTCTTCTCCTGCATCTCCAACCTTAAGAAGAGGTCCCGTACAACTCACTTGGGCGGAGTTATCCCCCTATTCGAACATTTAGGAATAATCTCCCGTTTCCTTTTCTAAATAAATAGATTCCTAATAGAATAAAAACTCCTAATAAAATAGATCCTACATTATTCATTATTGCACTAAATTGTTTCAGGAATGTATACCGTACGTACATGTAAGGAACAAAATGACCGTTAAAAATGTACGCTTTATCTCATTTAACACAAGCTTGTGAAGCCAAGGATAGCTTGTGTATTAAATTATGGTGCTTATTATTTTATAGCGTTTTTATTGTCTCGGCCCTCCAAGCATGCTTGGAGGGAATAGTGTCACCATCATCAAAAAGTCATTCGAAATACAAGAAACATAAATGACTACTCTTTCATAGTAGAATAACAATAAGTTCAGCCATTTCACTTAGAATAATAGGACGATGGAAGTGCGTTGCAGTATTTTACAAAATGATTTTGAATGTTATAATTAGTTTAACATTCCCTTTGAACCGCTTTTTACATGGCACTTCCGGTCATGACCGGAAGTGCAATATAGAGTGCCGGAACCTGTCACTTCGCTAGATTTTCATTGTATGGTACACGGTGGAGAAAACTATGCAATACACAATTAATCAAATTTAGCTTCGATTTCGGAAAATGGCTTCTGCGGCTGAGAGATACGTATCATGATTAAAAATACGCTACGTAGAAACATGCATGTGACTGTAAATAAGATTTCAAACTGAATAATGTTTGATGCTTGAGACAGAAAGTCATATAAATTATCTCACAAATGCTGAGTTATGCTTATGTTCTCTGCTGGCTACTCATCTTAACAATGCCAATAATGCAGTTGCTGGATGAGATAAATTTGATTGCAGCATATTAAATCACAATAAGTCGTTTGAAAATAATTATTTCAGGACTAGCGTAGTACTTCATTTTATTTTTTAAAACCCACAAAACAACGAAACGTTTATTTTCCATCCAAATGGAACTAAACTCTAAAATCCACCGGTCGTGACCGGTGATCCTTGTGTATGAGAGAAATCAGTCAGATAAAGTCATTAGTTACTCTTCTACTCACTTTCACTCTTTCAAAAATTTTAATATTGTTCAAATCACGAATTGTCTGAACGCAACGAAACTTCCATGTGCACGTACCAGTCGATGAATAAGCTCTGTCAATTAAATGCACGCCTGGAGTTATGACTGCGTATGATTGAATGTGCATATTGCATCTATAGTTCTGAAAATCATAGTTTCGTTTATGCCGCCTGGGCTTATAAACCTGTTAAAGTGTTATGGCGGTATGAATATCTATACCGTGGAATGAATTATAGCTGCTACAGCTATGGATACCACTGATCGGCGCACTCACGAGTTTTGAGAGCAAAACTCGCACTCAACTCGCACTCAGAACTCAAAATTTGAGTGCCGAGTGTGAGACCCGCGGCATTCTGAGCAGAACTCATTTTGTGAGGCCGAGTGCCATAAATATAGATTACAGTCATTGAGCGAGAGTGTGAGAGCAGTATTTGGAACTCATATATTCCATAACGGAATGCATGTTGCCCCCATCTACACTTACAAATTCAGTACATTTTGCCAGCATTTAGCGTTTTGATGATTTCGTTTCCGCTAAAAATGTGAGCTATCGTCAGTACAGTGGACGGCTTCAGCGTTATTCTTTGGCGGATTCCTTGAAATGGCGCTAATTTTAATTTGTTACAGAGAGTTCCTGAGTGCGAGTTTGAGTGCAAGATTTCATCATGGTCACTCATGAGTGCGAGTGCGAGCTCTTGTTTGATTCAGAATTTGAGTTCCTGAGTGAGTTCTGAGTTCCGTTTAGGGACTCCTAGCACTCTTGAGTGCGAGATCGAGTTCAAAAATTTTGCCGATCAGTGATGGATACGCATAACGTAACGTGAATATACGAAGGTGTGGGATGGTTACCGCTCGAATATTTCAAATAGTTTTTGCGCTATGACGAACCTTAGAGTGAGCAAAATGGTCACAGAAACAAATAAGGGGGCATGCATAAATTATATAACGCTTAGACGGTCGGTGGTGGTTTTTCTTAACGTTACGCACAGTAGGTAGTACCTGTGTACTCTTATATGTAACGCAATATTTGATTAGACCCGATTTTAACGCGTAGGCATTCTTGCAATATTTAGTGAAAATATTTGGGAGCGAGGTTTAAATTTTAAGAATATATGCCCTTTCACAGAATGCGATGTAACTATATTGGAATAAAAGTTGGATTAATACAATAAGGTTAATGGGAGTATTCCGATATAATTTTAGCACTAATTATTTAAGTTGTGCATAAATTAGTTATCATTGCGTTATTTATGATAGTGGGGGTTAGATGACAGCGTTACGTATGCGTTACTCGGGGTCGGAGGTGGTCAAAAATGTGGCATATTAGCGTTACATAATTTATGCATGCCCCCTAACGGTGAAAACGAGTCATTTGGTTGTACATACAAGGTGAGTAGTGAGTATGAGTAGTATGTGTGTATGACACGTGCAAGTACAAAGAGCTAATTAAAAACTTCAGTCTGAACAAGCATGTGCTAAAATAAAATAAATCCAATCGTACCATTACGTTACGGACTCTATATTTTTGCAATTAATTTAACTATGACGTTCGAGTGTGAAATTCTAGGTCGACAATTTGGCTCATTGCTAGGTATTCAATTAATAAACCAAACATTACATATTCTAAAACTAATTGTAAGATACAATTATGTGTTTGCAAACAACTACATGTAAATGAACAAAAGAAACAAATCATCTCAAAAGCATAGTACACATGTTACAATTCCATGAACAGGATTTATTAGTCAAAGTAGATTTCCTCCAAACATTTTATCAAAGGGTACACAACATATACTGCTTTCAGAATATTTCATAAAAATAGTCACATTTAAAATATATTTTCCCGTGAAGATAATACCTTTTATTTCATTTTGGGTATGAACATACATTTAAGAAGACAAATCTACACCAAAACGTTCACGAAAACCCGGCTGTTCGGCATTGATACATTATTATTTTAATCATAATCAGTACTTTTCAATAGAATCGGACAGAGTATTCATAAGGGTACGCTTTTTTGATTGTGAGGTTACAATAAAAGACAATATTCAGTCTACGAATATTTGCTACATGTGGGAGTGTAAAAATAAGGAATCTGGATAAAGTGCTGCTCAACATCTTGCCATTTAACAACTCAATAACTATTAAGGTTTATGAAACTGGGCTTAATTTTTTCGAATTCTAGATAAAGATCACAGCATTCTAGTTATTAAATACATACTTATATTGTAGAGATAAAAATTTACCTCACCCTATGTAGGAATCATACAAATTACTCGATTCCAGGAAACTTGTGTGCACAATTAATAAAATTAACTGCTAAAAAATTACAACTGGACTTTATCTGATGGTCATACTGCAGTTCTTTTTAGTTTTATTTCCACTCTTGAAACGTGGGAAGCTTAGCTGCCGGCGGAGGAGAATCTCCACCGAATTGTGAAATACTATCTGGATCCTGCCTATGCCTATGCGTTGTGAACGGGCTCATCATCTGCGACATAGTGCGCTTTAACTTACTTGGAGTTCGGTTCAAGCTCAAGGCGCGTCCAACCTGGAATTCCCCATTACATTATTACAGCAAACATCAAGACAGTAAAATTTACGTTCAAATGTTTTCAGATACCTTGTGCTTCGTTTTCGTAGCGAATCTGGCGGCCTTTTCTAAAACCGTAGCAGCATTCTCATTTACGTTCAAAGATGCTGAATCAGCCTTTGCAATAAGATTTTCCTATGAAAGCAGTTACATATACATAACTGAAAAATTATTGAATGTTATGTGACTCTAAAAATATATTTATATCTTTAAACCCACAAAATCAACACGGTTGACAGCATTAGCTAGCTGTTTTGCCAAGAAAACCAAAAGTGATTCCTTCGGCCACTCTGGATCCTCCGGGCAAGTAAAAACCAAAATTCTCTCTCGCAGGTCGCGTGGTCCTCGAACAACAAAAGCAAAGGATGGGGATGCACTAAGATAATGGAAAAATCACTTAAAGAAATGCATACATTTCCCTAATAGGAACAGCCAATCTTCAAGGCAGTAAAGTTATAAAAAGTTTTCACGATTAATGATTAGCTTACGTGTCAAAAACATCCAAGACCCTTTTGACTTCAGTAAAGTCTATCCATTCACAAAATTTGTATCGTTTTGGTGGACCTGTATGATGATTTGGGCCCATTGATCCAGGAGCGAATGACTTTCGGCCAACACTAGGACTCCGCAGATTAGCCATGGAAACCCCTGTTGCCATTGCTTTGTTAGATCCTCCTCCAGTGTAACCTTTTCTTTTCGTCACTTGAATGTGATCCGTGTAGACGAACAATGTTATAGGATCGAACTTCTGCCCCCATAAGTCGCATAAAGCATTTACATCGAATTTACTCAATAATGTGCGATGATTGGAAATTGTTTTTGCCTGAATACAACACGAAATAGTTAAAATTAATGCTTGAATAATAAACTTGAAAGAAACCAAAAAACTGCCCTCACCGGACAACCGTCAACTTCAGCAAAGGTTTCAAAAATAGCGACTCTTGCTTCATTCTTGGCCTTTCCCTCGTTCAAACATTGTATACAATGGTTTAAAGCTGCCTGGCCTTTTGTTATCCAGTCGTAGTCGGGATTGGCCCGTGGAGTGTGCTTTGCCAAATTAGTTAAAATAAGTGCAGTTGAAGGTAGCCTTTGGACAGGACGAATTATTAATTCTGATAATGATTGTTTACCACATTCTGGTTTGCCTAAATAGAAAGAGAAAATGTAAATCATTTACAGAACTACACAACTCCAAAGTAAAAAAACTAGCAACATAACTGCAAACTGAGAGTATGCAGTATATGCAGTCAAACGAAGCATGCAAATGTTTCCAATGTGCTGAAATTTAGAATTATTCAAACTATTATACAGCTGTACATACATTGCGCTATCCGGAGTAGTGCCATAAATCTCGGTTTCTCTGCTTCACATCTGGCGATTTCGTTTTTGACTGATTCAAAAAAATTTACGAATGGCTCGTACACTTTCCTCAATTCACCTGCCTGAAAAAATAACATTATTTACACGGGGTGATGTGAAACAAGTACATGCACTGAGGTGAATTTGTTTTTTGAACTGGACTAGATTTTTCGACACCAGATAAAATAAATTGTAATGTAGTTTCTTACATAATCGAAGTAAATCTTTCCAATTAAATTTTCTTCATTCCACTTCGTCTGAAGCTGAAACAAGTCCCGCAGTAATCTCCGATGCAAAGAGTAAATTGGTAACATAGTACTAAAGATTGTCTTTATCTCCTGGGTATTCAAGATTCGTCCACCAGTTTGGTCTTCCTTTTCGCAAGGCTCTTTAAATATCTAGTAAAAATACCATGGCAGAATATCTCACATTTTACTATCCCAATAAAACGAAGCAATTAGCACGCTGTATGATTAACAAATACCTTCACGATATTCATCAGTACAGTCACATAGTTCCGCTCAGTTTCCAGAAGCTGATAGAAATCGATCTGACGTCCTGTCATGATTTTAACGTCGGCAGTTTTTAAGTACGCGCTAAGATCTTTCAATATTTGCGCAAATTCGGTATCAGATACCACATCTTTATCCTGCTCCAAGGAATTACCACCAAGATTTGGAATCGTATCTTCTGGAATCTCGGAAATAAATCGAGGGTAGTCCACCTGCGCTAAAGAACTATTCACAGTCCAACAATTAGTTATGAAACAAGTTCCAATCCTTTACTTATTCTAGTCAATTCTTAATTGAAAATTACCTAACGAACTCTCGCATGCGCTTGCGCTTTCTTCTGCCGGTGGAACTAGGTGTTCCAGTTTTTGGAGTTCCATCCGTATCGCTTATTGGGCAAGGACTTGTGAGCGATGCTGGCGTTCCTACACTTCGCATTGTTAAGTCCAAATCAAAACTTGTACCATGATTGCCCCTTCCATCAAGCAAGTATAGTTTTTCATCAGAGCAAGCTTCAATTTGAATTGAGTTCCAAAACCACTCCACTTTAAGAACTTTCGCTCGTTCACTCCCAAATTCAGCTTGCCTGGAAGCTTCAACTTCCGTCTCATTGAAATCATTAATTACCTAGGTAAGCATACAGACAAGACAACATAATCTACCCGATTGAGTTACCTTTTTTAGCAAAAGATTTCCCTATCAATCAATAATCAAGCCCATTTTTAATTAAAAATACAATAACAAAACATAGATTCCCGTTAAAGACTTTCTTTTAGAACAAAACAACAAAGCAATGAAAGAAAGAAACCCCTGGGCTTAAAATGAGCTGATTTTTCCACAAAATTTTACATATTTATACTAGCAGCACTAAGCTTTACTGAACAGTCCAAACATACTTCAAGCTCAAAGCGCCCACGTTTAAGAGGACTGGCTTCACTTTCGTTCTGTATAGCTCCGGATTTCGATATCGACACTCTAGTAGCTGCCACAGGAGTCTTTAAAATATCAGTACTGTCACCAGCGTCCAAGTCAATTACCGTGTCTTCAACCCAGTCACCTTTCACCTACATGCCACATTCAATCTGATTCAAATCCTAAACTAGACATCATTGCAAGCATGAAACACCAAAGACAACTTTCACGATATGTGCAGATAACCGAGTAACCCGGAAACTAGAGTAGGAAGAATACTTAAAAATCCAACAATGCTGAGCGTACACCATAAAACCAATTAATATAGAGTGAAACAAAATGCAATATTTTAACTCAGTTCCAGGTCCCACACACAGATCAATCACAGCTTGAGTTTAGCGAAACTTAACTACTACTGCACACATGATAATAAGTTAACGTGTAACTTTGACTACCAACATTAAATTACGTAATCGTCAAATTAAAGAACAGGAGCAAGGTCATACTACCAACGAATATTCGGGTTACTTAAAATTGTGCACGTTTTGAATAAGCTTTCCCCAAAAGCAAAACGTAAACGCTGGAACACTTACGATATGTGTTGTGAAAGGATCATCCGGTTCCACAACTACACCTCCGTTTTCGAATACCAATTTTGCCATCTCAGCTTTTTCGGAAGGAGCAAATCCACAAAGGGCAATTTTGGTGGCGTGGAAACATTTTGCCCGAAACTGAGACTGGAAATAATATCACAACATTTCAAACAGTTAATACTGAAGCATCCTGTCATAATACCAGGTGGATATCTACATGAATAAAAATAAAACGTACCAAAGAAGCGTTCAGATCAAAGTATATGTTGTCCCGATGACTCCATAGATTTTCTATCCATTCAGGCTTGAGGATTGGTTTCCCGAGACTCACAGCATCCTGATATTTAGTGCCTCTACATTTACCTGCAATTAAGTGAGTTGCAACACCTTCAGCGACTGTTGGCAATCTGTCGCTTCTTCGTTCAAGATACGCTCCTCCCATGTACAATATTTTTCGTCGTAAATCTTGCTGCAATCAAAAATATTCTAAATAAAAAAATTCGAATAGTTAATGGTTTGAATTAAAAACAGTAAAAGACTAAATAATCTGCAATCTGCACCAGTTCTTCTTTCGACGATATTCCCGTAGCAGCGACACGGCAATTTTGTAGATGGGTAGAATAAATTGGGTAACCTAGG
Organism: Allacma fusca; assembly: GCA_947179485.1. Lineage (NCBI taxonomy): Eukaryota > Metazoa > Arthropoda > Collembola > Symphypleona > Sminthuridae > Allacma > Allacma fusca. Next base: position 28,884,480 of record OX359247.1, on the reverse strand, counting down.
CGGCTCACTGGAAGCTTCTTGTCTTTATTTTGAGCAGCAACAAGGATAGCCGATGGACCAAATATTCTGGGTCGATTTGTCGGATTTCTGCGTCTCAAGGATTCGAATAGTGAACCCGAGAATTCAGCCATCACTAATATTGATGTTGTCCAATCAATTGAGCTCGCATTAGATTCAGTTATCTCATCCGAACGTCCCTCGACACCCAGTTCCTATAATCAGACTATACATCAAAACCGAACTCAACCCTTGCATTGAAACCGGAACATTTTATTTTATGGATTTATACAGCTTTAAAAATATCCCACTTGAATATTTTACCTTCAAAGCATTGAGCAAGTTACAATTATTGGACACTCCATCACCCACGAAATACGCTACTTTAGGATCCGCTAAAACCACCGGGGTGGATGCTACTGGAGTGTGAATGTCCAGCATGGAAAAAAGAGGTGTTGGGGTAGTTCCTAAAGCTAATCCAACTCTTCCGACAGGGGTGGAGGGAACGGGAATCGTATCAACGTCTTCCAAATTGTCCTCATCTTGTTCCGACAATGCTTCCAAACTGCACGTATCAGTTAAATGGTCCTCGGGATTCATTGTAGACACGTGAATCATTAAATTACTTTTCGGTCCCGCTCACTTGAAAACGGTTTAATTTATAATCGTTCTTCCCAAACTCACAAGACACACCAAGGGTTCAACAATCATTTAAATAAAAACAACAGTTCGTGAACGACTTCAACAGGCGATAATAATTATATCAACAATCCGCACCTCAGATGACGCTTTCTTGAGAGTTCACACAACAAAATTTTATTTGATGTACAGATCAGTAGCTCTTATTTCTCTGTCGTTACCCTGACACTATTTAGATCCATCCGTCGATCAGGCACATAGTACATACTTATGCACTAATTACACGGGTTGCAAATTACACATCCTGCCACTTTGTAAGGAATCCCTTTGTCTGGTAATAATAGTTCTGTACTGAAACTCTGATCTAAAATTCAGGATCTGTGAAATTACGTCACCACTACAGGTTAATAACAATTATTTCTTATTTCAACAACACCCTAGTTTTAAAAAAACAAGATGATTCACTCAATCTCAAAGCACAAATTCCAACACTTATTCTAACTCACCATATCCTTTGACGGTTAAGAACTCGAGCGGCTTAGGTTCGATTGTTATTGTAGAAATACATAACAATAATATACACACTGACAGTTAATATTGCAGCAACTTGTAACCGTCCGTCCAGTCGACAATATGTATGTACTGCTTCCACACGGCCACAAGGCTATTTGTTTACGGAAAAATTCAAATTTCAAAGGATACTCCCAACAACTACTCTCATTGGCTAGAAGGCGGACTTATAACGATCGTCTTTGCGCAGACGGACTCGGGACCCATAACATGCAGATTAGATACTTGCAATCCTATTTACATAGTGCATCTATACACTATGATATTTACAATGAATCATGTATATGCAGAGTGCACTATAGTGAACAACTTTTTAGGGGCGAATTGACATGAAAGTCCCCAATGAAAGGGCGAAGTGAAACGACGTGTTGTTTTGTTATAGTTTTGATATCTGGTTGTCTGCGTGCCTGTTTGTCCGTTTGTCCGTCATAACGATAGCTGCCGAACCAATAACAGTTCAAACTTTTTACAGTGACATATTACCTAATGTGTGAGAGCCCTAATGATTTTGGATAAGACCGGGTCATGTGTCCAAAATGTTCAAATTGTTTTTAAACGTGTGTCTCTGTTTTATTAACATTTGAAGTAGGTGCATGTGCATCTGTATGAGTATATTTAAGGTAACAGGGGTGAGTAAACCAAAAGGGACTTTCAGACCTCAAATGATTGCTGATAAATAAAATTATTAGGGAGATTATATAGAGCATAAAAATGTTTGGGTGTAGATAACGTTAAGTGAGTTGATATAGACATAGGAGTTTATGTAACCTTACAAAATTTGCCTGCATTATGCTTTCAAATTGTCTAATATCCAACAGGGACGGGAATTTGAATTCGAATCGGAATTATATTCAAAAAATTCGGGTATCCGAATCGATATTAGAATCGGGAAAAAATTCACCACGGTATTTGTATCCAAAATTGGATTAGAATAAAAACAAGGGTATTCGAATCGGTATTCGAATATTTTTTAATGAATTCCGATTCCAATAAAGTCTCGATTTCATTGCGTTTTACACTTCCACGTGGGAGAAAAAGTTCATAGGAAGGATTTTTTGAAAGCCGCACACATGTAATTAAAAAACCCAAGGGGAAGTAACGAACGTTTGGTAAACGAAAAGTGTATGGTTGGTAATGGGCAGTGATTTATAGCCCGTTTTGCAAACATTCCTACAAATACAAATAGGATGAGATTACCGCATGCTGTCTGTCTTACAGGACGATTAAGTGAATCAAGTTTCTCCTTTCTTAAATCTTGTTCTCATCATGGGGATGCCTAAAACTAATTCCGTAGAAGTGCATTTTAGTTACGATGTGTTATCAAACAAATCGATTTGCAAATAGATACTGTCAGAAAGAACTAACCGGAAAAGTAGTTAGACAGGTTAGCAGATTACTCCGAATTTTTTAGAAATGTTATGGGATCAATCCTTGCTTTTCTAGTTACTGAAATTTCAGTAGAGTGTGTTTTCTGGGATCCACGACAGAAGAACTTTTCACGTTAGAACTCGGACAAAATACCTCGGTCAAAAGACCTTTACAAAAACACCGCGGTAACTATTTGAACTTATGTTCACGAAGAACTTGGGCATATTAACTTATACACCAGAACTTAACCAGTACACCTACGACATAACAACTTCACGGTATAAAACCGTAAAGGTGTAAGACCTTTGCCAAAAGACCGTTTCAAAAAGATCTGGGACAGAAGAACTTTCATGATGTGGGGAAAAGTGGTCGTTAGGAAAAAGAATCTTTTCCTAACGAAGAAAGAGTTTATTTTCCAGTTGTAAATTTATAATTAATAGTTAACTCATTATTTTTCCTCCTCAAATTATATAATCGGGGTGAGGGAAAAACCCAACTACGGATTTTGTGACGTCATTTGTAGGTAAAAACTTGGCTTCGTACCAAATATTCGTATTTCCAAATTAATTGATATGGTTCTGATTTGAAGTGATGGAATCACATTGGGTAAACGTCACTGTCGTGCTTGTGATTTGTGATCATCTTGTTAGAAGATAATAAATTATTTGCTCGGACCCGGTCTTCATGTTTGTATGAATCATATTAATTTTATGCCCTTTGATTTTGTTTGTATTAGTTCTGCGTCTTTTTGGTCAAAGTGGAAGTAACTACTGGATGGGAGTCACTTGGTGAACTGTTCTACATTCCCTTGCTATTTCCGGAAACGATTTGGAAGAAGAAGGTACAAAAAATATATGCATGGTCATTTTTATGGATTTGTGATTTATATTTATTATTATTTGTGATGTGTTCTATGCGTACTTTACCACCTGATAACTGAAATGAATGTATTTTGGGTTCAGGTTAGAAACAAAAAGTATTTTTTATAAAATTCACCTGGTCTCTTTTGTCAAAGAGAAAAATTTACACTGCAGGCTCTTAGTCTGGGAAGAAGGAAAAATAACGCTAAAGATGGAATGTACCAATGACCAATGTAATAATTATTTATTTAGCGGAAATATTTTTCTTAGGTTGTTTTATACATGAAAACTAAAATCATAATTATTATAATAATTAAATGCTCATACAAATGATTTGGATATTAAAGGATTTGGGTACAACCCATGAAAAGGATGACGATATCCAATTAAAAGTTACATTTAAAAGATCCATTATGTGTTCTCAATTTTGAATCTCATTTTTTGTATACCAGTCTCGTCCCCAACAATAATCAACTAAAATAGACGAGGGGAAGGATACCTCTTTATGGGATGGTTAAGGGATCAGGGGAAAGAAGAAACAATCTACCTGATCAAAATGCATTCGTTATTTTGTGTTCGGTTACATTCCAAACAAACAAGAATTTAAACCAAATATCTCCGTTCTAGCAAAATGCGTCTAGATCATAGACCTGTGAAAATTCAATATATACCCAGAAACAGAGTCTTTGACATTTTTGAATGTGGAGAGATATAAACTTATTTAGTAACGAAGTAGTGAAATAATTTAATGTAAGCAACCTTTATTGTCTTTCAGTACACAGACTATAACAATCTTACATTCAGTTTTACATTGCATGGTAATATGGGTTGGGACGCAGCCCGTTTAATCTTAACCTAATTTGCTTAATATATGGAGGAGAGAGAGCAAGGTAACATAGAAGGAGATAATATCCCACGACGAACTGAGGGTGCACTGTCTAGCTATGACAGAGACACCGCTATCCCGATCGCTCAGTAAGTCCACTCACGTTGAAGTGAGCGTTGGGTGCATGCTAACTAGCAGTACATCCCACAGAACCCAACATCTATCTCTCTCTTTCTCTCACCTCCGCGACACAGGGGCACTGGGCTTCGAAGCCATTCCTCAACGATGGTAGTTGAGTACATTCAGTGCTGGGCTACTCCTGTGCCCAGTAATAATTTAATGTAGTATCACTGTTTAAAAGTTTCTTGAAAATTGTGCGTGATTTCATTTGTAAGGACCCTTGTGTCATAATTTTATTGAATTATTTACCGGGATAATAATAAAATTCGAATTTTAATGCAGAATGATGCCAGGTGTACCCGTATCTGTAGCTGCAACAGTGGCCGCTGGACCGACAGGAACGGCTTCTGCATCAGACTGGACTGAGCACAAGGCACCTGGTGGCCGCTCTTATTATTACAGTACTGTAACTAAGTAAATTCTTGGGAAAAGCCTGATGACCTGAAGTCACTATCAGAAGTAGTACATACTTTATCTTTAAAAAAACGAGTGAATAAATATTTGATCCAGTTACGTCCGTAATAACACACTCAGAAATTGTATTATTAACAAATGACAAACTTTAGCACTGCCATTTAGATATATAGTGTAAATAAAGTTCTGTCGATTTACGCTTGTATTCAGATGGATGAACGTCATATAAGTTGTGAAAATTTTAGAAACTTCTGTCGCAATGTCCATGGAAAGAGTTTACTTCAGACCAGGGCAAGACGTACTACCATAATGTAAACACAAAAGAAAGCCGATGGACTGTCCCTCCCGAGCTGGAGGAGATTCGGGCTAAAATAGTGTCCGAAGCTCAAGCAGCAATGATACCCCAACCGGTTGCTGTTACCACTACAACATCAATCATTTCCACACAAATCCCCAATTCCGTTCCGGTGGCGGTGCCTCAAATTCAATTGCCTATGGCTCCTGCTCTCATGACACAACCCTCCGTTCCAATGGCGGTGTGAGTAATTCAAAAAATGTTTCATGTTCAGTGTCCGCTCGCCTTAGAATCAATATTATTTTCTTTTCACAAGAGCTTTTCTCTACGAGGAAAATATTTGGACCCGCTTGTCACAATATTAATTCCTCCCCTTATAAAGGGAATGCCTTATAGCGAGAGTGTACTACAACAATTTATTGTTGCTTTTAGATAGTAATGGTTCATTGGTAGATAGCATGGTGACAAAATACGTCACAAAGTCGCATAATTAATATCTTGTTGTTTTGTTATCAGCCTCCCCTACCTTCAGACCTATCGAAGCCATTCTGGTCGACTCGACGCAAAATAGCACTGGAATGAGCTATATCCAAGACGACAATACTAGGGGCTCGAATCTCTCCTCCAAGTCAGATAATAGTGACAACGATGATATTTTTATATTATATATACACGCTCCTCGTGAGTTTTTAGCTCATCCAAAATTATGAGTAATGTCAGCCTACTGAATACCATCCAGCTAGGAGGAGGACGCGGGATGAGCAGATTATGAGTACGCGAATTTTCGTTGAAATTACTATTTTTTTAGTTTAAAATTCTTTAAGAATGGAAATTAGAGAATTTACAGAGCATGTCGGTATTGCTCCTATTAAGATTGACTTTTGAATTTTTGCAGCGAATATCTTGCAGACCTTGAAGAACGGAGGTAATGTTCTCATTGCCGTGGATACTGTTGGGAGGGTCCTTGAGCTGGCTCATATGCTCGACTTGAAACGTTACTTGGCCTCTTGTGGACTTGTTTAGAATGCAAATATTGTCGTTTGACATAAATATAATATTTTTTACTGCTCTGTCATATTGTCAATTTTAATATACCGTTAATGCAGATTAAATTGAGGATATATAAACAATTAAAAAACAATATCATTCTTATAAATTTATTATTTCTTTTTCATTTCTTTTGCAATAATTATTATTGAAACAATACGGCTATAAAAGATTGTCAAAAAAATGGAATGTGAATAATTAGATTTAGTCAACACGAGAATTTATTGTATTTTTGTAATCTGGTACAAAATAAGAGTTAAGGACTATTAAAAGAAGGATTGGAACATTTACATGAAACATTTCGTTCTATTGCATTTATAATAATTATGGCAAAAATACAGCAAGAAGTTGTGTAGCACAAATTCTCATATCTAGATTTATTTATTGATGCAAGGGGAATGCAAGAATTATTGGGGGGAGGGGAAAAGTAGACAATTATAAGTGTTACTGACTTTAATCATGTCACAGTAAATGTCACCATATTACACATTCAGGTCATATAGCATTGATGAATTAAATTTGTACATTCAATAAATTAATTATTACATTTTTTAATCTAACACCAAGAAACTTTAGGTTTTTTTAAGTGGTCTTATACTTCAGTTTGTTCTTGATCCAAGTATAGACACATGATTAATCCTGGACGTGAGCAGAGTGTCATTCTGGAATGACAGGGACTTTTTGCTTGAAAACTCTTACGAGACTAAATATATGAAAAATAAAGATAAATGCATTAGCAATATTTTTTGATCATGTAAAATTGCCTTCCAAGTGTAAGTCTCTATCACATAAACTCATTCATTTAAAATGATACACTGATACTGAATTGATCACAATACTACAAATATTGCATTATAGGTTGCATAAAACTGATTGTAATAAATGCAATGGCTCATATTGTATAGCACGCACCATTTGTAAATAACAAAATACTAATAAGATGATACATTATTAATACACAAATTCAACAGTCAATCTTAATAATCTTAATAGGAACAATACCGACATGCTCTGTAAATTCTCTAATTTCCATTCTTAAAGAAATTTAAACTAAAAAAATAGTAATTTCAACGAAATTTCTCCTACTCATAAGCTGCTCATCCCGCGTCCTTCTCCTAGCTTGAACATAAGTTGAAGGAATCCGTAATAAGTAAAGATGATTTTTGGATTTTGTCCAGCTCACATCCATTTAAGTGATGATTATAATCCACAGCATAGTAAATATCCTCTTCCCCGACTTTAACTATCCTGCAAAAAGTGTCCCCGATCATGTGTTCCGCAGGAAATGGAAACCATATCCCTTTCCTACAGAATTAAATTAATCGAAATATTAATTAAGTACCACTCTCTGTATCATTCCTCCACACATTCTCAGCTGCGGAACTTCCAAAATACTGTGTACATTTCCCCTATCAAAATCCCCACATAGAGATTCAAACAAAACCAATTAAGTTACTCTCAAAATCAATCCGGAGTGAGGTCTTCTGTCGTAGGTGTTACTGCAAAGTTCTTATGTCCTAGGTCTTTTGGATACGGTCTTTTGGGAACCATGGTTTTATAGTTTTTGCGGTCTTTTGTCAAAGGTCATTTTGAAAAGGTGTTGTGTCAAAGGTCATTTTGAAAAGGTGTTGTGTCAAAGGTCATTTTGAAAAGGTGTTGTGTCAAAGGTCATTTTGAAAAGGTGTTGTGTCAAAGGTCATTTTGAAAAGGTGTTGTGTCAAAGGTCATTTTGAAAAGGTGTTGTGTCAAAGGTCATTTTGAAAAGGTCTTCTGTCGTAGGTGTTACTGCAAAGTTCTTATGTCCCAGGTCTTTTGGATACGGTCTTTTGGGAACCAAGGTTTTATAGTTTTCGCGGTCTTTTGGGAAAGTTCTTTTGGAAAAGGTCTTTTGTCGAAGGTGTAATGCTTGCCGTTCTTCTATCGTGATACCTGTTTTCTGCGCTTAAATTTATGTTAAACTAGCATTCAAGCCATCCACCCAGGTGGATGGGAAAACTGGGATTGCAATGGATTTGATAGCAGTGAAAAAGGCCCCAACTCATGCTCAGCCCCAACTCATCGGCTTCAAAACATGTAATCTAATAAAATCTAAAGTTCCCAAACGATTTCAATTAAATTGGGCTCCCCGAACTCAGCATGAAGTGTTGTGGTGGTACATCTCAAAAAACCGTCAAATTTCCCCACCCCGAAGAAATTTCATTTAGCCAGCCCCAAATGAGAGAATTTCAATGTATCCTTGTAAAATGTTAACTTCGCAACCGATTTCAATGAAACTACGGAACAGTTAACATATTAATAAATACTGTCGTTAATATTTAGAATAGTAATTCGGGAAAGTCAATTACTTATTTATATGAGGAATCAGTAACTTTCATAGTTAATCAAACTACATCGGGGTTTTACTGTGTATCAGTCACAGACACCTCAACAACTACAATATTCATTGACATCGGTTGAAAATTTTCGATTTTATTAGGATACATTGAAATTCTCTCATTTGGAACTGGTTACACGAAATTTCTTTGAGGCGGGAAATTTGGCGGTTTTTCGACATGTACCACCACAACTCATAATTATGAGTTCAAAGAGACCATTTTCAATGAATTCGGTTGGGAAGTTTCGATTTTATTAGGATACATTGAAATGCTCTCATATGGAGCTGGTTAAACAAAATTTCTTCGGGTCGGCATATTTGGCGGTTTTTCGAGATGTACCACCACAACTCTTCTTGCTGAGTTCTGGGAGCCCACTTTTGTTGAAATCGGTTAAGAACTTTAGATGTTATTAGAGTACATTGAAATTCTCTCATTTGGGGCTGGGTAAATGAAATTTCTTAGGGGCGGGAAATCTGGCGGTTTTTCGAGATGTACCACCACAGCTATTTATGGTGAGTACGGGGAGCCCATTTTTGTTGAAATCGGTTAAGAACTTTAGATGTTATTAGAGTACATTGATATTTCCCCATATGGGGCTGCGCAATTGCAATTTCTACGGGGCGGGATATTGTGCGGATTTTCGAGATGTACCACCACAACTCTTCATGCCGAATTCGGGGAAATAATTTGCATTGAAATCGGTTGGGAAGTTTAGATTTTATTAGGGTGCATGCTTTGAAGCCGAATGCCGTGTTAGCCGACTATGTGTTGTGCTGAGTTGGGGCCTTCTTCACGCGTATAATGATTTGTAATTTATGCAAAATGTTAAACTTGGCATTATATAATTAGGCTAATTTCTAATTTGAAAGAATGGACCGTCTTGGTTGTGGACGTCTGCCCGTGCAATGCCGCCGCCCTTGCTAGTGTATAATGTTTTTATTTTTTTTAGAATATTTTTTATAATTTATTTAGTCAGCTATTACTGGCTCAGCAAATAAAAATAAAGCTCGCTTAAATTTTAATCTCAAATCCATAAAAAAATTGTAAAAAAGTTTTTTTACTAAATTTCAAATTATTAAGACTTTTTAGCATCCTTTTTTCATTTTTGAGCAAAATTATTCAAAGAGGAAAAAGAAAAAGCACAAAACAGTATAATAATGCTTTAATATTTTTTTAATTTAAAAAAAATAATTTTAATAATTTATTTAGCCAGTTATTGCTGGCTCAGCCAATGAAAAACAGCGCGCGGAAATTTGAATCTCAAATTTGTATTACACCAAGACCAAGACGAAGACGATGACGAAGACGAAGACGGCCCACTCTTTCAACTTAGTAGATGGGATGATTTGCGTGGTATCTAATGTAAATGCAAAAACGCTTAATGTGTTATGTAACGCTTATTTTTTGTGATTAAATTGTTCTTTTGAATAAATTCCCATTTTTTGTACGAATATCCGAAAAGTATTTGAATCGGAATTCAAATTCAGGAACTATTCAAATACTAGTAAAAAGCCCTGCTCCGCAGGGAAATTTGCTTGACGTCTTGGTTTGTTGTAACATTAAAACCTGCATGATAGTAGTCTAGATAGATAGAATAAAAGCCAATTAAAATGCTAAAAATCGATAAACACGTGAAGAAATCATGGTTGAGCGCAATGTAGAACTTCACACTAATGCCCTGCGCATGTCCCATGTTTGATTCCCAGACCGCGGCTGGGAGTTCGTCCCGCATACATTTTTACAAATCAGTAAATTTAACGATTAACAACTTCCTTAAACAAAATTTGTTGTAAACGTTTCATTTCTGTCATCAAGTATTTTGACATGATGCTCATTGTCAGTGCCGACAATTTTTACTTTAACTTTCCTTCTATATGTAGCTCTGCAAAGTTTATATATTTCGGGCTCCACACAATTAACTCTATAAGTACCATTCTATTCACCCTGTAGTTCCCCCTGATCCTCAGTTTTGTCGACATATACTTTTACACTGTATTGAGAAGTGGCACTAAAAAATACTACATAGAGTTGACCATGAGTAAAAACGGTTTTGATAACCAAATTCATACTTTCCTATAAAACACACGGGTACCCTCATTTGAATTTAGTGTAATTTGCGGAAGAAACTTGGTATCCTGTTAAAACCTTAGCGAATATAAGATTCTCTTTGAGCGGATCACCGCCTGCGTCGGTATATAACTTCTTGGCGTGTTTGAGGGAAAATTGTTAGACACACAGGGATTTGTAGATTGGTTGACATTAATTTATAGTTTTTAATTTATAATTTATTAATTTATTATAGGATTTGACGTTTTATAGGGAAATTATTTTTGCCAACGGGGATTTTGAAAATCGTTGACCTTATTTTCAGCAGGAATTTTTAAACTCGTTGAGGGCCTCCCTGCAGGGACATTTGATTTAGCACGGTAATTCAGAAATGATCTTCCAGGGAAATTTACAAAAATCCGACCCCTGGTCCGATTGGCTCTCATTCCTTGTTTATTTTTATTTGCCAATACTAAAGCATCATCAGTACCATGTGACGGTTATTTTTTTCGAACATACATGCTCTTTTACTTTCTGTACTTATTTACGAAGATGCTTTTTTATTTTTTTTTAACAAAATGCTCTTTTACTTTTTGTACTTATTTACGCAGATGTTTTTATATTTTTTGTGCTTTTGTTGGCTAAGCAAGGCAAATGTAAGTTTATGGTACATACAATAGCCAGCGGCGCAGTGCTATGGTCGTGGATGCATCAAGAGCGCGCGAATATTTGATTCTTACCATCACGGAGACTATCCACTCTTTCAACTTAGAAGAGAGGATAAGATTTTCTTACAATTCATTACAACGAAAAAGGAAACGGAAAAGGAGTAGGATTGGCTAGGATGATTCCAAGTTGTAAAAAGAAACTTTTTTTTACTAAAAAAGGGATGATGATTTTTTTTACTTTTGCACTAATTTTTAATATGCTCTTTTATTTTTTGTACTAATTTTTAAATTAGACGCAGCTTTCTTATTGGCTAGTAGATTGCGCGCGAAAATTCAAAAGTACTTTCTCAGTCCATATCAGTGCTGCCCGCCAGCCCTTCGAAGTCAAGTCTAGTCTAGTCAGCCACTATATGCATTCGACATAGTCAAGTCAAGTCAAGTCACCTGGATTTTCCATCTAGCTAGTCAAGTCAAGTCATAGTCTCAAAATAGGGCAGGAAAGTGTAGTCAAGTCCTAGTCAAGTCAAGTCTTCCAGTCTTACAGTTGAAGCAAATATTCCCACCAAGTAGAAATATTTAATCTTACCTTCTACTTAAGCATGAAAAAGTGAATTCGAAGTTTTATTACTCCATTTCTAATCCCACTGGGAATTTTTACTAATTTCTCACTTTTGAATTCTGCTCGCTGTTTACAAATAATGTTCACTTCGAATTTATTCGAAACAACGCTATCTTCCATCAATGCATTGCTTAAATTTGAGTATGTATGATAAGTCACAACATTTTTTCGTGAAGATTTTTCAGAACCTTCTGGTTTTGTATAACAAAAAACTAGAATTTTGGTATAATAAACGGTAGCTAACCAAAATACACAAGTTGAAAATATTGGCTTGAAAATAACAATCAGAACAAGTGAAAACGACAAGCAGCTGTATTTTTGGAGTTGTTACAGCTTGAAAAGTCGTCCTATGATTCTGTGAATGTGGCATAGTAGTATTTATCCAATCGCAGTAGTGGATGAAGCTAGATGAAAACCTGCAAACGTAATAATTTGCATGATTTTGGAATTTTATCGACCGCTCGAGGGTGCTGGCGTTAGTCATGACTAGAAAATGCCAACAAAAACGGCTAGTCGAGTCAAGTCAATCACTAAGTTGTTATCTCTGCAAGGAGTCTAGTCAAGTCAAGTCCCATAATTACACAAACAGGATGTAGTCCAGTCAAGTTTTACTGCAATGGTATTTTTACCTGCAAGTCTAGTCAAGTCGCAAGTTTTCAAGTCAAGTCTGACTAGACTCGGGCAGCACTGGTCCATATTATATAAGATATTGGAATCCGTATCGGAATTCAAATTTTTAAGTATTATAAAAAACTAGTAAAAGCCCTGCTCCGCAGGGAGATTTGCTTGACGTCTTGGTTTGTTGTAATTAATAATTAATAATTGCGTGATAATAGTCTAGACAGATAGCAGAATAAAAGCCAATTAAAATGCAAAAAATCGATAAACACGTGAAAAAATCATGGTTGAGCGCACTGTTGAACTTCACACTAAGGCCCTTGTTTGATCCCTAGACCGCGGCTGGGAGTCGGTCCCGCATACGTTTTTACAAATCAGTAAATTTAACGATTAAAAACTTCCTTAAAACAATATTTATTGTAAACGTTTCATTTCTGTCATCAAGTCTTTTGCCTTGATGCTAAATGTTGACAATTTTTACTTCAACTTTCCTTCTAAATGTAGCTCTGCAAAGTTTATAATATTTTGGGCTCTATAAGTCTAATCTCTATAAGTACCATCCCATTCACCCTGTAGTTCGCCTGATCCTCAGTTTTGTCGACATATACTTTTCCACTGTTTTGAGAAGTCGCTCTAAAAAATTCTACATAGAGCTGACCATGAGTAAACGGTTTTGATAACCAAATGCCTACTTTCCTATAAAACAAACGGGAATCACCCTCATTTGAAATTAGTGTAACTTGGGAAAGAAACATGGTGCCCCATTCCGCCCTTCCTGTTAAAACCCTAGCGAATATAAGATTCTCTTTGAGCGGATCAAGGCACCACCTACGTCGGTAGATAACCTCCACTTCCCAATAAAGACACCAACAGTGTAATGTATAACTACTTGATCCGCTAGTATTAAAGTTCTATTGCTGAAGTGATTTTTTTATCGAATATTTTTTAAATAATCATGTTTGACTATAATCAATTACACAACTTCTTTAAATACACAATTACTTGTGTAGGTTCCTTCACCTTTCTGCAGTGTCATTTACAATGATCTTAATCTTTATTTTTGATTTGTCGCAAATGCAACATACAGTTGACCATGTAAAATCATTGGCTTCGATACACAAATATCAACTGCATCCAAACTTTTCCTTGAGAATTTTTCATCGTCACAACGAAGCTTACGTTAAATTATAGTAATTATTAAGAAAGCCCAAAGGTCTCACGTCGCAAGACCCCGGGACGGCCCCCTGTCGCCGCCCTTGCTACTGTATAATGCTTTAAAAGTTTATTTTCTTTGTTTAGAAATACTAATTTGAATGAGTGGGCCGTCTTGGTACTGAATGGCTGCATGGCCAGTTGCTACTGTATCCGGCTTTAATAATTCATTTTTTAATTTAAAAAAAAATCGTTTCTTCTAATTTGAAAGAGTGGGACGTCTTGGTGGTAAATGGCTGCCCGTGACAATGTCGCCGCCATTGTTACTGTATAATGCTTTAATAATTTATTTAAAATTTTTTTAGAAATTCATTTTAATAATATTATAAAGACGAAGACTGTCCACTCTTTGAATTTAGTAGAGAGGATGCTTTTTTATTTTTTGTGCTTTTTTACAAATGCTTTTCTACTTTTTGTACTTATTTACGCAGATGTTTTTACATTTTTTGCTCTTTTTTAACAATATATGCTCTTATTTTTTGTACTAATTTTTAAATTAGACGCAGCTTTCTTATTGGCTCGTAGATTTGGCGCGAAAATTCAAATGAACATACTCACTCCATATAATATAAGATAATTTAAATTTAAATCGAAATTAGAAAGTATTCGAATCCCAATTTAAATCCGTATTTTTCCGGTATCCCGTCCCTGCTTCTTTGCAGGGTGCCCAGATTATTAAATTCTCAAATCAGGACTCTTAACTGAGTTTTAAAAATTCACCCGTTTGAATCCCAAAGTTTACACAACAATAATTGGAATTATTATAAACACAATAAGATAATGCTTTTTAACGTGTGTAGCCGACTATATTCGGTCACACGTACCTACGATAGATAGCATAAACTATTATTAATATCCACGGAGAAAGAATTATTAATGCAGGCTGTAAGAAAAGCGCAAAAAGGAATGCCAACAACACCCGGGGTTCCCAAGCGGTCACCCATCCAAGTACTAACCGGGCCCAACGTTGCTTAACTTCAGTGATCGGACGAGAACTGGTGCTTTCAACGTGGTATGGCCGTTGGCATACGAAATTGCAAATCTTCATGCATTTGTTTTACTGCATCTAGTTGAATTAGCTGTTATTGGTACTTGCAAGTGAACGCTGCAGAACTGTTCAGTACAACTGCAGTTTTGAACAGCACGAAACAGCATTTAGATTTATATGTATTGTTTATATTAGTATTATGAATCATAATTTATGATGCCATATCGCTTTGCCACAAAATGCAACAAAATGATATTTTTGTAAGCTATACTGCGAAATCAGGACTAAATTCAGGCTCATCAGGTCATCAGGTGACCCTGGGTCAAATCAGGACAGTCCTGATCAAATCAGGACTTCTGGGCACCCTGCTTCTTTGTAGGATTCGTCGAATCAATACCATCTCCAGTATATCTAATTCGTCAGACATTTGCTAAGATCTAATGTTAAACGAACGTTAGGAACTACATTAATCATTACAATTCTTTTAAGTAATAATGATGCTATTCATGTACGGCCAGCTCAATAAATAAACAGATCAACTCCGAAATCTCCTGTATAACCTGGTAAGCGATAAGTGTACCAAAATGTAAAGATTCCCACCCAAAGGATGACTGAATCATTTTTACCGAAAATTGACTCTAAATGTGTTTCAGCAAAACAACGCCTGTTTCTTAACCTTAACCTGATGATCATTTATACTTACTGGAGATTTTTTAAATGAGGAAAGCTTGTTCCCTGAAGCTTAACCTTAACATGATTCGTTTTTCTGAAGAGCATTTATACTCTTCAGGGTTTCGGAAATACCTTACCTGATTCTGATTCTTAGCCTGAACATGAACATGAGTAGTCTACCTGCACCATTACTGGCTCCAATGATTTTTGCTTCAAGCCAAGTGTGGAACCCAACTGTTTATATTTTAGTGAGATTCATTCTCATTACGTCATATCAGGTCAATTTTTGAATTCCGTGAGCAGTGAGGTTCCAATGAATATTTAATTGGGACCCATGCATGAAAATGCACTGTATTGAGACCTTGGGATTTAAACAGCTTTAAGGATGGCAGTGGGGATGATTTTTGGAGGCGTAGTAACTTCCACCTATAAATTCTGATATGGTAGTATGCAGTGACTCTTCGCACGCAGTTCCTTGTAATCAGTTATCACTGTAAACCAAAAAAATTTGAAGCCTTAAGCAGATTCGGTCAGGAAAATAATGCTAAATATGCAGCCCACTAACAATAAGATATAAAGCTTACTTGTGTATGTTCTTAACAATTTTTCTGTTTATACAAATTATTTCGTGCAGAATGAGAGAAAAACTGTAGTGCATTCTTCATACCGTCCGCCATGTTATGCAAGTCGAATTTATAATAATAAATGCTCCTTTCCTTGTAATCAGAGTTGAATGGTAATTCACAATACAATATACAGTTTATACTCGCCTATTTTAACCAAAGAAGACCGAATACTCAAATTATAGGGTAATTTATCTATTTGGACGGACATACAATTAGGTAGTGCGTTTACTAAAACTGACTGAATTGACTTAAACATGCTGGAATTTCCACTCCCCCCACTAGGTTGCAACTCGCATAAAATGTCTATTACACTTATGAACTCGAATTTGCAGATGGGAGGTGAAAATGCGAACGTAGGATTTTCCCCACAGTCATGTCATTAACTACAGTGACAAAACAATAGTTAAACCGTGTGCAAATAAAATAGGAGTACGATAACACTTTAGGATCACAAAATCATTGTTTTAATCGTTTCATACGTAAATACAAAGTCCGAAGATGCTTCTAGAAGTTCCTGTAAACAACATAATGAGCACTTTATTATTACGTGTGAAATATAAAACTACGCTTCGCACATACTCTGCCGAATAGAGCCCGACAATAAATAGTCTACGGAAATTACACGTTTTAAAATACCACTACCCTACTAGCTCCATGTTATTAAAAACTGTCACCATAAAAGGCTCCACAGGTTACTCCCTTCTGACAAGAATATCAATCAGCTAACTCTGTTTTCATTACTAAACTTTCATTTCCTCACGTCTAAAATAATTACTAAATAATGGGTAAGCTACATTTATGGAATGTTTTCCCATATACACAGTCCCAATCGTGTTTACATTTGAATACAATTTTTAGTAGGATACTTACTGGGTAGCGTATTAACTCTACATATCATTCTTAAACAAAGTTACTATTATCCTGACTAGCCTTATAAAAGACCTTAAATGTTGTAAGCATGACATAATTAATATCTATAATCTGAAAACTATAAATCCTATCAGTACGTCACAGAATTCCAAACCGAAGTACTGACCTTACAACTAATAACTTAAAGTTCTAAACCAACGAAAATGAACTTACGAAGCAAGTACTCCATCTTTCTTTGAAAGCCTATTCAGACAATCATCAGATTCGCCCTGAAACAAATAAATTCTTACAATTACTTACTTATCCAATTATTTCATGTACACACATCATTCCCCAAGTCATAGTATAAGCCGTGTCGGAAAACACACCTTTTAACATATGTACAAATGCAACGTTTCAACATCCCGAAGACCATGTATACTCTGCGTTAAAATCAATTAACTTAATAAACTCAATTACCATTCTCCGAATAGCTCCGCAAATTGCGTACGTCTTGAACGTTTCCGTCATCCTTCCAGTGGTCTCATCAACATCCGCCAAATTAATTTGGATGGAAGCATGATCCTTAGCATGGATGATCCGGTTGCTGGCAGAGCTGCATGAACAGTACCGCAATTAGAAATCAAAATTTATTAAATTCCAGTAATTTTAAAATATTGAATTCAAACTCACCACTTCCGAGGGACGTAAAGGTCCACGAATTCTCCAGAATCGTTCTGCATTTTGATGATTTTTTGAGAAAATTTCGATTTCCAAAGGAAAGCTAGAGCAGAGACAACTTGATAGCACGTACCACTCACACGACAGACTTCCTCACACGCTGCAAACTTTTTATATTGAACGCTGCATGGCATGAACACGGGCAGGTTTTAGTGCGGTACTCATTCCATGCTCAGCATTAGAATCTATCCGTGCCATCTATTACAATGTTACGTTACCCATGACTCTTCTGCATAGTGTGCCACTAGGGAGGCTCAGCTTGTCTTCCAGTGATTTATTTACTCTGCTATATTAGAACCCTACATGTGTAGATTATTTCTATACCCTGTTTATTGCCATTCTTGCTTCTTCTCAAATGGAATATTACCACCTCAGTCTTCAGAGAATATTGATATAATTAAAATAAATTATAATATTGAGCCGGTCCGGAACAGCAGAAGGGATCATTAGTCTATGCTCATCCTTGCCTCACATGTTTAAGCCCTGAGAGCGTAATTTTGGTCCTAGGACGCTAATACTAAACTCAAATAAACCCCCATAAAATTTCCTACAAATACAGAATTCCTAATCATTTTTGTGAATGCCGGACCTTCCATGAAAAAATGGAAAGTGACATTCCTTTTCCACAGCTTTCACACTTTCGCTCTTGAAGCTGAATTTCCCAGCGTTGTTCCGGGTCTTTTCCCGTCATGTCCACATTTCTCAACGTAGAGTGCTATCAAATAGCTCCCTGGAAAGTCCATAAAATTTCCTACAAGCAAGCGTCAAAACATTGTTTAAGTAAAATTATGCGTCAGAATAAAAAAAATTACAAAATTTATATTCCTGAAAAGCCGACTTTTGTTGACGTTTTCTAACCCTGGAACCTCAAATTTTGAGCCAGGTGAATGAAGCAAATTTTAGAAAATTTGGAAAAGAATTGGCTACAAAGTGGGGATTCAAATATTTTAGGAGTCACACTCCCTTGTGTGGGAATAGAGACTAGAGGGGGAGGGAAATGATTATGATCATCCTGTGTATCCAAACATTCCAAACAGTGATAGTAAGTAATTATTAAGGCTATTGTGTTTAACTTTAATTTAAAATAATTACCGGGATTAATACATTATTACCAGTAAAACTTCTGGTTATTTTAAAAGCTTGTTTTAAATAAGAATTTAAATAATAATAATTTTATTACAATACAACTAATAAGTGCTAGGCTAGGGGTACACCCTTGCTGGCGTTCCAAGGCAAAGCAAACCACGGGTTTCCGGTATGCAATTTGAAAACACAATTATTGCAGGAAGGCGGAAGGCCACGCGTGTGATCGATGATAAACATTTACAATTTAAAATAATTTGTTTTTAGTGTTAACTCTTATTTATATATAAGTATATAGTAAAGAGCGGTACATTTACTTAGGGGCAAAACTACCTCAAAAATAGGTGCTGTAATCCTTGTAAATTGACTTAATTGTTGGGACCGTTCGGATTAGTCCGTTATTCGGAGATTTGAAGCCGGATTCATAGAAATTATGTAAGTTTTGGAGCCTTCGAAAATTAAATAAAGGACCTTGATAAGCAGCTGACGCTGACAGTGAACATTGGCGAACAGTTCCCTTTCAGGATTGTCGCAGTCTGAGTTTGTGAGTGGCTTCTGCTGTGTCCGGACTTAATTGGAAGGAAGCAATTACTGGCTTGATTGCTTTAGGTGGTTGCTATTTCTCATCCCCGAACACCATCACCAATCCTATAGACCCGTACATCCGCATAAAACCGGTCGTTGCCGCTTTCCATCCCCAAAACCCAATTACTACGGCCATCAGCACAAAACCATACCTAGACATGTAATGTGACTAAAAAATTATATACAAATATTTTATTAACTAACGATTATAGATCAGAATATTTTACCCACCTACGGCCGACTAGTGAGTCTGCGACCTCCTGCTATTTACAGTTTGTAAAGCCTCCCTAAATCCTAACTTCGGGCAAATTAGGGGTGATACTAAACTAAGGACAACCGGAAATCAGGGGACGGAACAACGTCTCAGAGGTCACGGGACGGGACAAATTGTTAAGGGACAGGACAGGGCGGGATAGAACAGCGTCCCAGAGGGGGGGGACATATTTTTAAGGGACAGTAGAACGTCTCAGATGTTCAGGGACAGCAATTTCTTACTGGACACAGGACACACTTGGACATAACATTTTTTTACGGGAGACAAGACACCTTTCTAACACCAGGAACTCATTAGAACATTTCCTTTAAAATTTGGTATCATTCGTAAATTCCTGAGTGAGGTTCCTCTTTGGTTCTAATTTCAGTGTGGTCAGTGTGGTACCTCAGCTTTGAATTTTTTTGGGGTCAGTGTGGAACCTGACTTGGCTCTGTTTTCAGTGACGTTCGTTCTCATAGTGTCAGTGCATATCAAATTTGGGGTTTAGTAAAACAGTGAGTGCCCGGTGAATATTTTAGTCGCTTAAATTCACTCTTTGGATTAATGCAGCTTTAGGAGTTGGGGTCGGTTTTGGAGATGGCTTTTGGGAATGAGAAGTAGCAACCACCGCAAAGTTGTTAAATAACACGTCGACAAACGAATTGTACTCCGTGTCACTAACAGGTTGTTTTGCTTTTGTTTTCTGTGAGTAGCGTTAATTTTATTAAAATGACGTTTCAAGGTTGAATCTTAAAAAGATGCTAATACTTCATCTTGCCGTTAACCATGACCATGACAAAGAGAACATGCTCGTAAATAGTTTTAGCAAAGAATTGGACGACAAGGACGTATATAGTGTATACTCACTGCTTTGAACTTGATCAGTCATCTTTAAAACTAGTCTAAAGGATTTTGATTGATACAAGCATATACTTCAAAGTTGTAACGTCTCCAACAGTAGCGGATTACCAACTTTTAGTCACATATCAATTACATCAAGTCTTAATCACTCTGTACCTTTTAGCGTTTTGAGAATGAATAAATGGTAAAACAGTTGTAAGGGGGTAATAATTCAATTGTAAAATGAGTCCTAAAAGTGGTGGCATTGACCGAGCCGTGGGATGGAGGCATTTTGTTTACGGTGGAGCTGCATCGTGCATTGCAGAAATCGGTATGATCTTTGAAGTTAAAATTAATTGGTTTTACTGGAAGTTATTGTAGTTTAATTGGAAATTGCGTTTATCTCCTCAGAGAACCTAGAGATGATTTTGCTAATGTTTGTGTAGGAACTTTCCCGTTGGACACAACCAAAACACGTTTACAGATTCAGGGTCAGCAGTCAAAACATTTGGTATCTGGAGGAGTGTCACCAATTCGGAAGCTGTACTCTGGGATGCTTGATGCTCTTGTCAGGATTCCGAAAGAAGAAGGAATTAAAGCTTTATATCGAGGGTGGGTTGTTATATCTTTGATTAATAAGTTAAGTAGAATTTTCTAGCATGGGAATGAAATTTTGAAAGAGTTACTTTGAGGGTATATCTATGTTTTGGGTTGTTAGTACTGTTATGGTAGATATTTGTAAGAGGATTGAAAGAAAGCCTTGCAACTTGCAACTATGTATTTGTGAACTTTTTCGTTGTTATTTTTTGTTGCTATCTTTTCAGAATTAGTCCAGCATTACTAAGGCAGTCTATTTATGGAACTCTAAAATTTGGGTTCTACTACTCGTTCAAGAAGGTAGTCCCGGAGGAACACGTTGCGTCAAACATTCTCTGTGCGGTTGTTGCTGGTTGGTAACAATTTAGTTGTAGTAATATTTCTCAAATTTGATAAGTTTTAAAGACTCATTGTATTTGTAGATATGCTGCAGTATTTCCCATATTAACTTGCATCCTTAGGTATTGTGAGCAGTGCGATTGCAAATCCAACGGATGTCCTCAAGGTTCGTATGCAAGTAGCTACTTCGAGTACCAGCGGATCTTCATTGTTTTCGTCCTTTCATAAAATTTATAAATATGAAGGTCTCGGTGGTCTTTGGAGGGTGAGATACATTTCAAAATTCAGTGTGAAAAGAAGATTTTTGTATTTGTATAGTCAAAAGTATCATTTTAATTTTAGGGGGTTGGACCCACTTCGCAACGAGCTGGTATCATTGCAGCTGTGGAGTTGCCTGTTTACGATGGTTGCAAGAAATACTTCATTGAAATGAATATCTTCGATGACAGCCCTCCGAACCATGTTGTGTAAGTTTGACATGTTTATATTACATCCTTCTGTCTTGCTCGTTTTGGCGAAAAGTAAATGTGTGTGTTAAACTATTATGAAAGAATTCCACAAGCGTTAATAATTATCACTATATATGATTTAAAAATATGCTCGGGTCACTCGGATGTTATCGTCTTTATCATAAATATAAATCTTAAACAACCGCAATTTCAGATCCAGCTTTATTGCCAGTTTCACTGCTGTGGTAGCATCCACTCCAATTGACGTGATTCGGGTAAGGAATTCTAGTCTCAGTTCTGTAACCGCTTCCTATTGCTGTTTGTAAATGAATTTAAATACTGTAGCTAATTGTGATGTATTCCTTCCACAACAGACTAGGCTCATGAGTCAAAAACTGCAACGGCACTCAGTACATGTGGGAACCCCGCCAGGAGAAGCATCATATCCTTTGACTGCGGCAGTAGAAAATGTTAATCCGAGAACGAACCTTGCCAATATTACAGCTGTTTCGTTGAATGGTAATGAAGCTCGCCTTGGTTCAACTCTGTCCTCAAATGATCCCAAGAGCAAAATTTATAAATCCAGCTGGGACTGTTTTCGAATTACTTTGAAGCATGAAGGTAATCATACTTTTGATTGTTAAAAAATATTTTACAGCGTAATTATTGAAGTATTTATGAGGCTACGCCAACTAATTCCTAACAAAAGGTCACCCTACAAAGTAAATTGATGTTTTTAGGCGTAAGAGCTCTGTATAAGGGATTTATACCTGCGTGGTTACGAATGGGCCCTTGGAATCTCATCTTCTTCACGTCCTATGAACAGTTATTACGTTTGTATTAACTTCAGTTTATTATAGAAAGTAACATTAAGTAGCATTATCTATTTTTAGTTACCCACAGTACTTATTTCTCGCTTTTAGCAGTTGTTTTAATTCGTTGTAACCTTGTAAGTTGTAACCATTGCAAATAATTTTTTTTTCTGAATAGTGTCAACTTTTCCTTTCAGCATTAAATGTCAGTCCAGTCACAATTTGCTTTAAAGCCTGTGTTTGCCACAAAAACTCAATACTGACACTAAACAGTATAGTTGTTAATAGTTATGTAACCTTATAACAAACAGTTACCAAACTTACCCTGGTATTATTGAAAATTCATATTTTCGCTACGCTTTGTAACTTCAAGCTTCAAGCTTGTACACGAGTTATTGAGTATCTCGCCCATAAAGAGGCAAAATGGACCCTATGCATTTTCAGTTCAAAGAGAAATAATCGTCTTGTATTATTGCTACAAGGCAACATCAAGCATGTGCTATCCTTCTTAAATGCAAATGGACTGACTAAAAACGATTTTCACTGACAGCAAATTACATGAAGAGTACATTTTTATTTATTAATTAAATCCAGTACCGGAAAAGTCCAATTTGCTTTTAGGTAGCGTTAGTTGCACTTGTTACATTTTGCTTGTAGTATTATTTAATATCCCTTTTCTTTGCCTTCATAATTAGTCAACATGAAAGTACGCCGTTTTGCTTGGTCCATTTTGCTTGTTTGCCGACGGTATCGCGTTTGGTAATATTATTAGTCTTACGCTTACTTGTAACAAAAGTTGATGACCCTCCAGAATAGTTCTTGGTGTTGGTAGTATGCTGCGTTTTAGCAAGGAAATATTATTTTTTGTTGTAGTATAGAGTCTAGTTTTAAAACTAAGTTGGAGAATCTACTTAAGTTGTCTAGTTATCGAACCTCAAATGGAGTTCTGTTGTATAATATAGCAAACATGTAGATAGTCGTATTATTTGGACTGTTTGATCTCAAATGGTTTTAGTTACCTAATTTGTAAGCATGTTTATTAGCACGGTTAAACCACACCTACGTTTTCAATGTCACTCGCAGCCTCAGTATTTGTTCATTGATCTTCAGTTAAATTTCAATTTACAGTCATTAACTTACGAGCTTCCCACTTACAGCAAATAGCATGATCAGGATCAGACTAATATCTGTATATAGTCATTGAATTCTAGTTTAGTGTCAATAAATCTGCATAATCCAAAGCTTTTGTTTACATGGTAATAAAATACATGAACTATAAGACTTACTGCCTGTATGTAAACGATGTACGAGAAAAATAAAGATTTGGAATAACCGTCGCCACATGCATTCAAATAAATATCTAAAGTTTCTGCATGCAAAGTCAAATGTTTGCTAGCAGCTAGTTTCGGTTCTACTTGGTGTACATACTTACAATTTATTGTGTTATTGTTGCACTTCAAAACACCTGTCAAGGTTTTAGGGGCGTATTGGAACGAAGCTCCGTATTAAAATGATGTGAAGCGTGGATGTCTGGTTGTTATTCATCATGATAACGCCGAACCATTGTCAACGTCAACAGACCAAACTTATGTTTTTACAGCGACACATTGCCTAAACAGGCAGAAATCTAAGATGGCTGAATCAGCACCAGATGTCGCGCTGTATACATTTTTATGGACATTTCATTTAAAGTAGAAATTGTTGCTGCTTTGGCTTAAAATCAACCGATGGTACAACCGAGGTGTACAAACCGTTACAATCCAAAATATGAGCTCATTAATCCAGGCACAATTTTAAAATACCGTTGAAATTTACAATCCCCCTCATTGTACTTCCCCCTTTATGGCTTACTATGTTAGTTATGATCATCTAACTATGATTTTTAACATTCACAATTAGCTACCCTGGTTTATTCTTTCAAACAATGCCAATCAACCATAATATTATCAAAACACGTACATACAATCAGTGTTTCAGAAGAAATTCATTTGTAAATAAAAATTGCAGAACGTTGTATTGGTGGCTGCGACATATTCCCGACTACGCTGGAGGTAATAAATCGTTGCGAAGTGCCGATTTTTTCTTTGAGTTTTTTCGAAGAAAAAGGAAATTGTTCTCACATGGGACTGTAATAATTACATGTAAGCAGTTACTCAAGAAAAAACTCGCGTCGAGTATCAAGTCAATCAATATGCAATTTGAAACCACATAGTTTAAGTATAATGTTTAAGTTCAAATACCGCAGGTATTAATATGGGTGCCTTTGATACCGTTTAGTAAAGCGAGTTTAGTAACTGCTCGTTAAAAGCTGGTTTCGAGTAATCACGAATTTATACCTCAACATTAAGTATGTATGCCAATCTGAAACAGCTAAGTAATGCTACATACATACATATTATGTATTTATACATGACACTATTAATTTTTGTGCAGCCAAAAGCCAAGTCACCCGCAAAATTTTAATGACAAACGCAGACAGCTTTAGTGATGGACAAATTATTTTCTCAGATTTACTAGCCTAACACGATTAGTTTCGTAAAGAAGTCTCACATTCGCATCCCTTTCAAGATTTTTTGAAATTCTGGAACTCTTGCTTTCGAAATTTCAAATATTTTAAGATTACGAAAGTACCCACAAAAAGGAATCAAATGTACAAACATATACCAATTTAAAAAAAATACAACTTTGATAATATACCAAGAAATTCTTTTGAATTACACCCAAAATTACAATTAGTAGCAATTTTATACTACTAATAGTAATGGTAAGTACTACTACACTGATATCGTTTGCAGTTTCCGTATAAATTTGAAACTTTTGCAACGGTCGAAATATTGTTTTTATTTTTCTGTAAGCGTGCCAAAATTACAAGTAGATACGTGTATTAAGCAAATAAGAACCGGCACAACGCGTCGTTATTATTAATAGCCAAAAGGTCGAGAAACCATTAAATAATTACCAAGTGAAGAGTACAGAGAGCGCTAGTTTTGACCGCCAGTAGAAATGAGACTAATGCATTTCATTTACTGAATTGCATCGACTGTGACATTCTACAATAGCAATCAAGTCACCAGGACATGACTGACAGTTTCACCCAACACAGAAGCGTCTTTCAATAACGGTCGATTGCTCATTGTGCATCCAAAATTCGTCCACTATTGTGGTTGTCACAAGTCTTTGGAATAAGCACATCCATAATCAATCTCACCTCTCACTACACCGCGTACAGGTCATTACTTATACATGTCAGGAATAAACGGGTTGAGTACAAGTCTCTCACAATCACTAAATAATTTTTAATAAAGACTCTTGTGACTCCCTCGCTTTCCACAAGCGACATCAGCCGAATCGAACCGAACCCCACTAACAATAAACCATATGCTACAAAAATAACGACAAGTAACGCTTCCATTATTATACTCACACTCAGAGTGTAACAGTACACGCTCTTTAACAACTGAAATTATGAAGGAACCATCGACTCTAATTTACTATCCTCTCGTATTTCAATACCCCAATCCCCAACGTTGTCCCATTTCATTTTGTACTCCACAAGGCAAAAGGATACTCATCCAATGCAAAATTAATTAAGGCTCCAGCATCCTACACTTATGTAATATAATTGTAAGAATTGCACTCCTCCGGCAATCTTAATCAATGATCATTACCCACTTACAAATTCAAAGTTGCCCTCGAGGCAAAAACATCAAAATATTTATATTATCAGTATAAGTGTAAAATTATAATATTACTATCATTAAACTTATAAATAATTCATTTACTGCTCCCCACATAACCCAGTAGTATACATTCCTAAAAACAAGAAACATTACACATTATATTTCCATAACACCGAATTTTATGAAAACCTATATTATGCATCAATCCCTAATTCTCTATGACCGGTGGTGGTGAAGACGCCCAGAGCTAAGGTGGATTGTTGGTTGGAAACAAAAACGGTCAAAATGTCTTTCTCCAAGCAACCTCAACCCCAACAAAAAATTCCAAGCCCCCAAAAGCAAAACGAGCATTACATTCAATAAAAGTAGGTTTCACTACTACAAACGGAAAAAACAAAGATATTCAAAGGCAGGATACAAGTAAGTATAGTATAAGTATTTGGGATTTAGAGTAAATTATCCCCCTTCCATATTTTGTCTCGTCTCACTCATCACACGGTGGACACGCGACATGGATGGAGCTCATGGAAGGACTTGGGCTAAACTGGAAGGTAAAAAAATTCAGTGTTCCCACAATCGGCCTTTATTATTGTCCTGTAGCGTCTCCTTTGGTTTGGTGAAGGCCGTCGACACCCTTGGCATCACGTGGACCGTCTACATGGTCTTGGAACAGAGCTCAGCTACATTATAGCCCTCCTTCAATAACAAGGAAACCCTGTACTGATACTTGCTTACTCCTACTACTCTGTACACACACTTTTTAATTGTATGAGCACTATTAACTTAACCATTAACAACAGAATAACAGAGCCAGTGTCCGCACTGTGTAGAAATACCCAATAATAATTCCTCAAAAGTCAGAAGCATTCAAGCTTCGGGTTTCGGCTCAGGAATAATAATAATTGAGCTAAGGATATATAATAAGCGTTCATATATTTCACTGGATACAGTGGAAGCTTCTAAGCTTACGACTGTGTATAATATAACTACACGTTTAAAATAATTTTTTATTAGTCCCGAGTCCCGACACATGGTTGAATGGCTGACCGGACTAAGGATTTACTTCTACCTTAAAAGTGTATATTCACAGTAATATTTGTAAGTGTTAAATAATAAGTACTTACGTATTGGATGCTACTATACTATAGTACTGTCACATAGCATCCTCATGGTTTAGAGTTTCAGAGGCAAATTCACGATTGACTGGAGCGATGAGCACTTGTCGGAGTTAGTTCAGTGAGGATTTAAAAATCTTAATTCAAATGAGATGATGGACAGAGTTTGGGTACTGTGTGGGTGAAGTCTGGAGGAATTTGTTTTTTTTTTGTGAGTATATCTGAGTTACAAATTTCAATGAGTTAAATTAGGGGAAGGAATAGAAATAAATAGAGTTTATCGAAAAGAAGGTAGAAAGACAGCTTGACTCAACTTTGACCAGTGGTGGAGGGAAGGAGGAGAGAGAGAGAAGAAATGACACAGGTCACGGGAGTAGGAGCGAAGAGAGCGAGAGTGTCAGTGCCAGGGAGGTTGGTCTGCTCGGCTTGTGACTCGAAGTTTTTCGATGTGTGTGGTCCGCGAGAGAATGCTTTGAGGCTCAATCAGATATTCCTCGAGTCGTTGGCAGTAGGTTGCCCGGAGGATGACCAGACCTCTTCGTCCCTGAGGTTCTGCCCCGGTTGCTCTCATAAGTTGAGTGAGCTGGACACTCTTATGTCAGAGTTGGAGAATCTTCAGTTAAAAATTCAGAATATGAAGGATTTCCTGTGTGCCACTGTGACGAATGCCGCGTTCCAGGCTAAGCAAGGGGTCGGAGGGGACTCGGGCTCTTCGAACTCGTACTTGTCGAGTATAAGGGATCAGGTTGTGCAGAGTAAGTTACATTTTGGATTTTGTGGGGATTGTGTGGAGTATGGGATTTGATTATGGATGTAAGCCTGTTTAGTGGGGAATTAATTGACTGGAATAAATTTTGTTGGGTTTTTAGATTGGGTTTCCCTGGGTAAAAATGGCGGTGGTGGGGGAGAAGCTAGAATTTCTGTTGCGGACGTGGGCTCAAAGAGAAGCAACAAGGACTCATCCCCTAGACCAGATTTTGAATTCCGGGGACAGAACGGACTGGAAATATTTGACAGGCTTGAAGAACAAGAAATTGAGATGGATAGTGTGGAGTATGGGGACTCACCATTTTCGGATTCTCCCCATGCGACGATAGTGGAAGTCACGGAGGGCAATGGCTCATCGACTGCTACTGAAATCAAAATTGATCCGGAAAGTTGGGGGATTATTGACAGTGTGGAGAGCTATAATACGAATTCAAACTCTAGTTCCAACGATGGGTGTTATGTGGAAGAAGATGGTCAGCGAAGTAATCGTTCAGCAAAGGTTTCCTCCCAGCCCCTTTCCTCGATTCTGAATCCCAGCAACGGTATCGAATCGATGTTTTATGATGAGTCCGAATCAGACAGTAGCACTTATGTATTCAGTGCCACTGAAATAATTCCAACTACCAATGGTGAAGGTACTTCAACAGGTAGTTCACGTGGATCTTCAAGTCAGCAAGGTCCAAAAAAAACGCTGGCTTTTTTCCCCCGAAACAATGCCTCGAGTAGTGGTACTCTACTAAATCCAATTAAGGCATCTCTGTCCCACGTCCCTTCAATTCTGAAGTCTCCAGCCCAAGGTGTTCCGAAATATCCAAAGGATAAAAGCTTTGAAATTGAAATGTGTACCTTGTGTTTCAAATAGTAAGTGACATGTACTTATATGAACTTGTTTTGTTGGTAAATTTTGTAGGAAGACAATTATTTTATTTTTTTAATATATCCTTCCATCGTCTAGTATTGCCAGCGGAGTCAAACATTCGTGTGAAGACAAGAGCACTACCACCATGTATCAGTGTGCTTACTGCAATGCCGTTTTTCATTCTGAAAGGGTGCTCAACGAGCACGTTCGTAGGCACATTCGTGAGTTTTTTTTAATTCTAGTACTTCATCTACTGTCTTGTTGTCTTGCTAGTCGAGGCCTAGTATGAGCGAATATTAAGCGTGCTAATAAAAATTTGTCATTTTTCAGCTGTTTACAGTGGAGAACGTCCAATAATCTCCAACGTCAAACCTGTGCACATATGCAAACTTTGTAGGAAGCAATTTCCATCTTCAAGTAAACTTGCCTTACACGTCAAAAATGACCACACAAAGACTGGCAGTGAGTCTGGGCCGGAAATTATTAACTGTCAGCTCTGCCCGAAAACATTCAGGGACGTTTCTCTTTTTAGAATTCATATGATTGCTCATTTAAAAAATCCAAACGCTTCGAGATTGAACAGAAACTCAAAGGGGATTGAAAAAGTTACTCCTAGCCAAGTAAGTAAAAACAGAAGTAACCTAGTATTTAAATATATCTTTTTATAAAGCGCAGATGAGTATTATTTAACAATTCTTTAATAGATACCAAGCCATTCAGCCGAAAAACATGAATGGCTTAGTTATCAACTTGGGTTGAAATATTTTGCATTTGATGTTCTTTGCGTCCATTGTTTGTTTAGTCCAGAAGTCATTTATAAACTGTCAGATTTGTGTAGTTGTGTATATATAATTATATAACGTTACTATTGAACACACATATTGACTTAAAAATAACGAATGCCTCCATTTTTTAATAATAATAATTACATTATACATAATTGTAAATATTTTTCCTGCCCCCAACATTACCCACTAAATCATCTACAAAAATTTTCGCTGATTTCAACATACACCCGCCCATACCCATCTAGTGAATGACACAATCCGAAAACTGTTTTTGTATACCACTAAATCATGTTAGGATTCAGCGACCGCTGTTACTAATACAAAAATTTCGATTTCAGTATACATTTTAATACATCCGTTTGACCTGGTAGTGTCAGTTTTGAGAAACAAGGGTATTTTTAAAGGAAGATTTAAAATCGTTATATGCTCATTCAAAGTCTCTCCCCACCTGTCCTCTTCAGGCTTCTGAGATTACCTATAACCTTCGCCCCACTCCATTAATTAAATTAGAAACCATCACTTATTTTTATATGTAACCACATTCTGTGCTTTCAGTGAAAGGCGGAAGATGATTTTTCAGTTCGGTGTATCTTGGCTACATTGTAATTACAAACTACATAATTTGTATTTATTTATCCTTAATTTTAGAGTATCAGCAAAACCTTCAGTTTCATTAACGAGTCAAGACGTCATGTTGTCATCGGGGCAAACGCTGCACCATTATGAAGCATATAATTATTCGATATTATACCGATACAGGAGTGTAATTGCGCACCGGGAGACTCAAAAGCGCGGAATTGCATGTTGCGGGATTGACTTTAAGCCGTCCCTGTACTATCCATGGATTGCATCATGAGACACATTTACTCTTCTTAAATTTATAGCTACATTTTTACTGTATTACGAGTTAATATTTGAACACGTTTTCCTAGGGTATGAACTTTTATATGTAGATGCTGAAAATAAAGTTGTAACATGATAGCTTTTCAATTATGAGTAACTTTGTTATACTTATAATTTTAAGACTGAAGCAAATGTTAGTTTTATAGTTCTAATTTACGATAACCTGAAGTTGGTTATAGTGCACAAACTGGACATTCGTTTAATCTTAATCCTACAAAGATAATACATATAAAATATTAATTATTGTTTTTAAGATTCTCCTATACGAGTCTACAACCTCTCTGCTATCTCTGTTATGACGGGGTTTGAAGATTTTTGTGCATTTATTTGACTTAATTGTAGGAAATATGATAAAATTGTTAGAAATCAAAACTGATCGTCATTACATCATTTCGAGATCTTGAATAAGCTACATTACTTTGTTGACCTTTTCTTTTTCAGTCTTTTCTTTTTACCTACTGCAACATTGTTATAATTACTGCAAGTAATTCTTAGAGTGAAATTCAAAGTTCAGGTTTTCGTTCTCTTCTTTCTGTGTAGAGCTTAGACTTGTTGAGAATAAGTGACATTAATTTTGCCGTATTTCATGCTTATTTTACACTCGTCATATGGTCAATTATATTGTTCAAGAATCATAAAAGACAGTTGGGTCAATATTACTTGAAATAAAAATGTGTTGTTTTCATAAAGTTATTCAACTTTGGAAGTTAGATTAATTAGGCTCAAAATTTGAAGCAATAAATTATTGTATTACATACTTCTCGAGTAACAAGCAAACCTAAATACATAAATATGTTCAGGCCAAAGTATTACTAAACCGTGTCAGTAGCAATTCAATCACTACTTCATTCAATGAAACTACTGAAACATATTTCAATAAAACAACACGCATACGCAATGTTTTGCAGAATCCAATGACAACGCATTTCATTTGTACCAACAAACATTCTTTTACAGAGCTAGTCGATGCATCGAACTACCGCTCCACTTGTCTTTGAATACAATCTAAATAAAACACAGCCGTCAAAACCTGAATTCTTGCCATAAGGACAAATCAGAGATGTTTCGTTCTTTTCCAGAACAATAATTTGCAATAAACGTTGCCAAAACAATTAATCCGACACTCGGACGCAGAAACAGTCGTCAAGCCTACATATATCACTCGTCCCTTATTGCCTCTCCATGCGCACTGCAAGCAAATTATATTAACTGATCAAAAACAAATCGAAATCTCAAGAATAAGAAACTTTAAAACAATTCAGTCAGTGCACGTGCACTTTTCTACCATATGCTATATAAGTCCAGAAACTACACTCTACTCACACACTAACTAAATACAACTGCTACATTCTTAATGGAATATAGAATCTCAACATGTCTATCCATTACCTATTTAGTAAACAGAATATTGATTACCGTCTCCCCTGTTCCGTCACCCCTTCGAAAATAAATTAATCAATGTTAGCAAACGACCAGACCAAGCAAAAAATCTAACTCAAATCATTCCGACACTAAGAACCAAACAAAAAATTTACAATGAACCCTTTTCATGATTTTCAAAATAATCAATATTTTTTAACAACAAAAGTCCAGTCACAAGTTGTCACAACTCTCTTCCCCCAATTGTGGATAACACAAGACATGACCAACGGGGGGACACATTCAAACCAGTAGTCTATCAATCCTTCCTCATAATACATAGTACACCAACTTTCCTATTGACAGTACAGGACAAGTTGTCATTTGACCGGATTCGGATTCCACAATGCAGCATCTTACGCTTGCTTCTGCGGTGAATGTCCTGTAATCCCATAGTATCCATAGCTGCGAAAATCTTGTTTCCTAGTCACATTAAATAAACAACACGTGCGTACATAATGCTCTCGTATTTTCATAATGTAACTATTTATGTACACGTCAATGAAGAATGCATGACTACATGAACATACGCACAGGGTATCAACCTTGAGTAATTAAATTGGGTTATGTAATATGTACCTTACTTGTTCAAATTACCTTCACTTTTGAACAGAGCCAACCCCTCACTCCAACATTTGCAGATATAGCAGTCACGAATTCAATCTAATTTATCTCCTGGTCCCCGTGCCCTTTGTGCAGTTCTACAAAGTAAACAAACTAAATTATTACATTATTTACTGAATCTAAATTCGTTTTTGTAACCAAATGAATAGTTACCCTGCCTGACATAAAGACACAATTTTACCATACTTAATTACTTACTTACATGTGTACTTCTTTATTTTTGTGAAATTGTAAGCATACAGACAATTATTACAGAATAATTCAAACTAACGATGATATTTTAATTTTTCCAAATTAAGGCTACACAGTAAATATTTTCCCCCCAGGCGATCCAAATCACTTTACTGTCACTGTCGGAATTCTAAATATGCATACGCAAGCTTACTATTTTTTAATGAGTGTTTGGTGATGTTACCACAGCCCTCCATTTTTTTACTTGGGTCAGAGGTGATAATAAAGTTAAACCACGGAACAGTAATATTGGTCCCAGAGCGCCATCTGAGAAGGGACTGCCAGATACACGAAAGGCGTACAGTGTTGCATTTCCTATTCCGTACTCCACCCGTGTATTGAATGAAGGCAGTCAGTATTTGAGACAAGTGATTGATTCGATGAAGAACTTCAAACAGTACGGACAGCACCACTAGCGCCAGGTAATTCATTTGGGTTTAATTACTAATTTATTTCTAATCAAAAATTAATCAAAATAATCGACATCATTTTAACATTTCCCTTGAACGTCTCAAATGGTATTTTTTTGTTTGGGTTATAATAATAATTTTATTGAGACCTAACTCACACTATCTGATTACAATATGCTGACTGGTTTAATGCTTGAATTCCATCATGTACTAGTTATATGGAAGGAGTGGATATTAATAGTTAGAATTTATAGGATGCTGTGGTTTTGAAAGCAAACTTGAACCACGACGAATTAAAATATAGTGGAGTTGGATTTTGCTTTAAATTGTACGAAATTGTTTGGCGGCGGGGGGGGGGGGGGGGTATTAACATATGATGGTTAATGGTGTGATTTTTTATTAGGTCGTTTTAAAGTATGTAACTGGGTTGCTGTTAAGGATATGGTTTGTTTATTTTGTAGTTGCTTTTGCCGGTCGAACTTCTTGCAGTGTTCCATGTGCTGTGGTGTTATTGTTGAAATATTATTGTTGCAGGCACTTATTCAAAAAAGGGAGATAATAGCATCGTTATAGTTTTGATGGTATGTTATCCGGAATTAGAATTTGTTTATTATGCCAACGAAATTGCAACTTGCAACGACATGTCATACAGGCAAACGAATCCCTAATCCCTATGGCTTTGAAGATGGATCAGAATATCAGAAGACTTGTGTATATAGTAGTTATAAACAAGTTAATTAGTCTGGACCTTGAAGTATCTACCTGATTTTATGTACTTACCCGTGAACTTGTGTAAATATTAAAAAATTGAGGTATATATTAATACTTGATATTTAAGTTATTTGTATCATTAGGTTCGGTCTTACAAAGGTGGGGGGAGGCTTGGGAGAATTAATTTTGTAAGGATGATTTACTAGTAGTGTAGCTGTAGAGTGTAAAAAATTTATTTTTAGGGAGAAATTGTTCACATGACAAATGGGAAGAGTCAAACAAACAAATTAGTGTTATAGAGTAAGTTAAAGTAAGTAAGGGCATGGTAAAATCCCCGATATCGATGCAGTCATTATGAAGATACTCTCATCAAGGCATTCTCAATATTTTCATCTCTCGTCTCCCTCAGCAGTGATTCCGTGTACCACCATCCAATGGAATGGTTATTGTGTACGACTGATTCTGTTGACCGTGAGCTGTATATATGAAGCCAGAGCAGAGAAAACCAGCTCATAGCTCTTACTAATAATAAGTACTGGCACTACACGTCTTGTCTGTTCTATATGTTGATATTTCAGATTCGCTGTACATACCAGAGATTGTATGAACAAGAGCCCGAGACCAAAGAAGAATTTTTGTTGGTTGCTACTATATACTGAGAGCTGTCGTCGCCATTATTTACAGCCCTCTGGAGTTTAAAAAATTAGTTTCTGTCAGTTCTCAGTCTGGATATTAGAGAAGTCATCTGTAGTGCTTTCAAGTTTTAAAATTTAATTAGTGAAAGAGGTAATAAATTTGACAACTTTTTAAATTAGTAATTTCATTTATATCAAATGTAATTGATTGTATTACTGCTGTCTGAAGTCATTAGAAGGGGTCATCAGGTCAAGTGAATACATGTGTTTTTTAAGTCGTCGTAACCTGGTAAGCCAGACATACATAGGAGTGTCGCTGCTGTATGTCATGGTCATGGATATTAATGAAAATGTTAACGATTGTTGCCGTATACCATGCCAACACATTTTGTAATTTATTTGAACAGTGTACAGTAAGTCTGACGAGGACTTCTAATAATTTCAACAAAGTTTAATCTCAGTTTTACATAAGTGAACGTAATTTAGCCAAGGTAACATGATTGAAAGAGCTCTGGTGAGCATCTTGTCAGGTAGGAATCAATTTTAGCTGAATCTGTAATCCCAATCTTCGTCGAGTGTCATTGACGTGCAAGAGGAAGCAGGGAACAAACCTTCAAATAGTACAATATATAGTACATATTTTGCTATAAAAAGATACACCGAGCGATTGTTCCTATTGTAAGTGAATCAGTTTCATCCAACGGGTCAGTAGGACAACTTACGGAAAGCTAGTTACAGATATATACAGACTTACCTTCCTGGATGATTAACAGTACCGATCTCAGTGATTACTCTTTAGATGATGTTAGCTTCAATCTAATGTATATTTGTATCCGTGTAAATTGAGTACTGTTAAGAAAGTTAATTATTATAATTATATACCATTCAACAATTAGTAGTAGTGTTATTGTAATGTTCAGTATGTTATGTGTGTGGGTGAGATTTTTAAGATTTTTAAGTGTAGGTACGTATACCTACAGAATAAATGAAGTGCACAACTAAGGAATATGTACCTTTCGAAAATTAATTTTTCTGAGATTTGAACCGGTTTTTTTGCTTTTTTGTTAATAATTTTTAAAAACATTTTGAAGTAGTTTGTAGTTCAAGAACACGCAAAGTAGGGGCGCAGCTATCGTTTGAAAAAAATTATGTCCGTTTTTAATAGTACATGTATTTATTAATGTTTTTTGATATTATTTTACTATTTTATCAATTGACTTATGGTTCAGCTATGCGCATAAAGATGTTCTTCAATTTACATTATCATAATGTATGTAGGTATAAATAGTACATAATATGCGCTATTACAATTGTTTGAATTGTATGCGAAAGTGAATTTTACATGAATAATTGTTAAATACGTTGTTTTGCTTTAAAACTTACTTGCTATTCAATACCTATATTAATTTTGTAGTTGATATTTCGAAATTAAATGTATTTGACTGAAGCCCTGATTGTGAGTGAGGTCGTGTATGCCAATGGTACAAGTAATTATAAATGTCAATTTAATGACAAAAAATAGTTATCGGTGTAATTATTTTTGATACTGTAGGATTTCGAATTTATATTAAAAAATTATATGAGAAGTATGCTAATATAAATTGCTGTTGAAGAATAGATAATGTATACTGTGATTTCTCTAGTTATAGATCGCAACATTATGCTGTATTTCTATCATGTACATATTCTTTTTCTGAGTATTACATCTTAATTGATTTTTAAATCTGGTGTATTATAATATGTGTTTCGTTTCCTCTTTTTCAGTAAGCAGTTTATGCACCATCGTAATTTTTTTAAACGAAAATGGGAGCTCAATCAAATTCGAATTTGCAACATGGGAAAACTTCGAACTCAGAAAAATGTAAGAATTATTTTTTACGCATGCACATTCTTTACTAATTAGATCGTGTTTTCTGACCGATAAATGGACATTCCAGGCTTGATCTGCTATGGTCCACATACTACAACAGGTAAAGAGAAAGGAATCAGCTTCGAGTTAAAAAACCTGAAGGAAATCTTCATCAAATCATTTGGCATTCAGTTCCTACCACATTTTTCAAATTACGGCAGAATTCATATGTGCATCAAGTGTCATGAAGAGTTTTTGAAAGTGGAAAGACTTTACGATAATCTTGATGGAAGCGAGAGTAACTTTGATGCTGTTCGGGAGCAATTTGCCTTCACTGTTGTGGAAAGCGTAATTAAAAGTCAATATATAAACAACTATGTTCACGGGAACGCATTTGATGCCATTCGATATTTAGTGTTCAAAGGTATGACTATTATTTTTAATTACCGTATTTATTCATAAAAATTATGTTTTCAAAAATTAGCATCATGGAAAAAATTATTTCAATCTATGTGGAGATAAAAACGGGTGAATTTTTTTAGAGTGGGGCGGTAAGTTCCGGAAGCAAAATCAGATTAGCAAGTCTAAATTAGAGAAGGCGAAGCAAGTGCTTATCCCTAGTATGACTGGGAAAAGTTTAGCACTAAATCGAGTTGGCGTCGCACCGGAAAACAATATCCAAATGCAATTGGGGAAGGAGAAACCCACGGTTTCTGCTGCTTCGGAGAAAGATTTGAAGCAAGTCCGTACTCTTGTTCAGTCAACCAATGTCCCACCCATCTCAGATACACCAGATCAGACAAAAGCCTTAAGTGATTTCCCCCATACAGAGTCAAATAAAAAGGACACAAGGGTTAACAGATTTTCGAATATGCAAACAAATGGAAATAATTCTTCCACTATCAAATCAAACAGTACCGCTGCAGAAACTACAATCAGCGTTGAAAATGGTGCGGATTCTGCAAAGCCTCTTGGAAATCTTCTTACCTTATCGGAAACAACTAGGCCTTTTCATTCGGAGGCTCAAATCAAAACAAATGCAAATTCTTGCAGTTCAGCTGAGCAACGAGATGAGAGCATACCCAAAACGCCTGACATGGACCCCAATGCTGAACTTGGCAGTACTGAAATAACTGATAAATCGATCAACAGTTTGGAGCCTGACCCAGAATTCGATTGTGTAGAAGGAGCAAAACCATCGACAAGTTCTTCTAGTTCTGCTAGTAGTTTGCCCCCTGAAGCATCCAACGCTGCTGCAACTACTGACCCAACTTCGAACCCAAAGTCTTCACCTCCTGTGTCCATTGCTCAGAATAATACCCCGGTTCTTCCTCAAAGCACATATATTTTAAGTCCTGATGGACGCAAATTGATATCAAAATGTGGTAAATTATCTCCCAAGCAAAAACTGATATTTGTCAAGCGTGATCCTGTAACAGGCCGAATGGTGCGAGTTCCCAAACCCAACTTCAGTATGGTAAAAGGGAAGTTTAATGGTAGGGAGGTTATCGTCCGATCTACACCATCCAGTATCTTCCAACCTCAGACGTTTTTAAATTCATCTGGTAGCAGCACTCATGTAAAAACAGTTAATTTACCAGTAGAAAGTGCAGTATCATCATTTCCGGTAAAGAATGTAGTTACTGAGCCTGGTTCTCCCTCCGTGCCTAGAATAGTCTCCGTACAATCCATCCCAACTGCTTCAAGTGAAGGTCACTCGAGTAGTACACAATTCACAGATGATATTTCAAATGATAGCTCGGAAGAATCAGCTGGTTTTAGCCAGGTGGAGTCAAACCAACAGCTAAATTCTTCCAGTGATGTGACCCAAAAGCCTAGCAAGGTGTCTCCGGATGGGAAGAGACAGTCAACGGATGACAATTCTAAATCGAAAGGTGAACCTCCAGAAGTCAGGTCCATTCGATCCGGACGACGTATAAAGCGTGTCTACGATTCATCAAGGTTAGTTTGTGTTCAGTGTTCTTTCTGGCCAAATGGAAACATTCGCTGTAGTATATAGATTTACCTCCGGCTGTACTCTGTAAAAAAAATAATTATCGTTGTTTTTGCATTTGTAGCTGGGCCTCGGGCCTTGAGATGGATCAGCTGGTGGCTCAGAGTCTTAAGGATGGCCGAACTGATCGTAGCGGTTATTCTCCAGTAAAGCGGCATAAGGACAGGATGGACAGTCGTCATACAAGTATTTCTTATGAGTCAGCGGATCAATTCGACGAAGATGAAATCCAAGACTGATGGTCGTCGACGCCCGGTTATTGTAATCATAATTGGTGTCGTAACATTCATTAAAGTGGTAGCAACTAATAAGCCACGGTAATAATTCATAATATATTGATACAGAAAAGGGCGACTAAAATTAATAATAAGGTGTATGTTATTACAGTTAAAATTGTTTAAAAGTTATTTTTGGTATTAATTGAAAAACAAAAGGTTCAAAATCCTTCTAGGTGAGAACGAGTGTTTATTACTCGTATAATAAGTATCTTATGTTGCATTGTGTTATAGTAAAGTTAATGTTTAGTTCTGTTAATTGGAAGAAACGAAATTATTATAAAGGTGAGTGTTTAGTTGTGACTGATAGTGATTTCTGAATACTACAACTTGAAATTATGATCATTGCCTGTCACAAATTCCAGCGAGAAACAAAACACAATTTTGTATAGAATCAAACGAATTTCAATCATATATATTTTTACATAGTTACGTAAGTACGAATGTAATATACTATGTAATTAGAAAATTTGAACATGATGTAATTTCTGCATAAAATGAAACCTGAACTGTCAACTGAAAATGTCTTTTTTTACTCTATGTGACATTTAAAAACCTCACCTGGTTGCGGTATATAGAATGAATGCGAATCAAATCTGTTTTATATGCTAATAAAGGTGATGTGCAAGTCTTATCAAAACTCACGCTCATATTTATAACTTGAATCACGGCACATACTTCGAAACAGAACTGCGATGGAATCACGTTGAAGTTTTATTCCGTTTCTTCACTCTTACAAAGACTTAAGTCAAAACTCTCGGCAGACATACCCATTCGTCAATTTTTCATTCAGTTATGATACAAATACGACGGCAATTATTATTCTTTCGCTTTTGACGCAACATCGTACGTATATAATGAATTGTAAACGTATAGATAGATATATATTTGCTCAACCTCTGCGAGATTCGTTACAATATTCTAACTTTACTTAGAAAAAGTCATTCATTTCAAAATTGGTAATGTTGTGGCTGCAAAAAGCGAGCCATTAGCTTTTATCATTTAACCTCATTTCGAGAGAAGCGTTTGCTTTGCACGACATCATGCTTATTAAGTACCTAATGTTTTACAATAATGCGCCACATTTACCGTTATAATTTCTGTGCTTTCCATCAGCAGTGGTACAGTACAATTATAATAGCTTTATATATGATTTGAAACTAGAAATTCCGATGAATTTTTTAGTAACACGTACTTACTCAAAGCATTACAATACAAAATATAATGACCACTTTCACGTTATACCGATCAACTTTACCGAGGTAGGGGACATGAATTAAGACAAGTAGTTCACTCATCAGTTTATTTTTAATTACTCTTTCCAGTTTATCAACTACCTTACTGAAAATGATTAGTAGCAAACGCCTTTAATTTTGTTATATTCATTAACAGGAGTGTTGGAAGCGTTTGAAACATTATTGTTGCTCACATTGTTATTAATTATATTACTACTTAATCTACTCTCCTCCGGCATACTACTAAGTCGATAATTCTTTGTAGGAGATGGGTACACATCTCCAGAAGAAATCTGAGCTTGGTGGTGAGCTGGAGCTCGTATGGTAGCAGTATTATTACTGCGGGGTCCATTGCCACAACTTCCGTCCTGAAGCATTACGTACCTCTCCATTTTAACGGCGGCTGGTGATCCTCTTATATTTTGAATGAAGTCAGTTGATGCGGTGTTATTAGAAGTTGCTGTTGTAGTAGTAGTGCAGGACGCGACGGACATCAACTCGTCATTTGTAGGCACACAGGCTGCAGCTGCAGTAGGATAAGCAGTGCCAAACGCATTGAAGTCCTTTGTCACTTTGTTTGAGGCTGCAACGAGACCAGATATTGCTGTTGGAGCAGGATTAACGAGAATCGATTCTGATGAGGTAGTGTCAAGAAAGCTTTTCTCCGTTCCTAGTACATTTTCAGCTCTCGTATCTCCCTGGTTCTCTGAGGTCTACGAAAAACATGTCAAATTGATAATAAAATCCGTCCATCAATTTCATTACGCTTCCGACACGAAAGCATTTCTACATAATTAAAATTATGATCGCACACCGACAATCAAACAACACGTATAACGAACCAAATAAGTCCGGAACATCAAAAAATTATAAAAACCTAGGGTAAACGTTCACTAAGTTTTTAGTAAATTATGGTCACTAAAATCCGAAAAACTAGATACTAATACACTAAAATTCGTCCAATTGCCAACTAAGTATATTTTCAACCAAACGCGTAAAATTGGCTGATAAGAGCGACCAAGATATTATGGAGGCATTCTCTGCCTGGCAAAAGTTTGGACGAATGCTTTTAACTAGTTTCTTTGAAGTTTAGCTAAAAGCAAAGGATCTTAATCTACATCTTCTTGTATGGCAGACGGCAGCAGACAACCACAAACATCACCCACCATTACATTATTGACTCATTGCGTTTATCTACGAACTAGACAATACTATGTATGTATACATAATTACGAATGTCTTTTAGTCGTTAGTTAAATACTAATAAAAATACTATGAATTACATGAAACGTCTTCAGCTAGAAAGTAATTCACAAAAACGAACTATTAACTGAATAAACAGATGTAAATGTAAGTATCACTAATCACTACTCTACACTCTATAGTAAAACTAAAGTCACCGTCACTTCCTCTGGACAATAACATCTCTAATACTATTAGCACCAGCAGTAGATTATTATGAACTACCAAAGACTCACCATAGGAAAGATTGTAATAAAGATCAAACGATTAAGTCTCTAAATGGAAGTCTACTGTCTACGGTGGGTCCAACAACATTTAGCAAATGCGACGTTACAGTTATGGCTACAATGTAATAACATACTGATGGAGTTTAACACCATTTTATTGGATCCACAGATTCTGCACTATACGCTAAAATAATGCTGTAATGACTAACTCTCAAGTTTACTGGTCAGCTAGTTCAGTATTAGGAACCCAAATAATGAAATAACAAACGGCACGGAGACAAAATCATAATATTAAACTATTGATATTATCAGATTCTCGAAGAGAAACTACTTAAAAGAGTACTATACCTATGTTTACTGATACAGAAACTGCTCGAGTAAGAGTAAGA
Source organism: Allacma fusca (assembly GCA_947179485.1). NCBI lineage: Eukaryota > Metazoa > Arthropoda > Collembola > Symphypleona > Sminthuridae > Allacma > Allacma fusca. The sequence continues at coordinate 28,842,538 of OX359247.1, read as the reverse complement.
AAATTCTCACCAGTTTACTACTAAAGTACGGATTACTTGGTCTAGCCTCTAAGTACAAGTAGCAAGAGAAGAATTGGAATATGGAAGAGATAAAACAATCTAAATGGTCAATGGTCAGTCAACTTACAATCCTTCAACTTGGTTACGGCATCGTGAGCAAGAACTGAGACGATTCTTCCCTATCATTGTTACACAATCATTCAACACACAAACGCGTTTTAGTAACTTCTTCGCACAACATGATCACACAATTTTTCAAAATGCTATTAATGATTAGGTTTCTTTCTCACAGGTAGGCTTACGATTACAAAATAATCTTACAAATTACAATATATCACAGTAAGTTTCAGTTCGGTAAAACCATCATGTTTCATAATTTGTGTTCAAATGCTAATTGATCGCTTTTAACTAAATTATGAACGCGGAAAATGCAACCAAATTCGGCTAACTGCATTATTCAACACATACATATTGTTTTTCATAATGAATATCAACCTTTAGAGTTTTAGACAGGACAAAATGAAGTAAGGAGTACTGACCGGCTGAGGTGCAGAAGGAGTATTGATTAGATGTATTTTGCGCCGGCAAAGCTCTTGAAGTCTGCGAATGGCGGGAGCACGATCCAGTTCGTATTTATTTTCCCATGCATCCATCAGCATATTATAATATCGCGGACCTTCGAAAAAGGCAAAATACGAGTGTGTATTCCGAGTGGGAAAGATCCGACTGAACCCATTGCACTGGCTCAGTTCATCCTCAGCAATAAGCAAATGACGGATGTCATCAGGTGTCAAAGTATCGAGGATCTCAGTCAAATACTGAAACATAAATTATTACAATTAGTAAGAAAAAGTAGTGTGGGAAAAACAGTTGACAGTCGACCAGTTTACTTACTTGACTTCTGTCATCAAACTTTGCCCGGAAAAACTGTTGTTTCATTTTCTCTTCTTTGCTAACTAAATTTCCGTAAATTCTTTTATCAAATGCAGGCTTCTCCAGCTCCAAGTCCTTGTCCAATCTCTCAATAAATATTTTCTGCAAAATCAAAGCAAAATAAACGTAACAATGCTGCTTTTATGTAATAAAACTCGCTCATTTTAATTCAGATATAGAATGAATTTCAGTTAATAATAAGACCTACCTTCGCATGCTTTGATAGAGAAGGAGGAAGATGATAGCCAGCAATGTTAAAAACTTCTTTGACCAAATGGCCTTTGACAGCTAAATCTAGAGGGGACGACGAATGTAATGAGGGGCTTATATTCACTTCCAACAACCAAGGCTTGAAGTTTTCGTCCAAAATAATGTCGAATCCAAACAACTCATAGCCATTGTAACGTGACGGCATGTTGAAGCTAGAAGCTGTAATACACTCTTCAGCAGATATTAGTGTCTTAATAACAATATCTTCAATTCGTTTGATAATTGGTATTGTATCCGTTCCCTGTGCACGCAAGTATCGCCACAATGTTCTCAAAGTCCTGTAACAGACAAAATGAATTGCAAATTACTATAATTATTTAATAATTTATAGAAATGCTTTACATATGAGCAAACTTGTATTGGCAATTTGAAAATATGTCCTGGTTTTTCGGGCACTTTGACCAGGCATTATTATTATTATTATTATTGAAATGTATTAACAGTAAAAAATATATGCATTACATTATGTGAATAATGAGTTTATAAAGCACGGCGGTCACCAGCTATCACCAATCAAAACACTTCTTAGCAGCAATAAAACTGAAAATACTACACCATCTAACCCCATTATAACCACTTTAGCAAGAAATTTAAAGGAACTTTTAAAACAATTTGGTATTTCTCGAAAATCGATTTAAAATTTGATTTTCAGGTTTTGGGAGAGCGTTGACATGCCCGTTTTAATTTGCTAACACTACAAGGACTTAAGTTTTATAATTACTTTTGTAAAATACCAAAATATTAAATATTTTTACCATTTATGACCTTTGCAGGCATTGGCATCTTCGTTTTGAGTATACAGGTCACAGTTTTTGTTCACTGAATAATTGGTCAAATGCATGTAGCGATCACTTACTCTTTTCACATCATGGGAGTATTTGACAGGAGCGAATCGGACAAGGCCGTCGTTATAAAGGTAAACTCTATATAACCAATACATTTTAGTTTGCATTTATGATGGCAGTACTTAGGTAAGTTACATAAAATAAAATTTCGTTGAGTTAGTAACCTTAACGGATGAAAATTGGTCACCAGCACGTAGATTCGTAGGTCGAATTTCCGATCATTTATAAGCAATGGCTTTGATATATATTGCTGGACAATCATTGGACGCTTCTTTGGAACCTGGTTCCATCTGTTAATAACTCTGATCCCAGTTCCGCGGGCACCAGCCGGCTAATGTAAAATAGGCGAAATAAATTCACAAACACAAGCTTGTTTATATTTCTTAGGCTGCAAGATCAAGTAAAAATAATTGTCTTACAGGCTTAACAATCCACATACTCCCTTTGGATTCCCCAGCATCCCAAGCATGCTTCAGTTGTTTCATATCATGTGGAAGAATGTAGGTACGTGGAAGAAAGCCGTACTGAGTTTTACCGTATTTCAAAATAAACCGATATATATTTCTCCAGAGTCGATCCTTACGACCTAATTGGAAGGTTGCAGGAAGATGATTTAATTTCTGGTAATCTTTCAACGCCGAACGAAACATAGTGCCCTTCATATGTTTACCCCATTGACCTCCCCACTCAACTGTTTTCTTCAACAAGCGAAAGCCTGAAAAAATATCCAGAAGCTCCAAAATATAGTAAATAAATAAATAAATATATATATATTATTACTAGATTATATACTTATATATATATATATATATATATATATATATATATATATATATATATATATATAAGTATATAATTCAGCTACATGAGCTTGAAAATGCATTTTTGCATACATTACCTGAATTGCTGACAGTTTTACGAATCACAACAGGTGTTATTGTGGACATGCGCCACTTCAGGTGTTTACGAATTTCCATTGGTAAAGTCTCGGACTTTTCATCGTGCAAACAGAAGTTTATGTAGGGTGGAACGAATGGAAAGTACGATGGTCTTATAGGAGGTACAATTTTTCTAACTATATTTGGCAAAGTAATATCAGTCGATGTAGAAGCGTCATCTTCAAGAGCCTCGTCACCCTTCAGCCCTTTAATATCATCTTCCATGTTGTCCGCATCAGACTCAGAGTCGTCCTCCTCCTCCTCCTCCTGCTCGGTCAGCTCTTTGTCTACAGTTTCATCTGGAACAATTGGATATTTTTATCAGCTAAAGCGCATCACAACCTCCAATCAGCCAAATTTTCACATACTATCAATAGTTCATGCTTAGCTCAACCCCCACCACCTACCGTTTGGCTTCGAATGTTTCGGAGTTTTCAGAATGTTAAAAGTGTAATCCGAGGATCCATGTTTCCTATGCAAAGACTTCGGTGGCGACCGAGCTCCTCTTCCTCTTGTTGGAACTCTTGGACCCTTGAACCTTGGCACCAGTCGAGGCGGAGACTCATTCCCATTTTTTAACGGCGCACTAACCGATGATACGGATGAAGAAGTTGACAATTCTCCTTCAAGTCCAGAACCAACCATAATGTCCTTGCTCCTGCAATCAACGAAAATAATAAGAGTGGTTCAACATTAATTCCACAACTGAACCTCTTCCACTGCAACTCACCATCTGCGTCACAAAAGTAACGCTGTCCTAATATAATAACAAGAATACAATAGATTTTCAACACCTGTTGTAATTTTTTCAGTTTCTAATCCATTTTTGCATCAAATGTGTAATAACAGTACTGATAATCAGTATCATATCAACCATTCCTTTATGTCACGCCAGAAGCCACGAACGCATTCAAATCATGATAAAGTGACACTGGGGCAGCAGTGGGGTCGTATTTACAGCCCTTAACATACATACGTCTATTCCATTTCGTACACCGTTCATTAAATTCTTGACAACTTAAATAAAACAATCAATAAAGAGTCACTTCAGCAAATAAAAATATCTCAGTCTACATTCGTACACGTCCACAAGCTTGACACAGTAGTATGGAATTCGCAGATACAGCATTCTACAGCTTATGTACAACTTCTTATTGCTTCTGTAATCGGCTGAATTTTACGTTTACGTCGGATTTCATCTACCCCTTATTTATCACCCACCCAACCTAAACCTAATAAATAAGAGCTAAAAATTAAATAGTATGAAGTAAACAGTAAATAGGCATTAATAAGTATAAGTGAGATAACCAAAATATGAAACCTAATGTAACCAAAACGAGGAAAATTTTGAAGCGATACTGTCAATAATCAGAAATGGAAAACTATAGATGATCTGCTGAACCTTTGACCTCATTTCTCTCGGATACTAAAATCGTCCGGCAAAAACGTTCGGCTTAAACTTTAGTAGCTCCTCACGGACTATTATAAAAATTGATACACAGGCTATATTTGAATAGTAGATTAACAATCTGAAAGAATTAATATCCCCTTTCTAGTTCCCGAGATATGGGAGGTCATAGGTAACGTTCACTACTGCACCATATCACTGTGAACTTCAGTTCCGTGAGCATACACCTACACTTGTTCAGCAACAACATTTACCTGTTGATGCCTTTTTCAGACTAAATCCCTTCGAAGTTTTCCTATTTTTTGGTTAGGTTAGGTTTTCAATTTTAATCGTTGTTCACACCACGTTGGTTGGTAATGCATATTGGTTGGTAGATATTAGGGTGGTAGATATTTGGGTGGTAGAAATTTGGGTGGTAGTTATTTGGGTGGTAGTTATTTGGGTGGTAGTTATTTGGGTGGTAGTTATTTGGGTGGTAGAAATTTGGGTAGTAGTTATTTGGGTGGTAGAAATTTGGGTGGTAGTTATTTGGGTGGTAGATGGGAAATGGGTGGCAATAACATATGTACAAATATGTTTCTTTATTGTGTGGTAGATTAAGTAAATTTCAGCCCTGCAATCAAATGGTTTGTGTAGTTTCCATTGGGAACAACATACTATGAATAAAGTAATACAGAAACTAGTTCTACTACTGACTACAGGTTTCTTGTTTATGAATTTCCGTTGCCTCTCTTGGTTTCCAGTTTTAGACGTGCCTTTAAAATTGGGTTTGCTGTTAATTCTTTAACACTACTGCCACAAAGTAAGGTAAAGGTACGCCAACAGGGATTGAAGCGTCAGATCTATTCTTGAAGGTTTAGTTTCATATACCATTCCAGCTTAATTTTTAGTTTTTGCTTTACATAACGAAAAGACCGGCACACCAACGCAACTCCACGTTTACCACACAGAAGAATGAGTTTCGGCTTTACAATACAAATATTATATTTAATTAATGCAGAAAAATAGCTTCACAACTACAATACTAACCACGCAAGGTACACATAAAATGAAAAAAAAAGGAAAATATGGAATGATTTAAAAACTTAAGTGCATACCAAAATAGTAGATCTGGAATCCGTTTTGGTATTTACACGATAATACTATAAGCACTGCAGAAGGAAAATCATCTAAAAAAGGAAAATATTTCTCATATTTGCAGTAACTTAAACTCCTATAAGAAAATAATTGGCACTAGTGAACAGTATAGAGTACTGAACTTTTATAGTTGCTAATGCTAATGATGAGCAAAAATCCTCGTGGCTTAGAAGCAATTTGTGAATATGACTAACAATAAAAGTACAATGTAAGTGTAAATCATTAACAGCAGAAATACAGTCATAAACATTGAGCACGAGGTTGCAGTTTTAAAGAAACCTTGAGTCGGCATGAAATTCCCTGAGCGCCATCTGACACTCCCATTTGAAAACTCATCTTCCCGCCTAGATTTATAGAAGCCAACTTTATCTCTCAACGTGGTGAAGTTATAGTGAGCTTACAATTAACATCCTTGTCCTTTAATGATGTTTAAGTGAAACTGTAAACAGTTAAACTTAAATCCATGCTCTTCAGTGTTCGCAAATACATCAAGGTTTGCGTTACATGAGGAAACCAGATATAACGCATGGAAGCTATAAATTGGTCCATATGCAATTTATGTACATAAATAAAGGACTCCAGCTGAACTGGAATTGGATGTAGGTCGGAAGATCAATACTCTATGGCTGGCTGGGAATATACGTGAATCGCACATGTTCAAAGTAAAGCTGGCAAGACAAACCATAAGCTTTAAAACAACACCCAAAAAACAAATCTTAATGGCTGATGACATGGACCAAAATACACGAGGCGACGAGAGTGATGATTTTATATAATGCAGTAGATTTTTGAGAAACATCGGTTCTATTATCGATTGGTAATAGCAGGCATGATGGCAAAATCATGAGAATAATTTAATACCTTGACTGCATCTTGTATTGAGCATCAGGTGCTGAATGCTCTTGACTTCGAAAATGCCCATGAGAGTCATTGCTGCTGCCCTGCTGTGCAAACAAAACATTGCCTCGTGAGTCCAAAAAACACTCTGAAGGTAAGTTGTCCCCGCAGTCTCCTATATCATAACAGGTGTTTCCTGAGTTTGATTGGCCCAGGGCATGCGAATATTCCTGGGCTGTCATGAGATGGGTCGTGGTACTGATCACTGAATTCGAGCGACAGCTCTCTCCTGAAAACGATGAGGAAGGATCTACAGATTCTGAAACTGCCAAGAAAATACACTAGTATTACTGAAACAAATCAGGGGAAAACGTTATTGAATATTGACAAGGAAGAGGGTTTGAGGAGGGGAAAAGGTCAATAAAAACGTAGTATAGCTACCTAGTCCTTTGCAACTTTTGTAGCTGATCTCACTCTCGACGCAGACAGGTTGTTCCAAATTAGCCTTAGCAAAATCCGTTACGGCCTGAACTGTCCTAACAGGTGAAACATCTCGAGATCGTTTGTTCATCAAGTGAGCCCTCATCTCCTCATCTGTTTCTGACTCACTGGCAGAGTAGCCGGAATTCTGCTCAGGTGCGTTGTCATTCCGACATCTCTTTCCTACGTTCGGCTGACCCCAACCCATGGCATCAGAATAGACAGAAGATTCCTTCTGATGCAAAACGGATAAGTTTGAGTTCCAAGAGGATATGGATGAGCAATTATTAGGATGAGGGGTAGTAATAGTCTGCTTCAACCACTCTGGATCCTCTTTGTCCACATCAATCAGCCTCTCCCGACTAGAAGGTCCGGCCTGGTCAAAATTATCTATGCTGTCAGCATGATCCGCTATCAAACAAAAACAAATTAATTATTATTCCAACACCCAAACTCACAGCAAAAACTATCATACGAAAAATGAATACTTGATATTCACAGAAAAATAACTCTTGTCGAACAATATAATCCCAATCTACCAAATGCTGTTGGAGGAGCTAAAATTCTTTCAAAATAGGAAGGAACTCTCTCAGAACAAATTTCACAATCATCAGGATCAGGATCAGGAATAAGAGAACAGTAGGAATCAACTTCAGTTTCCTGAAGGTCAACCTCCACAGGGACAGTTTCAGCTTCCAAACAACCCTCCACGGGAAGGTCAGTCCAATTACACCTTTCGACTGGGTCAGGTTTCAGATGTCCTTGAGAATTTAATATAGGGAACAAGATATTACTAGAATATGACCCTTTCATGACCACCACCTCACTACCCTCAAAACCCGTCACTAAATTTGTCCCCACGCAGAAGTTACACTCGGAACTGGTACTCAAAGCGCATATATCCATATTATCCTCTTTATTTTTATACATAACTTGTTTCTAGATACAAACCAATAAAATTTTGAGCAGCTCTGACATACAAGTCTCACTCTTCCGCAATAATAAATATTCTTAGAAATCTCCGTAACTCCAAATCCCTCAAACCCCTCACTTCACTTTGTCTACATCTAAAATATTACTTCCTCTAATTATCAAGTAAATCGAATCCAAAGCCCATTCAAAAACTACCCAAAAATTAATCAATAAAAAAATCACAAAAATATCCACAACATAATATTACCATCACCTTTCATATCCAACCGAATCACCCAATAGCCTAACAACGATAATCACTAATAATTTCACTATTTTTTATAAATTTCAAAAAAAATAATCTCAAATTAAAAAAATACACTTCAAAATTCAAAACTCTCCATTATACACAATAATAAATTCTTACAACCCACCAATAATTTTAACACATTCAACTTCCAACTTTAAAAAAAATTCTAACAAATATTTTCAACAAATTTAAACCGTCTTCATCAGAACCGTTGTCGTAATGGTGGTTGGTGGTCACTGCTGGTCATCACTCATCACTACTCAGGAAACCCACCATTAAATTCCCACTACCTATGTAAAATCCTACCCTTCTACCAGTACAAATAATCTTTTTAGCATATTAACAAGAATAAAAATAATTATCAGTCAATACATTTATCATCCACTCCACAGAAACATTCTTCCGCATAAGTCTTCCCATATTATGACTTTATATCAGAGCCCCCCCCTAACTTCACGCCAACTTTAACCAGGAGAGAGTCAGGAGCAGGAGCACGTTCTGCAGAGTATATCTTCAGTATCGGCTCCAAGTACCGAAGTACCTCAATAATAAGTGCTTTAATGTACACCCACAAGAATGAATGGACGAGAAGAATGTGATAAAAAGCTTCTTCGGGCAAAATCATATTATACGCGATTGCGTCCTGTATTTACACATCATAGAGTTGTTGTAACTATACACATTGCTCACTCCCTCAAAACTATTTTGCTATTTTAAATATAAAGGTGTATCTATACAATCATCTGTACTTGGCCTTGCTTTCCTTGCACCATTTGCACTATACAACAACAACTGTACATGTAGTGACACAGACCCAGACACAGACACGACTATTGTACCATAATCCAATATTAATTCCACTATTTCTCAACATGGTTCCTTCCTAAATCCTCACATTGCATTGGAGGGAATCCTAAGTGCCTGTATGACATGGAATGTCTGAACATTTTTAAATAACATTAATACTAATAATACCACTACTACTACTAATAATAATATTTTTTTTTACAATAATTAAAACAATTATTATAAAATGTACCACTAACCTTTTCGTTCCCTTCAACCTTCCTTAAAATTCCGCACTATATTCACCACAGACACGGGGGAGCGAAGCACAATGGTTTATCTTTGACGAGTTCAATCACATAGACTATGATAGGATCATCGGAAGCACAGAACCTTGGACAGGATTTAACTCATGGGTGTCCGGAGTGGGACTAATTTTTGGGAATTTTTCCCGGAAAAAATGATTGGGAATGGGAATTTTTGGGGAAATTGTAATAAAATTGTAAAATAAAGGATTTTTACGTTTGAATGAGTACTTGTGCATAGGACGCCATGCAAAAAAGTTATGTGTGTGTGTTGTATGTGTGTGTGTGTCTGTGTGTGTATGTATGTGTGTATGTGGACAACGAGGAGCTCAGCGCTGAGCAGAGAGGCAAGTAAAGTCGTTATTACGTGAGGAGAGAAGCATGAAAGGAAAGAAAGGTAGTCGTTGTAGTAGTTGTGATGGTATGGGAGAGTTGAAGGGAGTATGGTAAAGTATGGGATATTATGGCTGCAGTATTTATTAAGCAGCAGTAGTACTGGCTTCGAGGAGTATGGCAAAGGCAGGAGACATAGGCGGACATATAGGCAGGAAAGCAGGAGTTGAGGGAAAAACAGGACAAAACCTTAACTCACCCTTTATACAGTCTACAAAAGGAGTCTTGAGAGCAGAAGCTCTCCGGACGAGGAGAACCGTCGTCGTTTGTAAAGTACTCCCAATAAGTTTTTCTCCCAGTGTATTGAGTAGGCTAAGAGCAGGAGTTGTGTAGTAGTAGTCGGAGTACTCCGTATGGTTACAGTAGGATTTTAATAGGAGATGGGGTTTTTAGGTATACAAAAGCAGATGCAGGGAGTAGTATCAAGAGTCTCTTCAAGGAACCATGTGTATGAGAACGAGAGCAAACCAACAAAGTTATTACATCAAAAAAGAACAGAGAGAGAGAGAGAGAGGGAGGGAGAGAAATCACTGAAATGTTATTCAATGTATGGGAGATCGTATATAGCAAAATCTTCCCTTGCGTTCATGAATGCTTATGTGCACTACTTCGGGATTCACACATATACGTAGAACAGAGAGACTACTGTCAACACACCTTCGACTCCCTTTTGTAGATTTATAGAAACTTCTTTACTAAGACTTGTTCCATGACTACTTCATCCCGTGCGTATCCCGGAAAGTATCACCCAGCCCAATACCCTACACGTCTTGAACCCAGCCTCATCTCATAACGAAACTCTCCCAATATTTTCATCAATAAAAGCTCATCTTGAGTCACTGCCGATACTACGGCGCTCTGGGATGTAAGTAGTTAGATGCTCGTTGAAGGATCCTTTTATGTTATATAGTGGATATATGAGCTGTCTGTAACTTTTTACAATGCTAGAGAGTTCTCGACTCGGCTTATACACAAAATATAAAAGCAACATGGCATGGGTTTGTTAAGTTTCAGGCTTTAACCCTTCCATGGAGTCCATTTGTATGAAGACAAGGGGTATTTACAGATGTGTAACCTTTCATGTTGTCATCCGTAAGTTGGTTCGATTTATATCCCCACTACTAAAGCTTTTACTTAGCCCAGGTAGAGAGTTGGGTCTTTTAGGGATTCTTATTATATCTTGTGTATTGTGATGTGCGTGGAATATCATTTTTCAAGGCAACTCACAATTCTCTGGCTCATCTCCTTTTAACCAGACCCGAAACGTTTTCTTTTGCTGACCTTCGGACATGATGTAGGTCTCGTTAGTATGATTTCACTATATGGTCAGAGGTTTTCGAGAGGAATGAAATACATACATATTGTTGAAATCAATTTTAAAGTTAGGCATTTCGAATGTTCAATATTATTATGTGGCTGCATTTTTGATTGAAATAATTAATGTGTCATGCTTTCGCCATCATTTTCTTATATTCATGACTCACCCACGCTAGAATTGTAAACTTCTGAGGGGGGATGGATTAATAAATTGATTTTGGATCGAAATTAACTATACTTTAGGTGGTGTGGACGGGTTGGTAAGGAATAATTAATAATAATAGGAACAAGGCAGCCTATCATCATTAGCTATGTATAAGAATTAACATTTTATGTAAAAAGGGGACTGAGTCTAGCAAAGTTACCGACAGAAGGAATATTATGTGTTCAGAAGCAGCAAGTTAGCCCGTAATTGGGTTATTCCTTATTGGGAATTATAGGGTCTGCAGGGAGCATGAGCTGGGGGGGGGAGGGGTGGTGGAAATAATAAAATTATTTTATCTCCAAAAATTCCGACCACAATGTATAAGGCATAGGACATCGCTGAATATACTTACTTATCTGGCCAGTCATGGGCAACTGAATTGCCTACCCTTGCCTGCATTATACCATTTTTTGCAAAAATATTTCACAGTAGGAAAATAATACCTTGCCGTGTGATAAAATAAATAATGCAGCAAACATTTTAATCACTCCAACTCCCTTAAATTTTAAAGGACATTATTTTCGAATTTGTTCTTAATAGCTTAATATTAACAAATAACTCCTTAACTTGCAAACCCCATTCAAATTTTCAAAGCACAAAAATAAATTGCAAAAAAGCACAAAACCAAATCTTGTCATGGTGGACGCACGAACTGAACATACTACAAAAATACACAACACGACTTTAGCCTTTTCTACTTCCCAAATAACATATTTTTTAACGAAATTCTGTCAGATTCATGATCTGTGCTTACAAGCATTTCATTTCAGGTTTAGCACTCGGGATTACAAAATACCACCAAAATTAGTTTGCTTGCTTTCCAGGTACCTCCCAATGTCTTCCAACTGCAAACTCAAATTTTGATTTGTTTTCCAAAATTTGACAAAATTTAAATTTTGTCAAAAACGTATTTTTGTACCAAAAACGGAAATTCTAAATGAAATTTAACTTGGAGAGTTTCGATTTCAAAATTTTTTTAGAATGATTTTAGAGAATTCCCGTGGGATTTTTACAATCCAACCTACATACTCAGCCTCATCCTCACATGTTTAAGCCTCATCATATGCCCCACTGGATTGAAAAGAAATTTTGTGAGCTGGCCCAATGTCCCAACACGCACAAGGGGGTATGTCATTTCACCTAGGTTTATGCAACAGATGGCGACGAAAATCGCTCAAGAAATTTCCGTTTTCGAAAGTGGGTTAACTACCGTATTTTGTTAACAATGACTAGTCAACTTTTTTTTAACAATCTTAACCACCACTGTTTCAAAGACCATTATTATGTGCTTCTAGTCACAAGAGGTTATATGGCCTCAAAGTTATCAATAATCGTTTCTAGTGATTTTGGCCTCGGATTAGCTAATATTGGTCAGAAATAGAACCAGTGCTCGGACTGGGTACGGGTAATACTCGGGTAAATGGGTATGGGTACAGGTATGGGTACTACCCGGGTACAGAAGTTGCGTACTCGCAAGTACGCGGGTACTACCCGGGTACTCTTGATTTTAGGCAATAAAGTGGGTACAGGTACGGGTACGGGTATGGGTACTCACTCAGTGGCAATCGGGTAGTACCCAATGGGTACGGGTATCGCTATGTAAAATACCTGTACCCGTGGGTGCTGTACCCGAGTATTTTTGGGTACTTCAAGGATTCCTGATGGGATGGATTATTATGGCTAACAATAAGACCTACCAACCGTGGAGTTGCTTATTTCTTAGTATACAGATACTTGCGTTAGTGACAGAGCCAAGTGGCTTCGTCTCATTTATGATTACGTGGTAGTTGCAATCTAACGCTTCTAATAATTCATCCAAGGAATCTAATAAAGAAATAGAGCGTAGAGTCAGTGAACTCATGTGTTTATCGACTTAAATAGTGAAGCTCATCAACGAAGAATTTCAAGGGGGAGGTTTTTGGGATTCAATTTAATTAGCTTCATTGGGAGCGTAACATTACAATTATTTGAAGACGTATTACGAGATAAGATCGGAATAAATATACATTTATTAGCAGACCCATTTCTTAACGTTACAAGTACCCAGGGTTGCCCAAATGAAAACGCCAAGGCATTTTATGCAGGCAATTTGAGCATTGTCAATTCTGGGTATTTATGACACTTTGAGTATTTATTGAGGTGAATATTTACAACATTTTAGAATGAAAAATATCATTCCTTGTACGCAATATTATATTTCAGTCCCATTGATTAATCTTGATAATTTTGTTGTTAAAAGAACTTGACAGACATCTGAACTTGACGTTCAAAACTTCCATGGGGTTGCATTTTAGTCCTATTTTGCCTGCATTTTTCGAAAATCTCCGTCTCGGGCTTCATAAATGTGAGAGACAGTTTACGAATGTTTGTTTTATAAAGCTGTAATATAAAATGAATATTCAATATTGCCTCCCACATTTATTTCCTGAAACCGCAATATTTGACTTAGAAAAATTATGATCAACTCAATTTTTCCGTATAATATTTTCTATACACAGTGTTCGATTAGCCGTAAACGATTAGCAGGGGAAAAAAATTGTTTCTTGTTCTCCAAGTTGAAAAGCAAGTTATGAAGAGATTAGTATTAAAGAATCCGTCCCAATTCCAATTAGCGAGAACACATTTTATTTCATTCAGCAAGTTATTATTTTGGGGTAGTAGGATTTGAATTTCGTCAGTGTTTATTAAAAAAATCCTAAAATGCCTTAAATAATTTTTTCAAAAAATTCAAATAGGATGTCTTTAACTCCTGGGGAAAATTCCCAAAATCCCGGACACTTTTAATGGAGGTCGAAAAATTGTCAAATTAAAATTTTTCAGCTGGGCAGGCTAATGTCGCTGGGGATTTTAAATCGGCCAAACTTCCAGTACCCGAGTAATACCCGGGTACACACAATAGATACTCGGGTACGGGTACAGGTTTTGGGTACATTACGGGTACGGGTAAATTGTGGGTACAGGTACTACATTGTACTTTCAGGTACGGGTACGGGTACTGAAATAATTTACCCGGGTACTCGGGTATGGGTACGGGTATAGGTACAGCATTTTGTAGTACCCAATATTCGGGTACAGGTATGGGTACGGGTACACGGTTTCTGTACCCAGTCCGAGCACTGAATAGAACGTTCCATGGTCTCAAGTAGACAAAATTGGTCACTTCGTGGTAACGAATTAGTCAATAAGTGGTCAGAAGTGATTTAATGGTCACATATTGGCCAGTGTCCGTCAAAATTATTTTCATGGTCGCAGATTAGTCAATATTCGTCATAATTACTTCCATTTTCACAAATTAGTCAATATTGATCATAATTATATTACTTCTATGTCACAAATTAGCCAATATTGGTCACAAGGGATTTTGAAGGCACACACTTTGGTCAATGTTTGTCACAAGTGGTTTCGTAGTAGCAGATTGTATTGGTCCCGAGTTGTTTGATTTTCACGGATTGGTCAATATCGGTGACAAATAGCAAAGCAACGTATTGGCCAATGTTAGTCATAATCATAAGTGATTTCATGATCAAAGATTTACCAAAATTGGCCAATGTTAGTCATAAGTGATTTCATGATCACAGATTTACCAAAATTGGCCAATGTTAGTCATAAGTGATTTCATGATCACAGATTTACCAAAATTGGGCAGTTCCAAGATCACGGATTAGTCCTTGCTGGTCAGAAGTGATTCAATCAACGCAAATTGTCCAGCGTCGGTTGAACCTTCTTCCATGGTCACTGATTAGTAAATAATGTTCCATAAATGTTGGTTCCATGAAAATCAATTAAGCATTATTGGTCACAACTGCTGGCCAATTTGCGTTCGTAATGGAGGTAATTATGTTTGGATCCGCATGCTCACCTATACACCCGCTTTGTATGTCAAGGACCTTAATGCCATCAAATTTGCCCAGAAGTTCCCCCAAGTAACTAAAAGAGCAATTGAGAACACGTACATGGATGACAATTCACATGGAACAAATTGCGATGAGGAAGCTGAGGACCTAATTCCACGAACTTTTGGACAGGGCGTTTTCCTATCGTCAATTGGACCAGCAGTTCCAGAAGTGCCGTAAAGTCGCTTTTGCCGGAGCTGAGATCAAAGAGCTTGGTTACAATTCCGGATGATGCCACTTTGCCAGTAGAGACAGTTTTGGGACTTACTTGGGAAGAATGACAAGTTCATCTTTTGGACATACAACCCGAGTTTTTATCCTGTGGTAGCCCACCAACTAGACGAGAAATTGCGTCACTTGTAAGTCGGTGTACGAACCCCCCCCCCCCTCAAATATTTGAAAACAAATCAAAGTTTGAGTTTGCAGGTGGAAGACATGACATTGGGACAGGGGTAGATTTATGTGGTGGCCCCCCCCCTCGTCTATGGTCCAATTCATTTCTGAACTGAAATTTTCAGTTCAGTTCATAACTTTGAACTGAACTTTTCCTTGAATTGAAGTTCAAACAATTCATTCTGCCTCAAACATTTCAGTAAAAAATCCACCGTCTACAAACTCTCCAGATCCTTTCAGTAGCGATTTGTATCCTTAATTTAGCTTCCTTTTGTTGTGCGCTTGGAAAACACGGCCGCCAGTTCTAGAAAGCGTATCTGTAAGTATATCTGTACAAACCGCTGGTTTTCGATTCAGTTCAGTTCAGTTCAGATCAATTCAAAATTTTGAACTTGAATTGACTTGGTTTTTACTGAATTGAATTGAAAATCTAGTTTCAATTCAGTTCAGCATGTGAATTGAACTGAATTGGAAAAACCTGGACTGAACTGTACCGTTACGACCACTACCCTGGTCCGGCCAGGGTAAAAAAAATTAATGAAGACCCTCAGATTGCTAGTGGATAGCCCCACAAATACATTTTGAGACTTAGGGCCAGGATTAAAATTATTTTATTAATCCACCCCTGCATTGGGAGTCTCCTGGGATGCGAGCAAACCAATTTTTGTGAAATTTTGTAATTCCGAGTGCTACACCTGAAATGTAATGCTTTCTAGAAATACTCACACACTTCAATTTTCATTAAATAGTAGTTGGTAAAATATCGTTGAACTCGGTTAACTCATACTAAGGCCAGGGCAAGCCTGTAAGCTAATCAGACTGTCCTGGGATAGCGAGGCAGCAGTTCATGGGGAACGCGGAGTACGCTGAAGAATTATCTGGGTGAGGGGTCGGTAATGTCTGATACAGAGATGTCCAAATGAAATTGCCTTCCTTCAAACCTTCGAAGGCAATGTTTTGAAAAAACTCATTCCTTCATCCTTCTATTAAAGGAAGCGTTCAAAATATTTTGCCTTCCTTCAGCCCTATTTTACTTATTAATTTAATGCCTCCAGCCTTCAGCCTTCAAAAAAAATCAGCCTTCATAACACGAAATACCATAGCAATGCATTTAAATAAACCTTTTGCAGGTAAAACACCTGAAAATCAGCGACACAATTTACTCAGTTGAGTTCGTTTATTAAAATCAGAAGCAATGAAGTAAGTCTCATTGTGCATATAACTGTACATTTGTAGTGTTTTAGTACACTCTCATTGTTGTATGTGTAACTATCTATTGTAGTTCATTGCATGCGCGAAGCCTTCTAAGTAGCAGAGGGCTACTTTACATATGTACTTCCTTCCTTCGCCTTCCGTTTTCTGTTAATACTTCGGGAAGCCTTCCCGAATTAATTCAGCCTTCCCGCCTTCCCTTCTCAACTCTCTGGAAAATTGATATTCCGCCTTCAATGAAGCCTTCATTGAAGGCTAGCCTTCGAAGGCTGGACATGTCTGGTCTGATATCGTCCAATGAGTCTGGTGTGCCTTCTGTGGTCACGTTGGGTCTGGGGTCACCGGCCGTGGACGTTTAACTGCATGCAGGGTTCTAGTTAAATGCACATGTCTTGGAATATGAGGGATGGGGATAACAAGGGCTCGTCGAATTAATTTTGTAAATAGTATTTCCACGCACGACGCAAGGTTTGGGATTATGCTGGATGCTGTTAATGTTATGAATTTTGTTCAACTCACAGATTCACACCCGACTGAATCATAGAAACGGACAGTAATCAAATGAACTCCCAATCTCTCCAAGTCCAAATTGTCCCTTTTCTAATCCGATTTTCCCCAAAGAATTTCTAATCATTTTCAGAAAGGATCGCCTGGGTCGCTAAAACAACCCCACCCGGGACATCTCTCCTATCCAACTTGACTTTCAAAACCCATTCTAAACTAGATCTTCTACCTGGGACAGGGGAGTCTCGCGGGACACGGGTGTGGACATGGCAGTACGGTCCCCGAGATAAAAATATTGTCACTTCACAAAACCGGGACGGGACAGGCAATTAACAGCACAAAAAGTCGGGTCAGGACGGGACAGCATAATTGTTTGCTTAGATAATCGGGACGGGTACAATACATTTGTTCTGTATAAATTGCATACAATTAATCAAAAGGCAATGTCATCGATATAAATTATCTTAAGAATTTCGTGCAAGTAATTCTATTGTGAAACTGCCTGTATACCAAATTGCTTTTAATTAAAAAAATATCCAGATGTAGTTCATTCTGCCTCATCACCGCCGATATATAAATTGGTGGACGGAATTTCCGTCCACCACTCGTTCCTCACCATTTCTTCAATTTTATCAAGCAAGAGCTTATTTTGACATTATTTGACAGACTTTTCTCCAAATACGACACATTCATAGTTTTAAATGACTATTTAGTCCAGTTCTATTTACCAAGAGCGAACCTCAACTGAACTAATTTTTTTTTTCCGGGAATTGTTTCTTAATTCTCATCAAGTTTGACTTCAAAACTGAATTCAACCGAAAACTCGGAACTAGGAACTAGCGGCATTCATTATTTACAGGCATTGGTGGACGATCTGCTAGTAAATTGTTAGTAGCGTCAGAGTGTCTTCCAGAACTTCCAGAGCTCCGGTTTCCAACGATGCATGGTGTACGTACGGACGGACGGGGTTGCTTGCGTGGTTTAATTTTGAACTCCAGCGATATTAATGCCAGTCGCCAGTATCCAGTGCGAGTGCAAGAGCCATAGTGCCAGCAGCGAGTGACATTTGGAGCCATTATTACGACTGAATTCGTTGTAGGAGTATGAACCTCGCGGCAAACGCCAAAGCAATGATTGCGGTAATTTTAAATAAACATTGAATTTGTAATCTTTTTCCAGGAGACTTTTGCTTTCCTTGTAGAATTCCTTGATTCTTTGAGCTGAAGTGAATACTTGGGTTTTTAGCCACTTTATCGCACTCGTTCCACTGTTTTCAAATGTAACTCATTCCCTCAAATTTAGTTGCTCCTTCACTTTGAGTGCAATTGTTATGCCAAACAATTACCTATATATTATTATAAGAATACACTAAACTCTCCTTTCACATTTTGAGAGGGCTGGGATTTGTTTCATATTTGACGTCATTTTTGTTTTCGTTAATAATAATTGTTGTTCCGTGCTTAATTGGATTGAGGGGTGGCTGGAAGGATTTATTTAATTATTGTGTATAGGATTGTTGGTGAGGGACATACACGAAATTATTGGATCCTCCGGGAGGACAGTGGATAAGTATGATTGATACAGTTATTAGTAAAGGATTTACAAAGGAATACTTTTTGATGGACGCATGGGAAAGATTTTGTAATTTAATTTGATAGTGAATATTTAACCCTTATCATTCAGATATGTTGTAATAATTTTGGTTGGAATTTCAGAGATGCCACGAGGGCGACGGTTTGTGTACAGGAAGAATCATAGGATTTCAGTGGAAGCACAACAACAGAGCTGTGTAGTTTGTTACTCCTCATTTTACCCGTTCACAGTGTCACAGACAAAATGGGAGTCAGCACTGACCAAAGTTTTTTATAAAGCCCTGAATATCCCACCGTTTCAGACAGGAGAGGAGGAGGGTGATGAGGTTCTACTTTTGCCGTACTGTCCAGATTGTCACTCCAAGATATCTGTGATGTTCAACTTGTACTCACAACTGGAACAATTGCAAAACCAGTATGCTTGCGTGAGGAATGAAATCGCCTTCATTGTGGTGGAGACAATTGGGAAAAACTGCAAAAATGGTCCTATGGATTTTATTCGACAGCAAATTTGCGATAGTATGGAAATCCCTAAAGAGATTCATTATTTTGTGTGTCATTTAACTTTGGATTCAGTTTAAAATGATGGATTTTGTGTTCAAATAGAGTGGCAGGAGTTTTATATGGAGGAAAGCTCAAAGGAAGACTTTCGGGAGTATTTTGGATTGGATGCTCTTGCGGCCACCTCACAGATAGAACTGCAGGATATTTATGATAGCATTGTGCAAGACTCTCATGAAAATATCAAAGAAGAGCATGAGTATTTAATGGATGAAGATGATGCTGATTGTAGTGAAAACCTTGATTCGCAGAACTGCAATAGCAATAACACAGGAGCTTTGAATGCTCTGCGTGGTAAAAAGTCAAAACGAAGAGCTCCTAGTAGGGCATTTGAAGTCCAAGAATTAGCTCAAAGTGGAGAAAATCAGCTGAGAAATTTTACAAGCCATGATATGGAAACCAAAATGGCAATTAAATCCGGGCTAAAAATGCCACGACTGATACCAATGAACCCTAATTCTAAAGTACAAAAAGCTCTAGCCGCAGTTGCTACCAAAACCAAGGATAAATTTAGAGGACGAAGTGGACGGGGCAATAAAAGTTACCAGATTGATGGAATTCCGACGGAACAGTTTTACGGTAACCATACTGGAGAAGACTATGAAAGTACGGACATGTCTTTGTTATCCGTCACATCCGGAAACGAGACTGGAGATGTAAAACCGTCAGTGAAATCATTGAAGAAGAAGGCTTTGTCTCATTTAAATTCCAAACTTTACAAGTAAGATCTATTTAAAAATAAGAGATTAAAACCTCCATAGTGTCTGTAGCAAGATTACGTAATATGGCCTATTTTTTTAAACGTAATGTTTCAGTCCTCCCAAACAGTCAAGTGGAAAATCGACGGAATTCCCTCAGTTACAACCAATGTTGCGGTATCCTACCAGAAACTCCGGACGAACAAGAAGTTCACAGGCAATGATTGAAACCAATCCTGCTGTAGAAATGTCATCATTCAGTTCTAGCAAAGCCGCAGTTGGAGATTTGGTGATCCCTCCTGCTGCTGAAAATGAAACAGGTAATGCCAATTATTTTGAGCTCTCTCACTACTGGTATATTTATTGAGCGATTCGACAATTGTGACCATGTAGCCACTGTAAACAGTTACAACCTTTTTTGAAACTATGTATTAAGATTTTTATTGACTTTATTTGTCAACTACACAGGTGCCGGAAGTACGCCAGGTATTTTCACATGCACACTCTGTCCAAAATTTTACACCACCACAAGTCGATTGTTACGCCATGAAAGTCTTTGTCACCCAAGTTTAAAGTCTTTTCATTGTGAGTTCTGCAAGAAGGGCTTCTCCAGCAGACTTACTTACAAAAGGCACATGGGAAATGTCCACGGAGAATCAACTGATAATGACCGCATACTTCAGTGCCCAATTTGTGCGAAAAGCTTTCTCAAAGAGTATTCTTTATCTGTTCACATGGAGTCACATACAGAGCATACGGCCTCCGTCGAAAGACCCAAGAAGAAACCCAGAGGTAGACCTGTTGCATTGAAAAGGGCCCGGGAACTTGAATTGGCAAAAGAATCTGCCAAAAATGGCGAAGTTCCAAATGGATCTGCTCCCGCCACACCAGTGAAAAAGAATCCTTTGTGGACCCCAGAGAAACCTCGATCTGAATTAAGTGATGCAGGGGACGGGGATGATTTAACATGCCGTATTTGTCACAAAGTTTTCCCCTACCGTACACTATTGAATATGCATTTCATTACACACGCAAAGAAGAACTATAAATGTGACGTAAGTTTTGGTATTTTGTTGGCACTGTGTATGAATTTCAGCTTATTATTTATCGAACTATTCCAACTTTAAACGTTATCTTGTTTGCAGATTTGCAATTCTACCTTCACTTCATATACTGAATTGAAATTCCACTCCGATGAAGTTCATCGAAACAAACTTCTACCATGCTCAGTGTGCAGTAAAGAATTTAGCGGAGCAGAAAGTCTTCAGCGTCATTTCAAAATTCACGATCTCAAGCAAGAATTGATTGAACCTGTGGAACCCGAGCAGTCTGACGGAATGTTATTAGACCCTCCCACAGTGGATGAACCTATCCTACCGAACTAGTTTACGAATCCAACCACCATGGCCTATTCCATAAACAGGATTTTAAATATTTCCTTCTTCACTTGGATGTTTTCTTGCGTTGTTTATGACTCGTATTTGTTAAATCAATCGGATAATCGGATAGTTAAAATCAATTAATTTTAATATAGCAGCATTCCAGTTACTCAAGCTTGTCAGAAAAACCGACCTATTTCAGTGGAAGTACTTGTTTTTAAATTTTCTGTCAGTGTACATGACTTGCAAAGTCAGAGTATACATATACTGACGGAGATAAGGACTATGTACGTGCTGAAATAAGTCGTACTCCATTAGTCTGCATCAGCTTTGACAGGATTAATTTAAATTTAAGTTTTAATTTTCTCTGATTAGAAATATTTACAATTTGTTATTGTTAAATATAATCCGCTGTTTTAACATTATCATTATTCTGGTTATTACTTCCTACTGATTTTATAGGCGAAATGGGTCGCTCTTCCTGGGAAGGATTCTCATTAAGGATTACTTTAGAGACTTATGCTATGGACATGCTCTATAAGCCACTATAGAAGATTAATTATAATTTTAATTATTTCTAGAAAATAAATTAATTCTAACATAAGCATACTGGACTACCTATTGCTAGTGTACCCACACTCTTTGTACGAAGACTTGACATTTATAAAAATTATTTTCATGGTAATAAAAATAAAATAAAATCAATTGTTTTCACATGTTAAGAACTCAGTATTTTAGTAGAAAAATACTAGTGAACCTACCAACACACATGCTATCATGGAAATGGCTGATTCAGAATTGCCTTCGCTACACAGATCGGTACAAACAAGATTTATTCCCTTTCTTTAACACTATATAGTAAGTAGAATATTCATAGTTGATATTGTAGTCATGGAAGATATGTGTATATAAGTAGATATAATTTATTCATTACAAAAATCAAAATTAAGTAAATATCACATTTATTAAAGCAAGGTATGGTGGGAATGTTCATGTTATAGTGCGGGTGTCATGGTCATATTTAAGTTTATGCGTGCGAAGTCAATCTTCCCTAAAATGACACGCTTAACTGAATATTATTTCTTCTAATATATCCTAGATTACTAGTTGCGTTCGGACATTATCTTTACCCGCAGAGCCATGTAGGAACCAAATCGACAAACTACAAGTATAACCACCATACAAATAGCATGGTCCACCACACTAATGTCATCAGCGTTCAAAGCTTCCAAAAACTTCCGTGGATTCTTAAAGTGACAGTAAGGCTCCCCACACTTCAGTGGAGCCCGGTCAAATCCGTACATGGCCGTTAGCAGGGACTGGAAAGAATAGCGAGCATATGATACATATGCAATCCAACGAATGTAAGCTGGTACGGATTTCATAGTGACGAAAAATCCGGAAAATAAGAACACGGGAATGGCTGTTATGGGTCCGATGAATACGGCGCTCTGCAATTCAATCAATTATCATTATCTTTGCATTGTATAATCTGTGGCCCCTTATATATGTTTACTCCGGTCAATCGAATTACATACTTGTAACGAACAAGCTGCTCCTATTAGAAGACCAATAGACTGGGCAGTCAGTGATATGAGTATAGCAAAGAAGATAACTATAGAAAGTCGAAACATGTCATACGGCTGCTCAGTCATGAAGTAGGCTATCACAATGTATAATAGGGGGAAAAACATCTGCAATAAATATCAATCAACATTACATACTGAAAATAATAACACCAATGTACATGTTTAAAACCAAACATTTCCGCAACAAGCCTTTGCTCCCAAGGCAAAGTAAATAATTTTGTCTATTTTAGGAATGTCATCGTACTTGAAATGGAAGGTCAGCGAGAGTTCTAGCAAGAAAGTACGACTTCAAAGAGTACCAGCAGTTCATGTGCTCTCGGATCAGTACCCCCCGTTCCAGTGGAACTATGGAAAACAAACCATCAATTAATGACTATACACCTATTGAAAGTGCAGCCGGAATTGGGAAATACGAGCAAGCTTAAAAAGCTCATTAACTTTCCGTAAACAGGAAAAATATTTTACAATAAAATGACCTACACGTCAGAAGAGTGCACATCATGGAGGAGAACACCAAGAAAAGCAATCCAAAGAAGAGATTTCCGGCATTATCAAAACATTTACTGGCATCATTCCCGACGTCATGGTAAATAGCGCCAACAAACAATCCCACGAGGACCGACGCTGCAAACCTTAGATGGGTTAGCATCTATAAAGCCAAGATGGAATGATTTATTGCATACATCCATACGTTACAGTATGTTTTAATTAATTATTTTCCTTTGAACACGGTTAAATAATGTAGCAGTAAATATGAATTTCCCCTGTCATTTACCATGTCTCTGGAGACACAAACGAACGAGCGCTTGAATAAGGTTGTGAACTGGTTGAGGTAAATGGACACTTTCCCATCCTGGCTTGATGAATCCGATGAATCATCGGAATCTTCAAATGAGGAAGTAATACTGACAGTAAAACTTTCATTTTGAACTCCATTCACGGCTTTTGGGGATTCAGGAGATTTATTAATTGATTGTACATCTACTTCCGCAGCCTGGATGGAATTAGCATTCATATCATTTGTCTTTGCCAACTTTGGTATCCAATGTTCCCCGTAGTCCCCGCTTGCAACTTCGATTGCTGCAAAAATATAATATTGCAGGATTGAAAAATAAAAATCAGTAGTAAGTACAAATTACTTTTTATTAGTAAATGTTAAGTACCGAAATCAGCAGGATTATGATATGGTGGACATTGGATGCCTTCTTTAGCAAAAAATGGTACGAGAGAGTTGATAGGACCTCGGTACAAACTGTATCCACAAGACAGGAGGTATAAAGAATCAAAAAGCTCAAAAATCCTAGCAGATGGTTGATGTATCGTGGCAATAATGGTCCTTCCCCCAGTTGCCAGTGCTTTAAGTAAGTTAACACAGCTGTAGCAGGTAGCGCTGTCCAGCCCGCTGAAATTATACCAAAATGTTTTTACTGGTTCTTGGATTTGAAAATGTCAGTCGTCTTTAGAGAATTTTTCTAGAAAATGACACAATTTTTGCCGAGAGATAGAGGGAGGTAGGATCATAAGAACTTGTTTATTTTTTTTACCTCGTGGGTTCATCAAAAAACATGACGGGGGGATTGTTTATAAGTTCGAAAGCGATGGCCAGACGCTTTCTTTGTCCACCAGATATATTTGAAGTCATTACGCCCTGACACCCGGTCAGCCCAATCATTTCGAGAGTATCTTGAATCTAAATAGGACAACATGATACCATTCATTCACAATCAGTTCTGACTTGCATATGTACACATAGCTACGTGCATTTACCAATAGGTCAAGATCACTTACAATACGTTCCTTCTCCACCCTCGACTTTGATAAGGGAAGTTTTAACTGAGCTGCGAATCGCATGGCTTCAATAACCGTCAGATTCAGTAATAATACATCATCTTGCATAATGTAGCAGGACATTTTCCTAAATTTAGCATTATTGCGGGGGGCCCCATTTAGCAGAATTTCACCCGTAACGTTTTCAGTCCTGAAAAAACATGAATGTACAATTTCATTACAATGAGCAAGGGACTTCATGAACATAGATGTCACTGTCAATATTTTTGAAGATATGGACATGACATGGTCACCAGAATTATTATATTAAGAAACTATGATATTACTTGTAACCAGCAAGAATATTCATGAGGGTAGACTTTCCAGCACCAGAGGGCCCCATAATGGCCGTCAGTTTTCCAGGTTCAATCACTCCTGACACATCCTTTAATATACTTCTCTTTTTTGTCGTCCCGCGGACTCTGTCCACTGTTAAATAAATCACTCATTTTAGCCTACCAGATCAAAGAGGTTCCCAAGCCTATTATTTCGTATAAAAAATTTAACTAGAGATAAATTTGTGCTAAATATTTTATACAGTGTCTACTCTACCAAGCAAATTCCATTGATAGTCATGATAGAGACTTTTTGCTCGGGTGGCTGTTTATTTCTACCTTAACTTTGAATATGGAGAGCGTCATTTCCGGAAGTACTCAATTTGCCTAAAGCACTAGTCTATTAATCCACCGAAGACTGATCTATTTTCAAGTGATAGTAATAATGATCGAGTGGTTTTGTTGAGCCACACGCGTAATCAGGGAATTGAGGTAGCTGCCCAATTCACATTTCATATGTGTATTTGTATACATATTTTTTCCCTTCAGAAATATTATATCTACAGGATTCATCCTCACTCTGTCGTGCCTCGTGCGACGTTCACTGATTACACGTTTCGAGTGTTTTCGTTGTTTGGATTCAGTCTTGACAAATACGATTAAAAGTTGAATGCGCAAGCATTAATTTAATTAGGCTCGTGTATAGAACTGACAATTAGAAAAAAAACTTGGAACACGTTTGTACTTTTTTGTTGATTAAATTGCAGTAACTCTTACTTTTTCTGCTGTATACATTAATGCGTCTTTTAGCTTCTTTAATCTCAAATGGCATTTGTCCATGACTTCAAATTCCTATCTTTTACATGGAGGTTGAAGGTTGATTTAATCTATCTCAAGGAAAAGGACCAAGTTGATAAAAACTCTGCAGCTAATTACTCAATGGATTATACCCCGTTGTCCTAATGATCCAATGAACATGTGCATCGTGTACAGTGGATAACATAATTTCGTTTCAAAATAACTTTCTAAAAAAATTTCCCACTAATTTAAAATATTTTAAAGTAATATAAAGAAATACATAGAAGTTTTCATACATGCACTGGAAGCGTCATTTACTAAGAAGTTCAAGTTGCGGAATTCCAATTTGACTGACTTTGTGGGATGTAAAATTGGCGGGGCCATTTTTCTGAAGGTCTGTAAAAATATACACCACATATGTATACATACATTACACCTGTCGGATAATTTCACTTCAAAGACTCTCATCGAAGAAATAAGCAACAGTTGCTTAAAGGCTGAGATGCATATTGTCATATGCACGCTATCACGCTAGAAAGCGTCACACTTGAGTTGTTCTCATGCGTTGCCTTTCCCCATAAACATTTTGGAGAAAGGTGCATCATGTAGGAATCAAGATCAGGTGTACATATTTACTGCAGATATATAATTCAATTAAAAAATAATGTTGTATATAACAACATATGTACAGGCATATACTAGCACTTGAAGAGTTCAAAAACGTAAAAAAAATACCTTTGGAATAAAAGCTGCTACGGTCCCACAACCTTGTTTTGACTCTAGATCCTTGGAGAAACCAGCTGAAAGAAATCAATATAAGAAGCGTAATCACAGCTGCCCCTCTCCAGCAAAATGCTACTCGTCTACTGTACGACAGTTATCACCGATGCCTTAGAACTTACAAGTAAAAGGGAATTATTGTTACTAAAACTTTTAGCACCAACAAATACTAAAAATGGAATAACAAAGGTGGTCCCAGTACAGCCTGCGCTTACTCTGAACTGGTCTGAATCTAAAGTTCAGAGTCTAAATTCTCATGGGGATTGCAGATCCGTCAGCACAATTACTAGATGTGTGTACTGATATTATTTTTAGTAATTGCCACACATTAGCTATCATATCAGTCGACACTGCATTGTTTAGGGACTTGCTTTGATTTCAGGGCATACTGATTATCTAACTATGAAATACTTTTTATATACTTACACATGTTGACACAATTGTATGTAAGAACTATGACCAGGGGAGTATCATCAAAGAATAAATAATCGGACGAGCACAATCAGTTTAAGTAAACTATGATAACAGCCAATTGTTTTCATGGATCTGAACTTTTGCTTTTGTTACTTGGAATTTGCTCTGGGTTGGCTGCTGTAACGTAAAACTTCATACTATTATTGAGTCGACGTTTGCCTCGTGGTGTGCACATTGGACTAGTTTCTTATCTGCAAAATTCCGATATGCCTTCTTCAGGCAGTGTTCAGAGCTAAGCACTTCCCTCCGAACGTATTGGATTTCTTTTAAAAACACTCCTAAGTGAGACAATTCCAGTTTCAGTCTGCGTATACACAAGTACAACTTATAAGTGCGGCCGGACATTGAGATTATTTTATTTTTTGCAACCAAAGTTCCTTCTACTTTTAGAACTTGCTATTTTAACTTCCCAACCCCTACAAGCACGGAGAGGAAGTTCGCGCAAAAACTCATCTGCGCAATCTGCTTCTTCGTAATGTGAACTTGAGCTGGAGTTGGGGGAAATATCATCATGACTCAAGTGACATGGAATTGCGTGTGAATCTATGTATTTGATTTATAGTAATTATTTACTCTCTGTACGGACTCCACGCACTCCTCATCTGATGTAGGCAGGATGCATTGAGATGAGTCCCTCTTTTCAATGAACCCCACTTTTGCAAATAATGACTACAATTTCCGAGATCTGCCATTATTTTTGCCAATTACAATATCCCCTGCTTGAATAATCATAACGGTTATCCTTTGTTCCAGGGAAATCAATTATTATTAATGTCATTGTGCAAGAATTATTTTTTGGATCATGAGATGAGAGTAGTACATTCCTCCAATGATGGCATCTGCTTCAACTTATTTTTACTAGCACATTTACATAGAGTGAAAGTGGGATATGAAACATACCAATTACCCAAAACGCCTCTTCCGACTCAAAATTGCAGAGGCACACCAGGCTAGTAGTGTTTTCAAATATATCTACGTAGATACATAAACAATTCGTTGCTACATCTTTTTAGTTTGCAGGCAATATTAATCGCATGCACATATGCATACATACTTAGCAGTAATGCAAACATGTTACAAGGTTGATGATGATAGCAAATGTACATACATACATATAGTATACATGCATATGTAGTAGTAGAGGCTCTAATTTCTCTGCTACAGTCTCTCAAGGAGACTCACATACTGTCCAAACACACCTACTAACTACGCAGACACAATAAACAGAATAAAATGCAGATCCATTGAAACCTTCATAACTCTTTGTGTAATACTACATTACGAATAGATACTAAAGATCTATGTACAATGTAGGTACTTCCACAAATGAATCACTCGAGTTTAGTAAAATATCAGCTATAGGAAGCTCCTAATGGTAAAATAAGGACAAAAGGTAGAAATGTATCCGAAATTTTGTCTTTGTTCCATTTCCTGTCTGCCATCTTAAAACTTTGATCCATGAGCTAAAAAGCAACATCATTAAAATTTTCCTGGATGATACATAATATACAAAGGGTACGAGGAAAGTATGAAAGTAGATTAAAGCACGAAGGACATGCAGTATCCAGATTTGCTGTGCACCTTCTACCATTCCGGTTCAAGTTATAATGAGAATTTCAACCATTTTACATGCGGCTTCTGCCTGGCTACAAGATAATGCTATTGAATGATTTGCCAAAGTCATTTTCATATGAGAATACCTATTTTGATGTTAGTATAAAATGTACACGTTTTTAAAGACCTTTGTAATAAAAAAAAACAGTCCTTTCATTCACTACTTATCTAAAGGCGTATGTACACACATATAAGTAGAAGGGAGTGTGTACACTAGAGAATTGCACTAGTAATACATACAGATTTGAACTGGATGTGTTCCAGAGTCTTAGGAAATGGCAAGATTAGAAGTATTCATGTAGTACTTATCTCTTGGCTGACTCAGCCTCACGGACACTTGAACTTAAGGAAGCTACATGTTTGATTCTGGCTGCTGCAGAGAATGAATAAGCCTCATAATAGAACTCCGTTTGTTTTGAGTCCTTGGCGACTTGAGGGAGGTTGTATGAGTGACGATTGACGGATCCAGTGCCCGTGTCCTCGTGACGACTTCTTACTATATTCTGGGTCCAAAGGGTACACTCGCTATCTACTTTCCTGAATTTTAACAAAATGTTTTCCAGCCCTAGAAGGTAAATGATCGCTGTAGTTAATCTCACGCGCCAGCCATGCCTGAGTTGATATCAACACAGATGCGATACTACTAGTAATAACATAATCACCATAACGCAATGCAGAGCATCACTGAAAATGCTGACTGTGCTAAAAAGATCAGTCAGTCGGTTACAGTACAACTTATTTTCTACGTCTGCATGCATCTTCAATGCCGATCCTCCAAGTGGATATGCATTTACGGCATATAATAACGTATATAATAATTATTATGGATATCAGTGAAGCAAAGTGCAACGTGCGAAACTTGGCAAGGGCTAAATAAATATGTGTCGTACACGAAAGCCAAGCATGATAGCTATGACGCACGGGTTGCACATGTGGATGCATTGGTAATATTTTGTGTACAATTATAGCTCCCTAAAAAATGAGAGGTGATTACACACCACGCTTGGTCATACAAGTTCAGGCATTTACGCAAACATTGACGGATTTCAGGAAACTCTACTACTGTATGCTGGCATTACTTATCCTTAGAACTTGTGCGACTTCAAGAGCATTATAATTATAGATATTAAATAACTAGAGTTCAAATACCGTTACGTGGTCTCCGATATGTACACAGGTCTCGTATTCACATTTATCCAAACATGATATGTGACCTGAAAAATAGCGTATTTTCTCTCTCAAAACGTATCAATTTCGAAGGGACAAACATGTGTGGAGTGTGGTGACCATTAAGCTGATGAATCAATTTTGCATGGATATTTTTACATCCGTATTAATCATACTGTACAGATTGGGAGTTTCGAGCGCTGCTTGGTACACGCTCCTGCTTCTCCACTGCACTGTAATTAACTTACTGCAGTAATTAAAAGGTCTTCGTCATTGCAGATTAGGGCAGCTTTCCGGTTGCTATCATTTTAATATCTTTTGTGGTCTGGGAAACTGTAGGCATATATAAGTAATTACTAAATGAACGTATGTACATACATCTACAGTTAATAGTCATTTCGTTTCTGGACTTACCAGGGATACTCCTGTCCGCCCATATCTTGTTCAGCGAGACATATGTAGATAGTTGTGGGAAAATAAATGTCATGGATTATCATTAGGTGATTCATCTATTTCTACTGAAATATTATCTATATAATCTAACAATATCGTCGCTGAAGAGGCAAAATGATCAACTCACTGCATAAAAACATATCATGTAGATCATTTTGCCTCTTCAATGACAATATATTTGATTCTCGTAATCGATTATTAACTTCAATAAAAGTTACAACTGAAGGTCTTAAAAGGTAGTCATAATTGCTATTGATGTCGATTTATGCACATATCTCCTTTTTATTTGATCTTTTTGGCGTTTATGAATGCCGAACAATTGCACTGAGCATAAACATAGCTCAATGGAACAGTCACAATAATAACACCTTTTGTTGCTTCATGTTCAAATAAATCCGACTTTGTGCTTGACATGAAAGGCTGCATACATTTTGGTACATATAGTGCGGTGCTATATATATTATATGAGCGAACAGTGTGCTGTACTAAATGGATTGAAAATGTATTTACTCATAAAAGTGAATTGAGCTTTTATGATGTGACATTCGTCGTTGCGACAGGAGCGCTTATATAATGATATAATAAAAATATGAAAAAAACCGCAGTCAAATAGGACTCATTATCATCGGCAGGGACTACTACTGCCTCTTCAAGTGTCTACAATGCTTTTGCTCCGTGGTGTGTAGCATTCCAACACAAAGTGCAACAATAACTCTCGTGAATTACACTCCGTTATAATAAATTCATTGTTAAGTACGGAGCGGACAATAGGATTGAAAGCAGGAATGATTGCATGGATATTTGAGCAATGAGAGAGGAGAGAGAAACAATTTGTTTGTACTTATGTGTTCCTGAGTGGGTAATTGCCATGTGGAACTTCTTACCACCCACACAGGAGTTCATTAGCAAGATTTAGGAGTTTGCCGAACACAAACCAGTGCAAGTGTATCTGTACCTTTTACAAATACACAGGAGCTGAGAAGGGCTGGAAGCACATACACAGAGATATGAGAAGGACACAAAAAATGTTATGATGAATGCGCGTAACGAGCCATTCTTCCATTGAAAAGTTGTCTTGTATGCAAATGACTTTATTAATTCCAACCTCTATCTCTATTCATTACCAACTTGTAATCCCATTTGGTATTATTGACTATGTGAGACTTTGTCTATACACAGTATAGCTCCTCACGGGTCGAGTAGTGATCCATACCGTACTCGTACTTGGAACCGTACTCGAATTGTCGGGTCAAATTCCCCCTTGACCCGGACTTGTGTCTTCAAGTACGAGTAAAAAATCCTGTACTCGGAGTACGGTATTATATTTCTTAACTTTTTACCGAACTTGGACCGTACTTACGAGTATAAAACGTTTATACCGACCGACCCGTACTTGAACTCGTACTCGAACCGTACTCGAGTATTAAGTACACCGAAAAAAAATTTTTTAGACACTATTTTTTGTTAAAGAGAGATTGACATAGAAAACAAATAGTAGATTTAACTAACAAGAATTTTTAACTGCAACTTACGAACAGTGTTTGCAATGAAAAATTTCTCCACCGAGATTAAAATGCCGACGAAAAATAGATCAAGATTTGATTCTGCCAGTCATATCGACTGGATTCTCTTCAGTCAGGTAAATCTCATTCTAATCTCCATTAATTTCGCCCTATTCTCCTGTTCCATTATATTTTATGGCGATAGGTAAATACTTACAATTAGTAACTACAGTAGTAATCACTTCGGAGCTGGAACAATAACTTACGCTGTAGGTGTAACGTTTCATGCTATTCGTAGTAATTTTGAATTTAACCGCTTTTCCTTTTTTGCTTCGGAAAAACAACTTTTTTGTAATATAGGAAATATGGATGTGGACTTTGTGCTGGAGGAAATTACTCGAGTATCAAATGTAAATCCAAGTACGGGTTCAAGTACTTTTGAATTTATGTCCCGAACTCGTACTCGTGCTTTGGTTCAAGTACTTTGAACGTACTCGTACTCGCTCTGATACTCGTTAGAAATATACTCAAGTTCGAGTACGAAAACGGATACTCGCCCGACGAGTACAAGTACCAATTTAAGTTGATACCGTACTCGACCCGTACTCGTACTCGAACTCGAAACTCGAGTATCTACTCGTACTCGTGAGGAGCTATAATACACAGAGAGCCCCAGACCCGTATTTTATCACCCTCCATTTTTACACCCGTACAATTTCCAACATCACTTAAGCATTACCATCGATATCATTTTCCTTCAATTTGAAACCGCATTAAAAGCTACACTCCGGTTCATGCACTTCAATTACTCAAAATTGTTTGCTCTTCTCAGCCTGTAAATCAAGGGATTTGTGAAATGCAAATAATATAATTACTGGTTCGGTTTGAAAAGGCATTATTGCAGCGGAACGAATTGCTCTCAAAAGATTCAAACTCCCATTACCATCGATACCCTTCAGTGCACTTGTACTCTCGTAACCACTGGTTCATCCTATCTTGACTGGGTTATTACTATTACATACACTACACCATACACAAGATTGAATTTCCTAAAGAGAGAGAGAGAGAAAAAAAAAAGTAGTCAGAATTTTTAGCCAGTGGGTGACAAAGGGCTACAGGGAAAAATTCCAAGGAATCATAGTAATGACTATTACATGAGCCCTTGGCTCATTTACACAAACGTTATTTACGTGGACCATCACACATTAATTTAGTTTTTCTTTGTAAACTTGTGAGGAGAATAAAAGTAAGAGTGTGTGATTGTTGTTTAATCACTGCCCGAAAGCCGTGTTATTATTATACGCTGCATGGCAACAATTGTGAAAAGAGGAGGTTTGTCGGTGGAGTTTTACCAACTATATTTAATATCACTATGGAACAACAAAAGGGTGGCTTTCTGGTAGGTACACAAACCTGGCCTTGAATCCCCATTATTAATTCCAGTACCACATTCACTGCCTCTTCTTAAATACTTACCAAATTACATTCCGGGCTTTCAAAATCGTAGTTGGAGTATATTATATAAATGTATGAAGGCTTAATGAAACCAAAATGAGCCCACCAGAACGTCATGATTAAACCCAACAAGAAATGACACATCAAAGAGAACAGAACAAGAAATGAAAATGAGTCAATGCCGGTGTTCATTTTTCTTTTCTACTTATGAGGACTCTCTTTGTCGACTCTCTACTAAATTTTTCATTCTTATATTTCATTCTTTTTTTAAATTCCATCAACGACAGTGGCAGTCATAATCCGGTGAAAAATGTAACTAGTTTATGAACAAAAAAAGTGTGAACTATTTTGAATTAAAATGCAGGACCACATGCTTTTGGCTCTTGCATGATGTCTCATACCTACCTCGACTCTAATCTACAGTATGCAACATTATAACATATGGTAGACACTGGTATTACATAATCTACGTCACTCTACTTCTGCTAACCAGGCTCCTCGCATTCCATAATCTCAGATCTGTTCAGGTACATTACATTGTCACCGTCGTTGTGTTGTGTCAGTTTGACAACTTTATGATTTTTGGCGCTCAATCACCTTAGCATGAACATAAACAGTGTCAGGTCTTAATTGAAGTTATGTAAGAGCAAACGGATATGACTTTATCATCGATTCGCATGTTATGAGGACATAGGTTAAACACACTGTTAGTATGACAGAGCTCCGTCACATTTTCCATTATTAAAAATGCAACCACGTACTATATTTACGACACTTAGGCCAAATGACTCCATTACCCTTGAACAGCCCCAATTGACCTGTATCCTGAATTTAGTCCAACTCCGGAGAGTCTTACTGTCATCAAGAGTCTATCATTAAAAGTGTTTATTGGGGTATGCCGAGCCGTAAACAAAACTGCAATTCGCAGTACAGCTCTGTGCTCAGTCAGTGCACCAATTAAGCATAAAACTGAATCAAGTGCCTATTTGGCAAAAGGAAAAAAAATTAAAGCTTTTCACACGCTGTTTCACCTAAAATGACTGTACGAATAATGCTGATTTTAAAATTACTGTACAAAAACCGTAATGCGCGGACAATATAGACGCTATATACATCAAGCCCTCAAAGAAAGTCATAAAAAATTGTCATTCATTAGGTACAGTATAAAGATTAAAGTAAGAACTTACTCCAAGTGCTCTTATTCTCCACTCCAATTCACGATCTCACACGTCCCAGTCAATCCCGTAAAGTTCGTAATTTTTAATTGACTTTACGTAACCATTTGTTATGGTGCTTTTACTCTCATCAAAACGTAACTCTCAGAGGGAGAACCTTCGGTGGAAGGAGAGGAATGACAGACACGTTTTTATTTTATAATCACCCAGCTTCAACCATTTTATGCAGCCCACACGATTTTTCAACTTTATATCAAGTCATAAATATACGCCGGAAACCGCATGTGTACAACCGTGCTATTTAAATAAATTTTACAAAAAACGTAGCATCTAATCACACTGGAAACTCTTTAAGATGATTTCCATCAATAAACATTTGCTAACTGTTGTGTCACTATTTACTAATAATTCTTTGGTTATAAACTTAACTTGCAATTTTATTCAACCTGACTCATATTGTAATTAATCATCAAAATCAAGAATTTAGGATGCTTTTGTGTCATTTCAATCTACAGTTCATACGTATAATGTATAAGTGGATACTACTCACGGTGCAGTACCATTCTCGTGGAAGTGTACCATCCACGAATAATGTAAACAAACGTGATGAACATAAAAACTAGCACACTTGAACATATAATGAAAGCATGTATGTACGCATGTTCACACTTATGTGAATCATGATTCATGATTGTTATTGTGTCTTCTGTGAATCAAACTCTTGT
Source organism: Allacma fusca (assembly GCA_947179485.1). NCBI lineage: Eukaryota > Metazoa > Arthropoda > Collembola > Symphypleona > Sminthuridae > Allacma > Allacma fusca. The sequence goes on along the minus strand of OX359247.1, from coordinate 28,807,396 downwards.
TCCTTTTCACTCGGACGGTTAAGTAATAAGCTCACGTAGATTTATAAAGAATTGTACGTACAGTTAAAAAGGAGAAGTGAAAATTTTTTGTAGTAATTCAAAATGTAATCAATGAAGGCCCTATAGGATTTGGTCAGTGCCGGACCGATCAATTTGATGATTATGAAATGACCGCTGGGTGTTGGAGCTGTCCAATTGGAAAATTTCACCAGGAATTATTACCATTAGAGTTTTTACATCTCCGACTGTTACTCTCATTGTTAGGTTAAATACTCCAAGTCTACTATATGTATGATAGTGGGCTCCTTTCAAGCTATAGGACAGATTAAAGTAGATTCATGTCCTTTTGTGATACAGATACGGTCACAGTAGGAGTCATATTATTTTTCACCGGGGCATATGCCCTATGAGCAGGAACACTCATAATAATAAGTTTTGACAATTCAATACAAGAACTTTGATGCTCTCTAAATCTTGTAAAGTCTTGGCTGGGCAATTTCCAAGGGAGGGGAGGAAATGAAAATTGTCTGCGGGATATACGAATGCTCAAAATTAAAGAAATGGTTCATATTGTGTCACACATTCACATTTGTATCTTTCATATTGCTTATCTTCCCAGGAAACTTTATTTTACCGGGATTGCCACTTAATTCCTTCGGATTTCGAAATAAAATCTTGGTTCACTTTTTGAAAGCCCCATGAATTCAATGAAAGGAGTAAATAGGGATCGACAGTTTGGGCCGGTTTACACAATCGTTGTTTATTAAAGAACAAGAGCCGGGTTGGGGTGGGACAAAGTGATTTCTAAAATGAATACCATTAGATTTTCACTTTTTAATTTAACGGTTAAATTTTCGGGTTACTAGCTTTTTTTTAATGCAAGTATAGCTGTCTCAAGCGGACACAGAAAGTACCAACAAGTCACGAGCGCGAGACAGGTAGAGAGCTTTTTAGACAAGGAGAGTTTTAATTTAATAAAGAAGAACAGTTAAGCTGTCTCGACCCGGTCTCAAGACACTACATATTGGTAAAAGCTGGTGTTACTTGCATTTCTGTCAAAATCTCTGTTGAACATATGTTCCTGGTAAGTTTTAAATCACGAAGACATTTTAGCCGTCTGTAGTTTTTCTACACACTTGTGTTTACTTTGGTGTGTCCGCATCACTGTACTGGTTTACCTTCAAAGGACATCCCACCTGCCACACTATCTCCTGACGTGGTTTAAAAATAATTACGTTGACCCTGTTGAACTGGAAAAAAACTTCCATGCTGCATGTACAAATACATATGTGGTGCTTTCAATTTTTTTAATACCTGGGATATAGCATAAGACTGTAGTGGGCTGGATACTATGTGGGTGTTTTAGTGGTGGAGACGAGACTGTTGTTTTTACACTTATTGCTAGTTCCAGCTCCATGCGTGTCCAGCTTCCTATGTATAGACTAAAAGTTAAGGCGTCCGTCATAATAATAATGTCTTCATTCATGCATTCTGTCTATACAAATCAATGCATGCTTAAAGTCAAAAGGCGCTTTTAGTTTCACACACTTCATAATTTACATAGATATGTACATACATACATGTAATTATATAAATGCTAAACGGTCCGGGCTGGAAGTGATTCAATGGATTCAACTGAATCAGATAATGACATATTCAAGGTGTGCATGTTTGCTCATTTCTGTTGTGCATATTTACATTTATGCATACATTCATAGCTAATTATGAGTAATTACATGGATTTGAATATGCTCCCACATAATAGCACATACTCAATATGCGTATGCCAGGAAAGTTCAAGAATAAGCAGCGTGTCTGTATTTCAAGATTACAAACTGCTCATGCAACCTGACAGAACCTTGCAGTACATGTATCTTACATGTCTATAATAATTACGTTATTTTATATAGATATTTTACATAAGTGGTAGTTTTTAATAGTGGTTAGTAATTTATGAGACTTGCTCGCTCATGTATACATAGAATTCCAATGTTTGCATGTGCTCCGATAATTTATTTCTCGGGCAGAGCCATATGTATGTACATAAGTAGCTGAGTATGTACTTGTGTGTGAGTAGTTGGGGTGAAAAAAAAAAGAAATGTGCTGCAGAAAATTGAGAAAGGTGCAGTTTATGAATGGAAATGACTTACGAGAGTTCCATAAAGATGTACAATTGCATTGATGAGAATCAAGAGGAGAGGGAAAATGCTCATGGCACACGCACCTGGAGAATGGGATCTAGGTGACCGAATGTGTGAATAAATAATGGTTCTATGAATAAAAAGTAGGCGGCCCGTCTTGATGTTTGCAATCTCATCACATTCCCAACCATTGATTTCTGTGGGGGATTAATGCATTTATCTTTACATCGATCAAATAAATTAGCAACCCAACGAGACTACTTGCTCTGTGGTGAGAGTTATCTTCCGATGTATGATAAGACCACCGCCGGCCCTCCTAACTACTCTCCAACTTGCCAAAAACGATTGGTCTCAGATCTTGTCCATCAAATTAGCTTTTAACATATGTTTCTACACGCTATGAGCATTCACATAACAAGAACATTTACAATCGTCGACTCGACACACACACACACACACACACACACACGCGTAATACATTCAAACGAACGTGCATAAATACATTAGCACATACATACACATAGATACATATGCCATGTGCATCCATCCAGTATCCACCTTATAAAGCCACTTTCCTTCAAATACTTATCTTCAGGTACAATCAACCAACCCCAGCTCTCATCTTGGCTCTGTGTAATTCGGATACAAAAGCTTTTTTTCTCACAACCATTTAAATTATTTCCTTATTCGTTTCTCAAACAAATGCTTGCATAATTAAGACAAAAGCAGATCATGAAAAAAAATGGATTAATTCTATTGAATTTTGTTCCGGCCATTTGTGAATTTCTCATAAATACCAGAGAACAATCAGATCCAAATTACTTTTCAATAGGTTACAGGTATGCACGTACACGTAGTGTGTTGTATAGATGTGCTTGGACTATTTCTAATAAACCGTACACAATGCGGTGAGTTGTGATTGACCACAACAAGTCAAAGAAAGTGGCGAGGATTTGCCTTTTACACAAAAATCTCCATTATTTCGTTATCTCACTCAATGATCCTTCACCTGACGGTATATGGCATTCCATTACGGCTCACAAATAAGAGTTGAATAACATATTTTACATACTAGCTCAATTCAAGCATGAAAATTCCAATTAAATCTATTTGATTCCAAAGAAACCATAAATAATCTCATGACACCAAAAATACTTCCTCTATTTCGGGCCAAGCTCGGCTCCTGGCCTGCTGGGAAATGCCTTAGCTTAGCCTTTGCATCATCAGCTCTCAGCAGTAGTAATTGGGTTTGTGTGGAGTAACAATGACCGATGAGGAATAGCCCTTTGCGCAAGATCTTGCTTTTAATTTTGATTTAAACTTGTATTATCCATCTAATCATCATTCGAAGCTCATGATTCTCGAATTAATTAAGGGTACAGTGTACGCATCATAAAGTATATTTTTTTGGGGTCCGGCACGACTTCTCACAAACTCCTCTGCTTCTCTTTCCTACTTTTAAAGCTTTTAACACATTATAATGTATAACTACTACTACTACTACAGGGCTTTGAGTATTCCTTTAAAAACGAACATGAACATTTCATGTAAATAGATTCCATCCGCTCTCTACGAAGGATTTTTTTTGTCCCTCCTCGGATGCAGAAGCCCTCAAGCCACGCATATGTACAAAGGCTCGGCTCTATGGTATAAAAAATTAAACCCGAAAATGGCAATTTAATATTATAACACTTCCGTACAAACCCCCAAATTATATGAGCGTGCGTTTAAATTCCATTGAAATTAGAAATTTTCTGGGTAATAATATCCCTTTGAGTTTGACTACAGTGTGGGACTCTCCGATAACAATATCCCATAACCTTCAATTGTTTAACAATTTTCAAGTGCAAATCCCCAATTCGGAACTAATACCCATGACCTGAACCTCCCATGTAATAAGTGTACTGGGCTCCTACAAAAATATTTGGTAATGAGCGAATTTGTTGCAATCCAATTCAATTGTTCATAGAATTGAGCAATTGAGTTCTGCTTGCTTTTCCATTGAAAAACACAAGGAAAATAATAATTGGGTGCTAAGTAGATACTCCAAGCTGTATTTATATAATGTCGGATGATTGACGCAAGATATTTAGGGTTTGGTAATAATAACTAGCATAACTCCAATTAGTAGCTACATGTATCCATGAGATCTACTGACAACAGAAATAGTAGCAGTTTGGAAATAGTGACAGACCTAAAAAAAAATAAAATAGAGAGCAACTTATAATTATTCGAGAGCAGCTTCGTGCTCAAGAGATAATAAGTAATTGTTCATTCTGAAAAATTATTCTTGAATGGGATTGAATATAAAGGAGTAATTTTGAAATGTAGTCCCCGAGGTCTGTAATGAGAACCGTTTAGCCGAATCTCACGAAGGTCAACAACACACGTTTAAAATCCTATGTATATCCACACTGTAATATATAAATATATAGAGCAAACGATTGTTTTGATCAGCTTATGTCAATCTCACGGGCACACCCCAATTGTATGCCTGCATTCAAGTTTAATATTATTATCTTCGCTCGTTTAATTCCTCGCACTCCTTCAGCACTGCTTCTGGAAGTTCAGGTTATCTCTACACAATAATGTTAAGTGCTCACATTACAGATACTCTAATGTTACTTGTGTAAGGTGCAGATTGAATGCTGTAATGCGAAATGATCTCTCAGAAATGTATCGAAAAAATGAAACATTTGTTATAAATGGGTATTAGTGCAGTCATGATGAAATAATTATCTTAAAATGTCCTCACAAATTATAACAAGTTGGAAAAGATTATCTACGCAGAGTATCAAGGTTGGAATTTGCCCTGAAAACGCAAAAAACGCAGTAAAAAATCATTACAGTTATTAAATGAGTTATGGGGAAATTTAGGTAAAGCAATGTAGATACATGAAACGTGTGCATACATATGTACATAAACCTACTCAATGGATGAAACCATGCTCATGCATGTGGCACTGACGGTATTGAACGTTAAATTATACAATATCATGGTGCTATATATTGTACAATGTTATAACAGGACCATTCAGTAATAAAGGTTTGGCAATGCAATGCACAATGCCTCACTGGCATCAAGTTCATAATTACAGGAGAGTTATCATTTCATGACAAAAATCAGGTTCAGTTTTCTCAAAATGGCATCGATAGCGGTGCAAGTCGTGCCTTTTGGGGACTAAAACAATAGGTGTATACCACAGGTTGTCAAACCATATATCTTTATGCACCGTCCCCCTGACACAGAATATCCTCCTAAATATAGCTTACACTACTTAGATTTTATATGAACAGGTCTCCCATTATGTCATTATTTAGCCTGCAGTGAAAAAATCTTGAGCTCTTAAAAGTATTACTCTTCTGGGAGTAATTTAAATTTTAAACTCTTGTACAGAGCTTGTAGAACATCCCATTATATTCTGCTCTTGCAAAAAAAAAGTACCATTTAAGAGGGAAATGAATGAGAAATAGAAAACATGTCAAAGAATAATAAAGTACGAGCAGAAAAGTCGAGCAAGGTAAATTATTACTCTGTCGAGTGTTTTTCCTTGCAGATCCTCATTAAACAATTTTTACACCTCAACTTTTATTCATCTCCTCCCTTTTTTTTACTCTCATTTTCGTTTCCGTTTTGATAATGACTCGAAAATTAAGCGGAGTATAGAACCTCCACAAAATTATCATTTTAATATTTTCATTGAAACATTTTTCTTTGGACATTGAAGGAAAATCTGAACAAACTGACAGAGTAAATACATACATTAGTTCTGCAATCATTTTCCGAAGCTCCTTTCATTACTTGCAAATGTGGGGTTTTGTATTGTCATGTAGTAAAAATCAGACCATGTACAAACACAATCACTAATGGGGTATCCTTTTAGAAACCTCCATCCCTCTACATCCTTGCGAACAAGTGTCTACTAATTTCATTTTGCTTTTTGTTAATGATCTCGTGGTTTTTGAGTGCAACCATCATCTTACATGCTACAGAGAAAAAGTTGTTTTTTGCAATTAATAAGCTAAATGGTTGGGAGCTGGAGAGAGTAATTAATAATCGTACAATCATTTAATTATTTTGCTTAAAAGGACTTGAATGAAAAATTCCAGTGGGGAACTCTCACTTTTATTTAGAGCTCTGTGGCCGGAAGATTTATTTTTTAGGGGAAGGAAAACGTGAATCTGTAAAAAGAAAACTGACAAAATCCATAAGATTTTGTTAGTTTTCTCATCAAAGATGTAAAGCCCACAGTTCAGTAATAATAAATGAAGCAATCTATCAGAACTGCTTATTTCAGAGTTGATATCTCCCCTTACTGTAGATAGAAGATATTTGATAACACATTCAAGCTCATAATATAGCGAGTCATGTTATGAACTATGACGAATAAGGAGGTTGGCCTAAAGAGCGTTACAATTTTGACAAAGTCGTGATTTTGGATTTTGTATGGCACGCGTCCACGTCCTTTCTTTTGGCTTCAATGAAAGTAAAATTCGTGGGGGCAATTCATAATAATAACTAATGCAATGAACAATGTCTGTGCTAGGGATTGTTATGCGTGGAGCTTGTATTTTTATTTAGATGTACATGTATTTATGCACTCCTTGATCCGCACGTTACGGGGCATACGGCATGTATCTACATATGTACGTATATACTCTGAATAAGGAACAGTATTTGAAAAGAACCTGAAACCATTCGAAACTGCTGGTGATCATAGAAACGTTTGCTTTGGTTACAAATAATCTCGTACCTTTGCTGTTTTCCTAAAGTGCTACATTCATGTCAAATTATCGTAATATTCGCATATATCGTGCTCTCTGTATAAGTCTATCTTATCACTTAATCTCCCTAGTCTCGAGTGACTTTTCCAATAATGACGGACCTCCTTAGATACACCACTCAAGTTATTAATAACGAAGTTGAAGATACACATAGACACTTACCTTGTTTTTACAAAGGAAGAGAAAAAATAGATGCTAAGAGAAAAACAAACGGAAACGAGACCAAGTAATGTTTAAAAAATGTGACAAACCCTGTCATAATAAAGAATGAAGGTATCTCTCTCTCTCTCTCTCTCTCTCTTCAAAGGTTTTTGATGTACGAGCCCTTTTCCAAGAGCAGAGACCTACACGGTTACTGTCTCTAACTTACAGATAAGATGCAGAACAAATAAAGACAAAATTGCTCCTTCATCATAAAGACAACAATAGCGTGTAACACATGTTACAAATAGTTACAAGGTAATGAGTAGTTGAGGATATAATGGACCTGAAACTTGAAAGATTTATTGCATATAGAGAGCCTCAAGACCATAAGATGACAAATTCTTGGAGCCTTGGTCATGGTAGTGTTAGCACTAGCCAGGACCCAGGTCTCTTGCGCTATATTTTGTCATTTGTGTGTTTAATATAAATAATGTGAAACAATGTAAACAATTTACAGCTACATTTTGCCCTACAACATAATATCTTTCATTTTTCCACTGTGCTGCAACAATTTATGACAATTACGTGAAGATATTAAGATCATATATGTTTCGAGGGATTTCTTTTTCATTTATTTCAATGACTTTCTTATTTTTCTGAAAACTATGTAAATAGCTACGGAGATACGTACATACATACATACATACATACATACGTACGTAGGTGTGTAACTGGCTAAGACAGTTACCATGTATCGGGGAATTATCTGTGGTAAATCTGTACCCATTCCCCTTTTATTTCTTGATATAGCTTGAGGAGCGAAAAGGTGATACAATTTTTGAGCCATAATTTTCCGCCGGAATATTTGTATAACGAGCAATTAAAAGACGCTTTTCCTAGATTGAATCAAAGAGGTAGGAGGGGATGACGGGGAAGAATGCAAACGGATTAGAAAATACTTATTACCTATTGGGGTTTTGTGGAGAGGAAAGCCATAATTTTAGGATCTGGAAATGGTATGAAAATATGATTAGGCTGGCTAATTATATGATTACAGAGATGGAGAAAGTTATAATTTAAAAATAATTGACATGTTATAGTAAGCCTGGTGGTGGAGAGTGATCTTATTACATATCCAATGGCAGTAGGCTCTCGTTGGAATCCTCCGTCTATATGGACACGGGCCGAGAAGTAGTTATTCCAATTTAAATCGTAGTCGTGTTCTAGTCAAATCTTTTACAAGTTGGGAAGACGAGGGAAGTAAATAAAATGAATTGCAGATCCCAGAAACTTGTTAACATGGACAATTAGTGGGAAATGTATGGAAACTAATTGATAGAGCTGAGAGATGCTATTACACAACGGGTGTACACCCTATGTATGTATCTATCTATACAGAAGGAGCTTTTGCATAGGGAAAAGTCTTCAAAAAAAAAAAACCAGAACCGTACAGAGTGCTAGTTATCTCTATGGAATTGGCTGGGCCATAGTAGTCACTGCACTGATGGTCCATTGGGAATTTCATAGGAGACCATGCACGACTGCTAATGCTGGTGGTGTTTCTGGCGCCCGTGACCCTTGAGGGCACCAAAAAAATTTACACAATCCGCCTCTCACTCATGCACAAGGGTGCAGTTGTCATTCTTTCGGCTCTTTCCCTTTTGCTCCTATTACATACATACTTAACCCTCCCTCAACTCTCGTGTGGCTTCAAGTCTTTAGTCTTCCAGGGTATAATACTAATAAGAGCTCGCAGAAAATCTCCAAGGATGAAATGGTACCGTATGTTCCATATAATTTTACGAGCCCTGGTGTAGTACTTTGTATGTACTCACATTACGTCCGTGTACATACACAAGGCCTGGGCACATGTTAATACAGATACCACGGTACATCAGGTATGACATAGAGCACGAAACAATAACACCTTACATGAGCCAGGATTATTGCTCCTCATAAGTTAAACAATGAGTGAGTATCCGTGGACTGGGTATAGTAGTGCGGGAGCATGTATGTGTGTATGTAAGTATGAATATTATATATTCCATATCCTATGTTGCATTTAATTTTCTTACCTACACATAAGTAGTGCAAGGTGCACTTTTTTTTAATGTCATGCCAACATCAACAACAACTTTAACCATAGAGGAATACCGGCAATCTGTACGTTGTAGCAGGAGCTAACTAACTACTAATGATGGTTAGTCTCTCGTACATACTACACGCGAAAAGTGAAACACTTTTCGTACCCCCCAACAAAATCCTCTTGGGTTTTGAGACTTATTACTTACTCCATATAGGCATACGTACTTTAAGTGTGTGTGTGTGTGTGTGTGTGAGGAGGGCCAAAAATCTGAGGGAACCTTACGCTGCTCACTACAAATTATGCATTCGCTCTCTACCTATGTAATACATTACTTCATCCATTTATTTAGTCAATTCATGAGTATTTACGAAAGAATAGGAAAGGGAGGGGTCTCATATAAATACTAAAACGTGTCAAGTTTCGGTTCATTGTTCCTCCGTCGGTCCAGCCGTCCATAGCAGTCACACCAGCTTTAGCTCTCATCCATCATATATAAACCCAATTGAACCATTCAACTGCCTTCAGTCCACTGGACTCACTCTCTTGTACACAATCATTCAACTTCTGTTCTGTGTTGTGGTGCTTCACCTTCACGTGCTCGGTGCTCGTGTGTTCTTTGGGGTTTTCAACCCTTTGTTACCTGCATATCTTCTCTAGAGCTGAAAAAAATTATTTTGGATCGCAATGGCCACGGTAAGACAAATTCCTTCTCCGTCTAACTTTTACCATTCATCTACCGGTCCTGGTGACATTTTCCAAACATTATTTCAACCAAAATTAACATTTGTCTCTACTCAAAAAAAAACAAAACAAAACAAAAACCTTAAATTTTTTTTAAATATTAGCCGAGCAGGAATGTACAGAGCTTTCACTTTACAAACGCAAGCTGAAAGCTCCTAAAATTTTAACATTTTTGTGAATCGCACCCAAACCAACATTACAAGTCAATTTGAAAACCACAATCAAATTTTTTATTGCAAATGCTACTCAATTCTAACCATATCAATGTATGCACATATTGTTAAACAAATATTATTTTTTAAATTTTCCCTTTTCAAGTTATAATATACAACATAGGAAATATAAATGACTTTAGTCAAAACAGACCAGACACTGTATTCGAAAGTGACACCTTTTCCTTTTACAAGTAAAAATAAACTTAAAAAATACCCTTATAATTTCAACCCTTCAAATGAGATGTTAAGTGGCATTTTTCACCCTGTCACTTGACGTATTGTCATTGACGGTAAATCCTTTCAAATTAAGAGAAGCCACTCACTCGACATGTCACATTTTAATGTAATTGCAAACGATTGATAAATGTTATCAAGTAACATTTTGAACATCTCCTGTGGTGACATGTCATGCGATTAGGAGGAGTAGCGAAACTTTCATGCTGTTAAAGGGTAGATATGAAAACAAGTCCTCTTCATGATAAATTGAAGACATGGGATTTATTGAATATTGGGATACCTGTATGTCATAGGTGTATATATGTTTTTAAATGTTATTCTCTCTGTGTGTGTGTGTGCAGCAGGAATGGTGCAGGCGAGTTTGCATAATGGCTCTGGTGGGTTCATTATTTGTGTTGACTGAAGTTGCTGGAAAGCCTGGACCTGTAGGGTATGGTTCCTATGATAATTACAACCATGGACCGTCTTACAACCTCATCCCTGAACAGCCCGTGGTGAAAAAGGTTGTGGATTTCTATGTAAGTCTCAGGATTTGTAATGTGGATTGTTTTGGTTGTTTAATTGTTCTTTTTTTTCCCCCGTCCCCTTCTCATCATGCAAACCATCCTAAATGGTCGGCATTCATTGACCGGCAGTTTTTTATCAGATTTTTTGTTTTGTAGACACTTCGAGAACTCAAGTGACAACTCAATTAGAACGATTAACGTTTCAAAATGTTAATCGGAAATATTCAACCTGTTATTTCCCGTCACTATATTATTGTTAGTGTCTAATCCTTTTTTAATCCTGTCTAACTATCTGTCCCTTCCCCGTAAGCATTTGAATGACTCAGGGTCTATACACTGTATGATTGGATCCCTTTTAGTGGTTTTAAAATAGTGATGTGAGACCACGACACGACCTAATCAGATAATCATGTGCATTGTTCCGCCATATAGTCAGGTCTTATACATAAATAGGATCTCACGACGCATTTAAGATGCACAAAGCACTGGGGATATTGCTCTGCTTTATATTTATTGTTACATTTTTGGAGGAGATTTTTTTCAATTAAACATTCAGTCCTGAGGATAAAAGTGAGGAACGAATGAAAGTAATTAGATGATTAGCATGGCTTATTACAGATTTGACATACAAAAAAGAAATTTATGCTTCACAGCTCTTACAATTAGCATAGTCACGTCAGTAATAATGCAATTATATGCAAGTGGAGAGACCCGAGTGTCGGGAAGTGGTTCAGTCATATTTCCATTCCCTGCATTCTTGGACCACTTTGCTACTACCCTCACATACATACCTTCAGGAGTGGGAAGTGGAGTGTGTGTGTGTGCATTGCTTATGTATATGTATTTTTGGTACCTGCAGACCCCATCCATTATGCAATGTGTGTCCCATGGATTACTACTACATGTATACAAGAGCATGCAAGGCCAAATTGCATATGGCATAATAACAGTTCCGAGTAATTTTTGGAACTACAGTGTATCAAGTGGTCCATCCTTTTTATACATTCAATGCATGGATTATTGTGGTTTTTCAGGCGAAGCCAAAGTATTCTTTTGGTTACGAAGTAGAAGATTACTACAACCAGCTTTCCCATGGAAGGTAAATCAAAAATCTTTTCCAATTTTCATTTTTTTTTCTTTTACTCTCGTCAAAGGATTTAAAATCCATTTAGCATTTTTTCTCCCTTCTCTTGGAGTTTCCTACTTTGCTTGACTGACTGAATTGCATGCTTAATTCTCCCTGTGACCAGTTACTGGTTATGTTGTAGTATTGTGTGGCTGGAGAATTTATAGTAAGTGCATGGCCATGGTAGTAATTCTATGCGAAAGTTATGACAAGAGATGGGCTCTGACTGTACTCGTCTCGGTTTATGCTTGTAAGGTGGGAAATTCGTGATGGTGATGTGACCCAGGGACAATACCGAGTTCTCCTTCCTGATGGCCGCATTCAGGTAAGCAATTAGTTGTTGAGTTCCGTAATGGTATTTGCCCTCTCATTTGGTGAGACATCACCATTACTCTGGCTGTCTTAAGCTTGTCTTGCTCTGCAATTACCTCAGCACATGGAGCATAATGTAAAGGCCGACTGCAAGGAGACGCAGTTCACGGCCGATGGAACGCATTTCACTCAAGATATTATTGCACTTTTTACAAAAACTGACAGGAGCAGACATCGACACCACATAATTCAAACTCACGCACTGTACGCACTTTTTTTTCTCCCCCCTCCGTCTTCTACCGATCAAAAATTTTAACTTTTTGCTACACACACACACACACACAAGACAGACACACAGTCAGTCAAACTACTATGGCAAAGTAATACAACAAACAACAACTACCTACTCGCTCATCCGCCTGTCCATTTACCCTATGGAGTATCTCCTCCTTCCACTCTTCCTGCTGCAGAAAAGCACTCATTTTTATTACTCCCTGCCAAATAGTCTTGAGCATTATTTCCCTTGTCCATTCCAATCTCCGTACAAGTTGTCTCGAGTAAAGAGGAAAATTCTTTAAAATGTAAAATGGAATTTTGTTGAAATGGAGCAAAAACGTTGTATAAGCACCGACAGTTCCTCAACTTTTACTACTTGGTCAGGTACATATGAGAGAATTATATCTCAAGGGGAATATCTCAAAGGGAATTAGTTGCACAAGTAAGAAATTGTCATTCCAATAGGAATCGAAAAGCATTCAAGGTTTTTGCATTTTTCATTATTATTACTTCAAGTAGTCACCTGTAACTTGCCTATGTCAGTCTACTTTGTATATCCTCTCAACAACTATGCGTTCCTATGAACTTGACTAAACTCGCATGTTCATGCTTATGTTACCAGTCACACCAGCAGTGAGCCGTACAACCTTGCCGGGGCATATCCCAATTGTACAAGTATGTTTTAGCGATTGGCTTTTGTACCAGTAAAATATTGAGGAGTCGAAGATAATAAGAAGGAAAAGGGAAGGAAATGACCATCATCCTTGGCTATGCATTTCCCATCGAATCTATGAGTGTTAAACAAGGCTTTAGTTATTGCTCTCACAATTCTCCTATACTTTAGCAATTGTGTAGTTCCTCATGAGGAAAAAGCCGTTTGTCAAGTACTTCTTTTCCAACTTTTTCGTATATTATACTTTGCCGACCACGTTCACGTTCACTCCCAAAAGGTTTATGATTCTAATGGATTTCCCTCACCATCACTGCAAACCACAATGTTTGTACTCACTTCTTGAATTTCTCCAGTAGTGAAGTAGTAGTGTGGTTTTGAAAACATTCACCAAAAAAAAAAAAACAACAGCAACTTGCTAATCCTTTATTTCATAATCACATTTTCGATTGGAATTAAATTGTTTTAGGACCCAATGCTATCAAAAAAAAAAAAAAAAATCTGGACATAACCTTTTTCTAGGGTATACCATTGACTTTCAACCTTAGGGCTCCTTCCATTTGCACATATTTTTTTTTATTAGCGATCATTCTGTCAGGGCTCGATTAAGAAAGTATTTAACGGTTCAATTGAGCGATAAAAACTTGGGGATGAGCCCTGGTTTGATCGTCAATCTCTTTGAAAGAGGGTTAAAGTAAAAGGGTTGTAAAATATTCACCATGGTGGCCGACGGAGGTGTTGGACAGGCCTCTGAGATTGCTACATGCATAACTTTCCAGCTATCTACCCCTTGCTGATTTAATTCTTTTAATTTCCTTATACAGCCTTTTTAATGCAGGTGTACAACACACACACACACACACACACACACACACACACAACCCCTGAGACTTTACGATCTTGTACACATTGCTCAAGATGCTGGCAGTGTTTACAACACTCATGTAGATACATTCGAGTAATTTCCCTGAACACAATTGCCCTTTGATTCCCATGCGATAGGACTTATATGTATGTAGTTAGCATCTTGTACAGAGATATCATCACACGGCAAAGATAAAAGTATCATTTACTTATGTAGTCGTGGGGTAACTCAGGAGACGTGTAAGACAAGACATCCAGAGTAAAATTTAAATTATTTTATTGCCCCTGTTGACGTCTATATGTTTCATGAGGGTTTGGGCTCTTTCTACTGTGAACAGATCGTGTCCTACGTGGCGGACAAGGCCGGATACCGTCCACATATCCAGTACATTGGTAAAGGGGTTCATCCACCACCTCCACCAACCTATGCAAATGTCAAAATCCCTCATCAATATGTTGAACCCCTCGTGGCAGCAGCTCCAGTCCTTCAAGGTCCTCCTGTCCTAGCCGCCCAAGTTCCTGTCACTATCCCTCACGGGCCGGAGTATGGGCATCACTATGGAGGGGACTACGGCTATGACACCGTCCTCTCACCATCCAGAATATCCAAGAAAAGGGCTCTCCTCTATGACCGAACATTGTTCCGCCGAGACATTCCCAAGCCACCTACGCCGCCAAGGAAATAAAATCGCAGTAAAAGAGTAAAAACGTATAAATCTTTAATATATTGTAACTGAAGGTAGGAAAAAAAAGAAAGGGTACTTACCTTTTTATTATCGGGTGCTTTTTTTTTTATTACTGTGCGAGTTCACTATGTACTTATACATTTATGACTACTTACACATAGACCACATTTACTCTACAAATTACCGTGCAAATGGGTGCACCTTCATACTAAATGACTATATGTTTGCACATTGTAAAAATTGTAATGGACACACAAATCCTGCCAGACCCAAAATAACACAATGCAAGTCTACTTATACCCTCACAGCTTTGGTGGATATACGGCTCGTATGTAAGTGTAAAGTAATTACGCACTGTAAAAAAAATCATTCAAGCTTCAGTATTGACAAGAATCTGTGAGTATTTATAATTTTAGCGTTCAATGTGTGCGGTGCCCTTGTAATTAATTTCTATGCATTTTAAGCATACATACACTTCATGAATAGCAGTACATTTACAATTAGTAGATACTTAAATGATAGTCTTGAGGTAGAGTATAATTTACAGCAGAGCTACGTATTTAAGGCGCCATAGCTTATAGTGTCGCAGTTAGTATATGTCTAATTACTTAATGTACATAAATAAGCCAACTATTCAATTACTGTACTCTTTATGATTTTAGCCATAACCCCCTCTCTCTCGCCCCCCCCCAAGTCTCTATACCTTCATTATTGTACTAGTAGCAGAGCCCTCGTGGGAAAATAATTTTCTTTAAATATTTCGGGGTTCAAAATCATGTGGAGTCTCGTGTGTAAAACAAATCTGTGCATACAGATATGGATGTATGTATGTAAAGGTAGGATCCGTGGGATGATAAGTTGGTGAAAAGTGAGAAGTGCCTTGTACATAGAAGAAAGTATGTTGATGCATTGGAATGTTATGTATGTAATGTGTACTCCGTCCTGTTCCCTATTAATGATAATGCGCACCAACAGCAATAAAAACAACACGTAAGAAAAACTGCAGGATTTCTAACTTGTTATGAGGGAAATATTTGACAAGAAATGATAGCAATTTATTGTTTTTTTTTTCTACCTTCATATATTTTACTCGGTAATTCCATTGAACTTATACCTCACAATCAGTCAGTGGTAAAGTACATTCGTATCGTGAACGACATGGTTCCTTCGGCATTCCCCTCATCTCCTGGTCCTCTACTTAAATTTTCCTTTGTATTATCTGTACTTCAAATATATCTTACTTGGTCCTATTTAAAATAAATACCTCTTTACTAGGAAAGCTAGTAGATCAACTTTGTAAGTAAAAGGAAATGTTTTGAATTATCCACTGAAACAAATTGCGGACGAAAGCTGTAGTAGTAGTGCACACGCATGCGATTATATTTATGTATGGTACACTTGTTCACATCTCATGTCCAATCCTCAAAATCGTGTACTCTTGTAATACTTCAAAACTGTAGAAAATCTGGATTTAAAATTACCCCTACCATGGTACGTGTGTGTTATGGTTGTGTAATGCAAAAACAACATCCGAACAATAAATAAACTGTTTCAATTTCACGTGAAAAAAAACTAAATAATGCATTGTTTGGGAGTAAATTGCAACTTTTATTCCATATTAAACTAATCAAGGAAACTAGACGGTTTGGGAAGATTGTTTCATCAAGTCGCTGCTCTTTTTATCTATCGGATGAGTTGCTCAAGGTGGACTGAATTTGCTTGAGTATAATGACATACATAGACATATGAGGGGATCCCAAATAGTAATAATCCGTAGACACAATGAGCTACAAAAAAAAATCAAACTACTAATAAAATCTCAATACTTTATTGAGTCATTGTCATTTGGATTACTTTGGTAGTAACTACATTTACATGATTCGTTATTGACGCATTCACCCACATATTTATTATTATTGCCCTCGCTCCCAGCCCAGTACAAGTATGTACATAGCCTGTGCAATTGAGTTTTTCCTCGCAGAAATAATCTCCTGCTATGAAGCAATAACTTACTTTTACTGTAAATTTTGGCTAAACTTGCGAACAAAAACTTTTACTTTCCTTCAGACTTGAGTCCATTCAGAATTTTATTCTTCCCAAAGTTCATTGTCACATTGCTGGTGAGTAGATTCTCAAAGCTCAAGTGTCCATCGTATAGTTAACTCTTATTTACTTTTACTCCTCTGTATACAAGATCTATGCCTGCGTTTCTTGAGCATAGTAAACTGTAGAATTGAACACAAATCAAGGATTTGGAGCATGAGGATATTAAATTTGCCATAAATTTGGTCATTATTTCAAATTAATCCACTGGTGCACATTTGCACAAGATTTAATGTGAGCATTGTAACTAATTTCTTAAGCATCTTTCTGCAGAGTATTCTCTTTAATTTTTTGTAGATCCTAGCATTATTTTCTTCGGTTGTTAAAAAACTGTAAAGAACTGAGCCTCAGAAGGATTTGAATAAAAAGTAATGGGTGAGTTATACACGGACATCAAGCAAACGGTTATTGCACAGAAACTAATCCATTTGAAATATGTTCTTGTTAGTGCTTGCATTTAAAGTCTCTGCACACGTACATATGTACAAAATGCATGATTGTCTAAAATGTAGAAATGTGGATGTATAATTACACATGCATAAAAATAAAGACAGTTTTCAGACTAAACTTTATATTCCTGCTTAAGGAAATAAACGTTCAGTTTTTTTATACGCTTTCAAACCAAACGTATTTCTACAACCAATCTTAAATTTCACAACAAATACAAGAACGAAGGAGCATCAAGCTGCATTATTCCCTTCAAACCTTCATTCAGTCTATCGTTTGGAGAAGAAAATAATATGAGTGCATGTTTTAGACCCGGAATTGGACAAACAAGGAGATATCTGTATTTTCTACCTCGCATGGATTCCTTATATCAATAGCTTGACTTGCCATTTTTGGAAAAGGAGACCTGAACGAAGCTACTACTTGGCAGTTGACACTCAATAGCTTTTTAAATGGAAGTGACAAGGAAAGGTTTCTACCATTATTTGCATTTCAGTGATAATTTTAATAAAAGCAGACTACTATAAGTACATTCTCACCTTTTGCGTTTCACATCTCTATCAACATTGGGTCGACTTTGTAAGTACCTTCAAGTTCTGATAACGAAAGTCCTGCTGTTACTAAAACTAATTTAGTCATTTACCTCCAGAATTTACCAGTGGTTTAGTAGAGTTCCAGGCAGGAGACAGTTTAAAGTTAGTTTTGTAGGTTAGGTAGGTATACGAGGGAGAGAGTAGTTAGTAATATTAATTATTTTTCAATTAAGTAATTATACATTACACTCGAATGCGTAATAATAATTAAAATGATCGAGGAAACAAAAGGGAGAAAAGGGCTGAGCTCACGGAATTCTCAATGGAGAATCTGGAGCTTGTGGTCAAGTGAGATGAGCAGTCTTTGGAAGAATTACTGTTTGGGTTTGAATGAGGGGAAAAGTATTTCAGTGGATAAAATGGAGTATTTCTTTTCATCTGTGATTCGGGAATTGGATGGGGCTACGATCGAGTTTCCTCAAGAACTATTCATCAAGCAGTCTAGGATCGTAAGTTGTACACATTTTGAATGAACCTTGAATTAAAATTCTTTGAACACTGTCTTTTAATGATGGATTTGTAAGTTCCAGTTTTTTGACCTTGACCGATACGTGCCTTGTATTTATTAAATTTACTTAATTATTATAGCCTATTTTATTCACCTCTTTGCTAGTTCCTCGTGCAGCCATCTACCCAAGACAGGTTTTCGTTTAACCAAGGAGATAGTGAATTCCAGCTTGATGGCACGGAACTTTTACGGAGAATCTCTTCTGCTGGGAAGTCTGGAGAAAAGTTTGCGATCGCTAGTTATGGTGACCTCGCAGTGATTCTAGACAAATCTTTCACAAGCACTGAGATTTGGATTGTACATGGAGGAGTCGCAGTCCAGCCATTTGAGGCCGTTTTTTGCGGTGAAAAGGACTCTCGATATAACACCATCAGTTCACTGCTACTCAATAAAGCTAATTTGCAAAAACGCTCTGAAGTTATCAGAATCCATATTGAAGAAGTAAGTGCTGGTATAAAGGAAGTGTATTTAGAATCTAATACCGAAGCTTTTGAAAGGATTAAAATATTTTTATATAATACTATTTTTGGTGACAGGAAGGATCCCATCCTATTGACTTACTCTTGGAAGACATGAGACCTGCTGCTTATGAGGATTTTTTCAAGTTTTCTTACACAGCAAAGGAAGGGAAGGAAACACGTAGTGTTACTCGAACAGGAGAAATTCGCTCTAATATTGCTTATAAAACGTGTGTTTGGCTACTTAATCTCGTTAATTGGACTTAAAAAATATTATAATTTTTGGATATTTAGATTTTCATCCCATTATTAAGGTTTAAATACAACGAATTGAAGTATGCATGTACTGATCTAATTTTTTTCAA
Source organism: Allacma fusca (assembly GCA_947179485.1). Classification (NCBI taxonomy): domain Eukaryota; kingdom Metazoa; phylum Arthropoda; class Collembola; order Symphypleona; family Sminthuridae; genus Allacma; species Allacma fusca. Next base: position 28,788,133 of record OX359247.1, on the reverse strand, counting down.
ATACCATAGGGAATTAGATCGATGGTGCTTCCCAATATTAACCCCAACAGAAGCTAGCAAAGTATATAGTTTTTTTTTAACCAATGACTGGGCTAAAGATCCTTGCTGGGCCGATGGTGATAAAATCACCATTCCGATGAAATCGATGAAATCCCCGTTGGAGCCAAGTCAAAAATTCACTTCACCTATTTTCACTTCCAAGTATGCACAAGATGAAGTATTGAACAAAAAGAAGGCGTCAGGAGAAAAAAAGAAGAAACGACGATTCTTCAATGTTTATATGCTGTGGGGTTCTCTTGCCATAATTGTGCTACTATTAGCAGTAATTAAGAAGGATCATATGCAAGAATATTATTCGGAATTTAATTCAAATTTGAATGCCACCCGAACGTTAAAAGAATTATTCTGTTCTGAATATAATCTTGAGGCAAAACAGGAAACAGAAATTTGAATGAAAAAACCAGGAATATGTGCATATCTTGAAATTGAGGTATTGATTGATACTGAATTGCTTGAAATTCCACTCAAGTTTATTTCTAGTCCTAGTGACAGCAATAGATAGATGCTGAAGTAGTAGATGTAGAATTTGATTAAATCGTAGATTTATAAATACTGTTGTTTCTCAATAAATATTTACACTCAGGTTTCGTTAATAAATTACACATTGAAATTTTGTTCAAACCAATTTGGGTTCTGGTGCTCTTTTAGAGCCTGAAGAAAAAATTCCTTTCACCTTATTCATGGAAAAAGTCAAGCGAAAAAATGTCCGAATTTCTGGCTGTAGGAGTTATTTTCATAATGTGGAGTTAATGATGTTTCTTGAATCTTTAAAGAAAATTTGTCAATTTATTTAAGCTTAAATTTCAAAAATTGATTGCAGCAAATTTTATCGTATTCTCAAAGCGTGTATTGTTGAACTCCCCGCGTTGGCATTATTTAGGAATAAAAATAAATTATTAAAATAAAGTACGTTGAGTACTTACTATAAATATAGGGCATTAGACAAGATTGGACTCAGATTTTCAGAACATGAACCACTGAATAGTAACCCTGGCAACCGTTGTAAGTTTTTAGAAATTGAATAGAATTTTATTTTTTAAATTGGTCTTCTCAAGTAGTATTTAATTTTGAAAATCAACAGCTTGAGAATCCCTGCCTACACAAGCCTCATAACTGGTTATCTATTTGTACTTAGGTTGAAAACCTTAGACTTTACCACATTTCCAAACTCATGGTGCAGCCATCTACCAATAACTGGATTTGATTTGTTTGTGGAACAAGTGAATTCTAGTTCACTGCAATAAATTACAGGGCATGTGCGACCTTAACTATTAATTTCTAGCTTATTGTTAGCGAGGGATATTCCCTCTACTGTTATATAATTTGGTGTACTAGGATGAAAATTTCATACAAATCCATTTAGCAAAGTGTAATGTATCTCTCATTCGAACCGTCGTCATGACTCAAAAACAATTTATGGTTTTGTTAGATGGGTTTTAAAAATTTGAGCCACCTATTTTATTATCAGCTAAATATTTTGACAAATTTTGTGACAAAGATTCCCGTCGTCGGTATATTGCGATCAGTGATTGCATATCACTGCACTTTATTTGACACATTAATTTTCTCACACTCATCCATATAATCTCTACATCAGGGACTCTTAGTGATTTCGAAAAGAACTAATTTTTAATCAGTATTTTAGATCTTAAATCTATGTAGTAACATCTGTACAGTTATAATTAGACACCAAAAAAAGGTGTTTAACATAATTACATATGCATTTACCGAAAAATATTGTAATGCACTCTCACTGTATAAGAAATTCACTTGAAAGAGGGTTTGGAGAACGTGTGCCTATCTCATCCTTGGATATCGGTTTTTCAAAACTCGAATACTCTCTCCATTTTTATCGCGAATAAATATTTTTTAATTATTAATTTTAAATTAATCGTAAATAAATGCTACGGTTAATTTAACATTTGGCAAACCAATAAAGTGGTAACACTTTGATTTCTAAGATTAAACTTAAATGAAATAAAATACATCTGTACATCAAAGTAGCAAATAAACCATGGTAATTTTGTCTCACAAAATTTGGCGTAAGACATGTTACTAACTCAATTTTATGTATCAAGGACGCATTGACCTCACCGGGCTTCAATAAAATGCGGGATGGTAGGATGAAGCCCACCTCACCTTTTGAGAAACAATTTTGTAAAGCTTTGTTCTCACTCCCAAAGAATAGAAAGTTTGACTCCAAATGAACCGATTTCCTGAGACTGTTAAATATTGATGGGACTCGATCATAGAGTGTCAGAAACAATATTGGTATCAGCTGCTAATAGAAAATTCTTTGAAAATTTTATTTATTTTTCATTCATTTATTCAGCAATCAGTTTCATCCATACTGATTGCCAGTAGGCTTGACTCAAGCGTGGTTTAGTTTATGGACAAAATTCCGTGTAAACATAACATTCGGCATAACAAATACTGGTGTTGTTACGCAGTAAGCGTACAGATACACGTGTAAAGCAAGGGATGATATCAATTATTATCTTTTGAAATCTGGAAGTTTTAGGTATTAGAGCTGTGAGTGATTGCCAATCTCAGATGCAACAATTCATCTTACAGAATACCAACAACATTGGAAAGCCGATAATAATTATATTTGCATCTGAGCTGATGAAGCATCTACCATTAAATCGTCCAAACACCTGAATCAAAACACAGACTGACAGTTGTCACTGCAAGTCTAGTTAAGGTACAGAAACTAATAATTATTTATTCATTGAAATTGACGCGTCTTGATAGATAAATCCATCCAGTTTGTTATGAATGCAAATTATGCAAACAAGGACATGTCTTTTAAATTATCAAAACTAGTAGGTATAAAAGACGAATTACCTCAAAATCAATTTTTTTTAAACTTTCAACCTTTATCCAAATTGATTATGGCCTCCATATCTGGAAAACTGTCGCCACCTCAGTGTTCTGGAAATGTATCTCACTAAATGTTGTAACTCTCATTACGGTTTTAACAAACATGCTTATACATGTTCTACGTAAACTAAACGTTACATGAATGTTTCCTACTGATATGTTCACTCGTTATGAGACAATTTGACTACTGACGAAGTATAAAAGACACGATTATTATGGTCGCTGTGATAAAAATACTCCACATGTAGAATGACCAACTTCGATCTCTGGAACAAATAACAGAGACTCCGTCTGAGAGATCTACAAGTCGTAAGCATTTAATATGAGTATTAATCAGATCTTCATTCTTTCATAACTTTTTTCAGTACTGAGCAGCGTCAATAGGAAATTTCATTACCGATCAGGTCCACTTACAAACAATTGTTAAATATTTCCAGCAAGCTCAACTGAGCTTGAGGTTGTAAGTTACTACAGTATATCATGAACTATCATGACTTAAGATGTTATTATACTTCATCCAAGTAATTGTTAGAATCCTGCCCACCCTGTGGGCTCTACTCCCAGTCACTTCAAACTGTATGGGATTCCTATAGGATGCAATTTCTGTGAGAAAATGTACCAGAAATCCCACAAGCCATATAGGATCTTATAGAAATCATTCAGCTCGTCAGAAACTGGCACGCGATTCTTATAAGATATAGTACCATAGGAAGTTTTCAGAAAAATCCCATAAGCTGAGGGTACCATAGGAAGTTTTTAAAGAAATCCTATAAGTTGGGTGCCGCATATCCAGCAAGTTCGAGTTCTATAGGACATTTTCAGAAAAATCCTATGGTTTCGGGTACCATAGGACATTTTTAGAAAAATCCTGTACTTGCTTTGACAAGGATTCTGCGCTCCTCATCGTTTGTACAAGACATATATTATAACCGCCAAATTCGCCATACTTAATCAACAGCAGTTGTCATTCACGTGTTCTTTGGTTGTGATGAACACCAAATCGACTTACCTGTTCTTTAGATTGTTTCAATTTTAACTTACAATTAGTAATAGTAAGACAAGCGGAAAATATAACCAGTGTGTGATTGTTATTGTTCTTTTTTTCAATTTATACGTGAAATTATTTACTTGTGGCTGCAATTTTATTTTCTAGTGTTACATGTTATTTCTACATAGAACTGCAGTGTAGGGTGTATTACTATTGACAATTTGAGGAAATGTATATGTATGAAAACGTTAATGGCAGTTAGCTTAATTGTTTAGACAATTGTAAATATTTAGAATATTTACAATTGTCTAAAAATTAAGCTAACTGTAGTAAAGATGGTTATGTAGTTTTAATTTTGGAGGAAAATGGAGTAGAAGTAGAGAAGCGCATAAGATAATAATAAATTTTCAACTATAGGACAAGCTAGAGAAAATCCCATGCGAGGTTGGGATTAGTAACTATGGGATAGTATAGGATCCTGTAAGAAAATCGTTTGAGATATCGTCCGCAGATCTGATACTTTTATCCTATAGATTTTACATGTAGGATCCTATACATTTCGAGTGACTGGGCTCCATGAACGGTTCATTCGCAGCTGCTTTAATTCAAATTCTTTTTAAATTTTGAAACATTTGTATGAACAAGGAAATTTATTTTGGCAACTCTCAGGAGCACGAATGAGTTTTCCTCTGAACAGTCTGAACATTAGAGTGGGTACCAGTATTACGTATAACCATGTCGCCATAGTGAATGTATACATACATACGTATTTTCTGAATCCAATGAGTTGTACACACACACATATCTACACATTCATCAATTTATATTAAATTACGTCGTGCGATCATGTCAGTCAATATACATGTTTGTTCTGATTTGTAGACAACAAAAATCCTGAATTCCTGCTGTGACTTGGAAACGTTGATAATGAATTTTGTAATTGAGGACGACGTTATCAAAGTTTCACTACTTTTTTATTTGTAATTGGGCAAATCAATATCCGAACATACATCTTTATAAATAACATTGACAGTAACCGAATGGCATCTTGCTTGTGGATCCAAATATCATGTACAATGAGTTTGTACAAAAGTGTACAGATTGTGCTGTTAGCATGCTACTAATGTATGAACTAGTGTGAAGTCTTAAAGAAGGAGAAACAAAGGACCTACTACAGAATACATAGAGTTCTACTGCTGTTGTTAGTATATCGTCGCTGAAGAGGCAAAATGGAATACATGCATTTTCGATTAAAATCAAAATGGTCTACATGCAGTTTTACTAAATGCAAAATGGAATAGATGCATCAAGTTTTAAAAGCAAAATGGAATAAGTGCAATTTCGTCTAAAAGCAAAATGGTCTACATACATTATGAAAGTATACACGCATGTAGACCATTTTGCTTTTAGTGAAAACTGCGTGTAGTTCATTTTGCTTTCAGGAAAGCTTGCAACTATTCCGTTTTGCCTTTAAGGAAAAAGGCATGTAGACCATTTTGCTTCTATTCGAAATTGCACTTAGTCCATTTTGCCTCTTCAGCGACGATATGATATGTAGTCTTACGATCTTAGCTATGTTACAACGTACGTTCAAGGACACTATATTAACCTATTCAGTTGACGCTAACTAAAAGGAAGAAATTGCTTCTTATACAATTTACCAGTACAGTATGCTTATATCATTTTTTTTATCTACGCTTGAGTACTGCATCATTTGGTGCGGTGGCTGTACCCAAACGTACAACGTTTAAGCAATTATTGTTGCAGCCAAAGTCACAGGCTCGTTTGTTACTATGTATAGGTATACTGTACATTAGTTTGCAAAACTGTCGATTGTATAATCCAGAAGTTGGCCTTTAGCATGGGTTTACGCCTCCCATATATCACTCCATCACTTGAACTGCATCTGTTCTTGTCTTTTTCAGTGTAAACTTACTCTCACGACATGAGTGGCCCATACAAGAGATTTCTCTGCAGGAGAGTGCACTTTATCATGATTTGTACATTTCCGGAATACCTTATTGATTCCCTCCGCAGTCAAAAAACGGTTAAGCACCACTTTACTGACATTGTTGTACTATTGATTGATATTGGGAATGTCTTTCGAAGTTGGGAACCTACCAGTTTCGCAGTATAGATGCGGTGATTGATTTGGTTATACGCCACCAAATTTCGTTCTTCTTGGATATCTCCATATATGATTCTTGCATCATACAAAATAATTACTAGTAAATGTTTTGGGGCACATTGCAATTACCAATTAATTGTCCAATACAGTACAGTACCGGGGATTCCGTTACTTGGTTTGGGTTAATTCCAATTAGAACTGTATTCTGTGCTACTGACGTAATGCCAGTTAGAAATAGATACTATAAACCCTGACGAATGATTTTTATTTCACGTGTGTACACGATTAAAAGATTTTGCCAGCTGATTAACTAGACCTAAATATTTTTACTAGTGCATACCTCGTCCTGATTGCAACTGCATTTCAGTAACACTGAGCAACTGCTTTGTTAGAGTTGACCGTTCAGTGTGTATACAAGTTTAAGCAAATTTGTTTTAAACATAAATGATGTAAATTCCTTCGAGGAATACTGTAACATATAAGTAATTACATATGTTTAAATAGTTCGTATTATCATTTTTGTATTCTTTATTTTAAGAAAGCCAAGGGTCTCAAGATATATATGGTTAATTTTAATACTATTTTCAGTATAATTAACTTGAATGACCAATGTTAGGAAAGTAGCTCCATATAAATATAATTAATTATAAATATGTATTGGAAGTTAAGATTAAGTGTATTGAATAAGTAAACATAACTGCACAATGTAACAAATGGTGATAACTTAGTTTCAATGGTGTCGATAATGAAATAAATATCAGATTGCTTTTAGAGTTTATCAAAGAAGGATATGCTTCCGATTTCGCTTACTTTTTCGTTCTGTAGTGAAAAGTTATTACAAGGGAAAATAATCGTAATCTCACGAAGCTAAAGATGAAGTTAAAGATTACAACTTTAACTTGCATTTAATTTGAAGTCCACAACCTACTCTGTGGTGGTCCTTCGTAATCCTATATAACTGAGTTCTTAGACATCTTAACCAGTCCGATTAACTTTCATGACCGATACATCAAATTACAGCAATGAAGGTTACAAGATTGACTTACACGTGTCTGCGTGTACATAGTTAAAATCGAATCGTACATAGTTATGGTTATAATGTCAGCACTTGATGTTTCTTGTCAATACCTATAGATACCTATGAAGTTTCTAGCCAAACTAGTCATTCCGCTTTAGTCCAGTCAAGCACTTCCTTCATGAATATACTATCATCCATCGCAATTCAGATAAGAAGTGCACTAGTGATTTAGACAATGGCCAGGAACAATCCTTTCGCACAATTACTTTTGCATTTTAAGTTTACGCTGTATGAATAATTAATATCCGATATATTTACCTCTTCATCACCTGGTCTCAATGTTAATACCCTAAGGTGAAATTCCATTACTATTGTTGATACTACTTCACGTCTCGTCTCATGGAAGCGGAACTAAGTCTCAGCGGTCTGCCGTACCTGGTCACCTTCTAAAAGTAAATAACCATTTGTAATTAGCGGGAATACACACAGTTTCAACAACAAATGATTTCATTGTTGTTCGTCACATGTGCGTATTTAAATATCGACATAAATTCTGTAACATAACCTATGTCAATGTCTACTGTTTTAAATACGGTAACATTGGCTAATTATTTTAATTGCTAAACAGAAACAGTTATGTTTACTAAGATTGACCACTTTTTACACCCACAGATTATAAGGAAGACGTTGTAACCCAAACTACTCTTCAGCTATTCACGCAAGTATGATTGATTTTGGTTATGTTAAAATAAAAAAAAACGTTTGCAAAGTAGCCTTAAGGTGTGCTTGCGCGTGTCTCAAATAATTGTAAGCAGCAGGTGTTGGGACTATTGTAGCCAAAAATACAACACATTTTCCTCATGTTGATTGACACACGTAATCGTACATGTTATGGAAAATACAAGTATTACGATAATGACAAATATTTTCTAAAAATTATGCGTCAAGCATACATACATACATAGGTATAAGGTACTTATTCAAGTAATCATCTCAAGAGTGAAGTGGTGAAAAAACACATAATATTTGTATTTACAAATATCCGAGCTTACGTTCATTCAAAATAGACAATTCGAGGGTGTTGTCGTGACTTAGTCCTTGGATTCACTTCAGTTGTTCCTTACACTTCATCAAATAAAGAAGCTTTTGAAGATTTGTGGAAGCCCTGTAATACATAGTCCTGTACTATTGCAAGGTGCATCATTCCCAGTGCACTTTTGAGACTCGGACAGTTTTTGAGTGGGATAAAATTCCAATTAAGTATATAGTAGCTTCAAATTGTATGTCCACTGTGCATAAGAGCACTAATACAATCGACAAAGTGTGTAATCATGTCTTTGCAAAATATGAAGCAAAAAGGAAGAATTTCTTACGATCATAATTTCTTCACAATTGCACTACTCTCCGTTTTAATTTTCCCATGTGTGTACAAATGTGATAATATAAATGATTTCCCTACCATTAACAAGTGCTGCCCCGAAGGTAGTTTCTACAACGAAGGGAAGGATTCCTGCGTAGAATTAAGTATAGAGTTAAAAGAGGATTTAAAAGATCCAGTGAATAGTTTGCCAACTGAAATTGTTGGAAGTAATTTAAGTTCTTACAAAATAGAACCTCTGCTAGAAGATTTCATTTCTGTGCCGTCAAGCCTGGTTATAGATCTAGACCTGAGGAATAACAGCAGTACTTCCAAAGATTTTAGATTCCGGTAAGTGGCTATTTTTACTTTTAACTGTAGGATAATTCTTTATATAACTTCTTAGGATATACTCGTCCTAAGCGTAACTAGAAATAGTTCCCGTCAAGAATAATTAACCTTGAATTATTGCATTTGTGAGAAAACTAAATTATGTTCTCCAGATTACGCCCCTATTTTCCTATTGATGCATGCAACAAGGGCAACTTTATTGTTACTGTTCAACTGAACCAAAAATTCCAAAATGAATCTACTGGAAACATTGAGTCAAAATTTCAGCCCTCAAATTCGACCATGTCACTTTTGTCTCCACAAAACATCCAAGCAAATTTTACTTCTCGAGGCCAAATCAAGATCGGGAATGAATATTACTCCCCTCCAGAATTTTGTCTTATTGGGTAATTTAATGAATAATTGTTATTAATGACATAATGCGGGTAATAAATTAGCAATACATTTACTGCAAATATTGGAAAATTATAATCTATTAAATGTATACAATAACAAAATATTTTATGTAATTGTAAATGCCATGATTATAATGAAGAGTGGCTGAGTATTCCTAACACCAATGTTTGTGAGCATCATTTTGTTTACTCCTAATCTGTACTTATTCTGAATATTTTGAACGAAGGGTGGAGAACGAAATGCTGTCTTTACGCGTCTGCAACGCCACCTGCACTGGGGATACTCCGTGCATTAGAAAATGCTGTGATTTGAACCAGGTTTGGAATATCGCAAGAGGTAAGCGACAAGGTTGCTTCCCGGCTCGTCAACACCTTTGGCAACCGGAATTGTATAAAACCCCCAAAATAAAAGCAACTGAGGCTGAACTAAACCAGATCTTCCCTCACTACAAAATAGTTCATCCCAAATATTTCTGTAACTCAAGCACAGTTCCTATTGCCATTGAGGAGAGAGATGATCTAGGTCGTAATTATTGGTAATGTGGATGCTTACGTTTTCAAATTAGTCCTTCCAATTATTAGGAAAATAAATAAATCCTGTCTCCAAATTCCTATTTGTATTTCCCTACAGGAAATTCCGGATAAGTACAGAGGGACATGCTTTTCATCGCATCAGCCGGTACACTTGGCACGATCGAGATGACCATCCGGATTCTTATTGCTTCGACGGAGCTATAAATTCCAGATATTTCACCGTAGAAACTAATCAGACGGAGTTCAGTGGCGCAGCGGTGGATGGAGTTCTATTTGAATGCTTACCACCCGACATTGTCGGGGTATACAAATGATTAATGGAGATTTCCAGTCTTTATTAAGGAAATTAATATTTATGGTGTAAAAAGAAAGTGTGAAATCCTAATTGAGTTGATAACATGTAAAACAGTTTCTTTTAAGGTCTAAAAATCTTCTACAGCATTTACTTAGTGAGAGTCTCTGATCTGTAAAACACGAGTCTGATTATAAAGGACAGAATTAAATTGAGGAAAGCCCGTAATTTTTTATCGTTGAATATTACAGAGTCGGCCCCAGTCCTATTTGTACGGAGTTCTGATGGTCTTCTCTTGTTTTTTACTCCTCCTCACCGTTCTTGTTCATATCTTACTTTGGGACAGACAGCCAAATCATGCCTGGACTCTCACACTTATAAGTTATGATTTGTCATTGTTCTGCTTATACCTCTTCCTCACGCTGATGCACGTTAGTCAATTTTATATACGCCAAAGTCCATCGGATCAAATCAACACTTTGTGTTACAGCATTGGTGAGAACATACATAAATGCATAAGCGATGTAATAAGAAATATAAATGAAAATTTGAAGTGACAAAAAGTGACACTTTGATGATGGGAAATTATTTTCCAAATTTCTCAATTTTTTGTTATCCAGTTGTGTTAGGTAATATTCCCTAATGATATAACCTGGGGATTCTTTGCTTTGTTTAGCTGTTGGAATCAACTTCTTCGTCGTTTCTACTTTTTGCTGGATGTCCGCAGTTAATTTTGATCTCTTCCGGACCTTCAAGTGAGCAAGATCTATGAGATGATTGGTTCTATAAGGCTGTCGCATGGCTTTTAATGATGTAATATTTTGACATCAATATTTATGGTTCTCACAGAGTGCTAAAACCAACTACGGGACGATCTCAAGGCCTGAGGCGATACTTAGGTTATGCAGTTTTTGCTTGGACTGTGCCCATCACCATTGTTACTGTCGGGATTATTTTGGATTCCATGTACAGGTAAATAAATATAAGCATCAAATATAAGGGATATTGTAGTGCTATATGCTATAATTAAAATATTCCAGACATGAGTATAAATTCTAGAGATAGATTGCATTGCATGTATGTATAGGAAAAAAGAAACATATTTCCTCGGGGAATTTTACACATTCGTATTTAGAGGATGTGTAGTGTACACAAATAAAATCTTTGTTCCATCGCTCACAATAACCATTGTCATTTAAGAATTTTTTTAAGAGTAAAAATCAATCATGCATAAGGGTGAACAAGAATTGTTAGGTATGAATGCTGAAATAAGCTGTTGAATTTCCCTTTGATGTTTTTGCTCAGTCCTCGGAATAATATATTCTGGTGTGTCATAGTCTTTTTACCAAAACCTAAATTACACATAAATTAAAAGTTTCAAGGTTCCCAACCAAATTTTCTTTATGGTCGTTACATGCTAATACCATACTTGGACATGTTTCTAGATTCCAATGCATCTACAACAGAATTTATACGTATCTATGTATGCTAGCTAAGCTGCTAACTTGTTCCTGAAAATGGTTGTACTCAAGAAATTAAATTGCTGCATAGAAATAATTCAGAAACAGGTTTTGAAATAATCACTTTACATTTGATTCTCCAGGAACGATTTTGACAGCGGCATAGTTATTCCTGAATATGGAAGGAAACGTTGCCAGTTGGATAGTGAATATGGCCAACTCGTTTACAGCTATGGTCCAGCAGGGATACTCCTCACATTCAACCTGATCTGCTTTGCCTTCACTGTGTACACTATGTATAGCGTCCAGAAAAGTACTAAATTTGCGACAAACAACAGCTCCAAGAAAAATAAGCAAAAGCAGTCGTAAGTACTGTAAATTGTACAAGTTCTAGTCGTTAATTTGGGCATGTGTGCAATAATTATACAGGTAATGTGTAAGGATTCACATGTAAATCTTGACAATTCAAATTGATTGTTATTAGCATTATTTTGAATTTTCAGCCTTAAATTATTTGCTAAGCTCATATTTGTCATGGGATTTCCTTGGATATTCGAAATCATATCTTGGTACACTGAAAGGGACAAAACGGATGGGAATGCCTGGTACTGGGTATTTTTCGATGTCATCAACATTTTGCAAGCACTTGCAATTTTCTGGACATTTGTGTGTAAGCCTGATGTGATTCGCATGCTGGAGCAAAAGTATCCCTGCTTTGAAAGTAAAGTGTAGTTAGGATTAAAATAACGAGCTCAAAAGTCCTTTCAATATATTGTATGCATTTTCGCTTTGAATGACTTAATATTTTTGTGACAATGCTTCTCTAGCATTCCTTGACCGAGTGATGCTGGACAGTAACTCCGCGGGGAAAATCAGCTCTAGCCATCCTAAATTAAAACGTAATTTGTATAACAATTTTATTAGTCTTTAATACATTTACATATGTATGTAAAAAAGCATTTTGTGAAATACTATAGTACGAGAGAAGCTAAATTTCAATTTTTAAAATTCTCAAGGGTTTGTGAAGCCAATAACAAGACGAAATAAAGAATCGGTTAGTGGAGGTAGAAGCGGAGGTGGTACGACAGAAATCTCAAGTGTGTCCTCATCAACAAACGCCCCTGAAAGTATGAAAAGAGAAAATGTCAAAATGCAGGACGCAAAGCTTTCAACAAAGTCCAACAAATCCTCAAAATAAACTGCTATGATGGTACTTTTTTATGGAAGCCTAGACAAAAAAGCCCTAAATGACTAAAATCGTTACGTTCCCATCGTAATCGAAAATGTTCAGTATTATTTCACCCAGTAATTATTACTAAAGCTTTACTTACTGTTAGTTCATCCCCCCATGGGGAAATTATTTCATTGAAAGTCTGACTTATAGAAAAAGAATAATGTACTGGAATCCTTGTGCTATGGCTGGAATTATTACAAAAAAAACAAATAAACTACAGTGAAATGCAGACCGTGTGATGATGATGCTGATGATGGAAAGGAAATAACTCGAGAAGAAATTTACTAACACGATTTATGTTGGTAATTTATTTATTAAGTATGGATACGTACTGGTACACATTAATGTTTAATTATTACTAAAAATTGAGTCTGTAAGATTGGATTTTTTTGCCTCGACATTACTACAGTAGAGGATAAGAATCATACATTTAAGAGGAGACGAACAAAATTGCATTTAAAACACTATATTTTTTGATGTTTCTTTGCACGCTGTTGTTAAGTTGTTGATTTTTGATTTTTCCGTCGGATATTCTTCTTGCTTAAGCAAATATTTTTTATTTCCTTGGGTGGTTATGAATTTATTTACCATTTATATATGTTTCTTTGTTATATGGATATATATATAGTAGTAATGACGGAGAACTTGTGAACACGTGTACACAGTTACTTTAAGTTGATGCTGCTGCTGTAATAATTATGTTGAATAAATCGGCATATAAGTATATATTTATACATATTATATAATAGTGTCTCACCCTAAAAGAATTCTCGTTGGTCTACGTACTGACTGACAATGCATTTTTTTAATATGGTCATCATTTGCACGACATATGAGTAACAACTAATGTTTGTTTTCTTTACTGATGTTATCAATGATAATTAATCAATTAAATAGTACTATAATAAGAATTTATTTTTATATAACTCACTACTTCATGCAAGAATGCATTATATGCTCTGTTACATATTGTGAGATGACACTATTGGAATTTGCTGCTCAATATACATTTCTTTCTGCTCACACTACGTTATTTCCCTCGAATGTATACCGTGTTCATATTTTTTTCCTTAATGAATATACGAGAGTAACAGTAATCATAATGCATTGGGTTCATAAACTTGAATCGTACTCAATAGTGAATTAATGATTCTTCCTCTTCACCTTTTCAGAGATAGTCCTCTACATAGTGTCTTATAATGTGTGTTACGTTGTTGTTTACTTGTGGTGGGCTGCTTTTCTCTCAAGAATATTTTTTTTGTAATCGGTTATTGGTGTGTCACAGACATTTTTTTCACTTAATAATTCATTATTTTTTCCCTCTCGGCTCAATAAAATGATTCTACTACCAAATGACTACACAGACCATAAAAAGTTACATTTTTTTTACATACGGAAGTATGGGAGACAGCGTGGGAATATATAGAGAATAGTTCAACTCGATATAATATTATAACAACTTGCAAACATCTTTTTATAGGCAACTTAGAATTATACAACAATTATTTATTATTGATTCAACGTTGAAAATGGTTCCTACATATTTTTTAGTATCTACGTCCTTTTCTCATTTATACATACATGTATGCATACGTCACTGCATGTTTCCCTCTCAATTCATGTTCTTGTATCATGTATTATTGTAAAATGCGAGGATGTTTTTTCCCTTTTTTGGTTTGACAGAAGTTAGATCCAAACACGAGCATTTGTGTGTGTGTCGTGTACCTAAAATGTATAATAATAGTAGTAATTATATATTGTAAGTAATACGAGTAATTAACATGTAGCGAGTGGGGAGCAGAGAAGAACAAGAGAACACAGTTGATTAAATTCATATAGTCAGAGTACTTGAGAGACAATGGACACAAGTAAATATATATGTAAGAATCAAGTAGAACAAATTAGGTAACGGTGATAATATAATCATTAATTATTCCCTTCAGTACAGCAGAACATACAGTAAACATTTATGTAGTAAAACACATACGGATAATAATTACTTGTTTTTTTTAAATCCTTACACAATTATCATATATCAATATATGCTTGTATAATATGTATACTAAAAGCTGGGGAAACTGAATGTAGCCTTTATATAGCTAGGAGTAAACTAGCTATGACGTGTGACAACACCCTTGAGGCTGCAAATGCTTCCTGAACTATAAGTAATACATGTTTTATCGCTGAAAAGGAAACCAAAAAAAATAAAATACACAGAATACTATTTATGTAAACCTGGGTTTTTTTCTCATATATAATGAACATAGAGCTTTGTATGGAGCGACAACGCTGGCTGACTATATTGAATTTTTCGTATTTTTTTGCACTCGCCAGTAGTATAGTAATTAGTTATAATAAGCAGTTCGATTTTTTTTGAATTGTTCTTACACAGTCCCACTATAGGATACTTCTGTTTTTAGTATATTGTAATTCTAGCTAAATGTCTAAAGACCTCCTGATTTTCCAAGACGAAAAAACTTCCCAGTCTCTATCACACATCTCACTGACCGGTGTTAAATAAAGTTTCCTGATAACAACAACCATCGAAATCATAACATGAAAATTAGCAATTTTTTTTTGGTACTCAATATTAAAATACCAGTAAAGCTACAACTTCCAAGTCTACCATTCATTTAGTAATTAATTATGTTGTCAAATCAAAACCCTACATTTTTTTAACGTACTATCATCATCTGAATATATTTTATTTCTTTTTTTCTCAGTAACTATAATAATTATATAGTATTTACATGTTGTTTTTTTATTACGAAGAGCCTACATGTGTCTTGTACTTTTGCACAATATTTTTTCTCAACGCTGCTGCTATATATATTTATATATAGTGATTATTAGTATTATAGTTTATGCTTTTCACACAAAAATGCGTCCTCTTTTTCTCATACGGATTTCCATTTTCACCATTTAACAAAATCCCGGCTATACACTTTCTCGATCATAGAACACTGTCCTTAATCCATTACTACAGTTATCTTTTAAGTACCCATTATATCGTACAATAACTACCAGTGGGCTTTTTTTACATCGTGTGTACGGGTTGTGTGTGTATGTGGTTCTGTGAGTGTGTTGCATTTGATTTTTTTGACTTTATTACATACGAATTTTGTAGCTTTAATATTATACATATATATATATTATATATGCATGTACATTGTATATATATATATATATATGAACTCATCTAAAAAATGATCCTTTATTCTTTTACTTTTTCTAACAGGTATAGTTTATTAGTTGCTATGCATATTTTTTACATTATTTACTCCTAACTGTTGTGGTATATTAAGATAGCGCTCTCTCATTTTTATTTGGTATCCTCATGTACTAACCTAATGTTTAGAATTGTAAGTCCCTTTTAAATGTTTCCGAAATTGCGTTAAGTTTTCTTTACCGCTCTATGCACAGTTAATTTTTTTGGAGTTTCACGACTCATTTCATACAATGAAATGAACGGAGGAAAATAATTGTCATTTTTGGTTTTATTTTTTGTATGTTGCAATGGAGAGTTGTAATGGATAACACATGGGTTAGTAGAATCAGCCCTGTATTATTTTCATTCTTTGCCGCATGACTTGACATCATATTCAACTTGAATTTTGATTCAAAACAAGGAATAGATAATTTTTTTTTCTTCGAAGACGTTTATATTGTTCTTTGCCAACATTAGACAGTGAAACTAAATGTGCTGCTCCCTTGCTTACTTTTTACTACTTTATGTTCGATGATCCTTTATTTTTTATTTCTTGAATTGATTCTTCCTACGCTCAAAAGCACGAATGGTGCTCATAGTTAAGACTTGATGACAAAGTCTGGTTCAAACAGAGAGCTTCCACCGTGTACTCATATTTGCTACATATGATTTTTCTATTAGCAAACTTTTACAGATGTTACTAGGTAGTCAACAAATAGTTCCACGTGTGATGGTTTACGCTTAAAGCTGTTTCTTTTTAAGTACTGTGGGATGATTTACAAGAGGAGGGCCAATTAGTTGGGTGAAGGGTGACAAGACTTTGTCATTACCCGTGAACTGTTTATCTTTCATTCATTTTGCGCGAGATTGGCAAATCACAGGATTGATTCTCTCTTTTTTTTCCATTAAAGTTATATATTACTATATATGTTTTCAAGGAGTAAAGTATTTTTTGGCGGGTGAAGCATATGATTCTAGTTATTCTTTTTAATCCTCGGATGCAGATGTTCAGGTGGTGAGGACTTGTACAAGTTTACGGATGTTCCATGTCCCGTGGATTATGTTCATTAACATAAGTAGATACTTTATTTTATAGCTTATTACATATTTTATAGTGAAATTTGGTATTTTTTCTTGGTTTTAGAATTTTCTTATTCCAACGCACGTTTAAACTCTTCTTAGTTTTGTAGTTTATATATGTGTCCACTCTCCGTTTCCCTTTCGTATTTTTTCAAACATAATGTCACTGACGATTATCAATAATTTTTTGATATATATATATATAGATTTTATTTATTATATATTTTGTATATTATTATTTATGTTATTATATCATCATCATTAATAATAATAGTTAACTACGATCACTAAAAGTTTGTATTGGACTAATAGTAAGTTTCTTGTTCGACCCAACCACCCGGATTACGTCGCAAGATAAATCGACGAATCTCATCATAAACGAAGATAGCTATTGAGAATGGGATGGCAGGAATCCACCAGTTAAACCTGGAAAATACAAAGATACATGTCAACACTTATTCTTTATCAACTACCATGGAACCATTTGATTACTGAAAATCATGTGAAGCCTAATAAAGAGTAATCGTAAATTTAATAAGAAATCCCAACTTACTTTAGTGGAAACATACGAAGGGCAGCATCCATTCCTGGACAGTATGACAAGAAAGCTGCCAGTAACGTCTCAAAGACCAAACCGAAATTCAGCACCCAGTTCCTGGAAAAATAATATAACAGTGTTTTTAATCATTTCAACGTATAAAAGACTAGGAAAGCATTTTCTGAATCGTTGATGCTGCACTACTGCTAGTACAACAAAAATTAATAGCCAAATTGACTGCACTTACGACATTCCTTGGTGGACAATGGAATTTCTTCGAGTCTTGCAAACGATCAAATCAGCCCATTGCACGATCACAATTGATACGAAGAAAGCAGTGTGACAAGTGTACTCCAACTTCTTGCGGTCAGAGTAGGTCTGTGAAAATCAAAATAAACCATTATCTGAGTTCCTACCCTCGGAAAAATACTTGAAAACATTAAAAATACATTTTTAAACATTTCCCATAGAAATCGTCTCATAATTCCATCATTAGCATCAACACATACCCATTCCTGTCCGTATGAATCGGTCAAATCATTCACACCCTTCGAGTCCCATTGTTTACGGATGCCGAAAAGTTTCGGGGGCAGGAATCCGTTCTCAGCCATGATGATGAAGTATGCAAAGAACCCAGCAGCAGCTTGAATCATACCGATTTGACCGTAGGCCATAGAGATCAATCTGATGGATTAAAATCAACTCAAATCAAAACCGAGGTTTAGAAAATTCCAAACAGCAACATCAAATAACAAGCATCATTTATGCGAATTTTAAGCCAAATATAAACCCGCACAAGCAACGATTAAGCCATTTATTTTAGCTACATCTACATTTATATAGATTTTTCACACAGAAGAAAAATATTAACAAGCCATAGTTATTCCAATAATATCTACCATAAAAACCAACACCCTGTGTAAAAAGATTATTAAGTAAGTTTTGCTCCCAAAATAAATAGTAATAATGCTATTAACACTACTTGGAAATGTTAGGTCAGCCATTATTGACCTGTTACAAAATCAGATTTCATTGTTTGTTAATAAAATGTTACTCATATACATACAGCATGGGAACGATCGACCGAAAGGAGGCCAACTCCATAAGTGGGATAGGCTCACATATAGGAACTATAATATATCGACTTTTCACGCAAAGCACAGATTCAAGGATCTTGGCATATATCAAAAGGATTGCCGTAAGTAGCAACTCTGGCTCCTATGTATACTACTGCGCTTGCAAGATAATTAGTTTGAGGGAAGAAAATTACGGCTATACAGTGTAGTATACATACATCCTTTCTCAGTAGGAGTATATAGATCTGGCTACATTAAAACTTTCCAGTAGCTTTCGGTGCACACCAAAAAAAAAACTCAAGATGCGGACGAGCTCAAAGGGACGGGAATGTGAGAAAAAGCAATAAGAGAGCTCTGGTAGCGTTAGCGTATAAGAAACACACCAAAGAGTGAAATTGGGCTTCTAAATCTCTTTGGGCTTGGTTAGCCTTTCTCTACACAGAACGCTGTAGCACTTACAATTAGCTGAACATGAACATCCAATGAGAGTATACAATCGTCTGTCTACAATTTCTCTTTTAACGCTGCTTTCTGAGTTCGAGTTTCACACATGCTACGTTGGACGGACATTTTATTAGAAAACAACAGCTCGTGCGTATATGAGAATGAGTTACTTTCTCCCAGTCTAAAAATTGTGGCAATGGCGTCGATGGGCAAGTATGTATGATTTTCTAATTCCAATAATAAACCGATGAGATATTTTTGTCCAATAAATTATCTACCCGAATCATTACACGACAAAATAATCCCCTCCCACTACCTCAAATATTTTGTGATTTTTTTTTGTCTTGTGAGGATATTAAAAAAGCTCCTTACGACCGTCTTGTACCTCCGTTGAAATCTCAGGAACATTGCAGATGTATATAGGAGTGGAAGTTAAAATATTCACTCCTTACAGTAGAAATCTTTTACAAGTCAGGTTTACCTCAAAGAGGAATAATTGACTCAATAATTAATATGGTGGCAAAAATAAAAGTAATAAGGTACACATTGAAAATAAATTGACAATGATAGGCACACAGTGTGTATAACATAATCGAATTTTCATAATTACCGACCTGTGGTTAACCAAGTTATCGCGTCGGGGGTTACGTGGTTGACGTTTCATTATGTCCGATTCTGGTGCCTCATAAGCCAATGAAATTGCGGGTACCTAATACCACGTTACAGTCCCAATTCAAATAATTAATCACTCCTTTTTGATTGATCCCTACTTGCTCATCATCTCCAGCTAAAACATCCCTTTTCTTCAGCCCTTTTTACATTCACCCTGGCATGGTTGCAAGAAGATGATTTTTTTTGTACGTAAATATGCTCTATAATGCTACTACTCGTTTAAATCGAGTTTTAAATATTACATTTAAAATTTATCATTGAATATACCCTTTCAAATTAATTTCAAGTACCATCCATTTCAAATATCATCCCTGAAAGATGATTCAGCTTTGAGTAAAAGCCCTGACACCAGAACTGATACGGTTAAAAAAGTAAGAAGAAAAATAAGAACAAAAGGAAATCAATAAATCAGTTCATCTTGAAAATCCTCAGAGGTCGTCTTTCCATCCAAAGTTGTGTTGACTGTTCTTGTTTACACACATTTATCATTATCATTGTACTGGTTGAACATGCGCTTTTGCTTCGAACCACAGACTTTTCTATTAAAATTATAGACGACACATCCACATTTCAAACAACTAGCCATTATACGAACGTGTTGCAACATCAATAGCACATTTACGGCTGATCAACTTATACGGCGAACCCCATACCAAATTCTTCAAGAGACTTACAAACTTTGCTCATATTGTTTTCCTTGTAGCTTTAATTGTAACAATATGTCTCTCAGGGCACTATATATAAATTATCCAGGATTTTTCGCCCTTTCATGTCTTACCTCAAAAGTTTCAATTCCATTCCCACTGTACCAGGTTGTCTGCTGTTAAGGAATGCAATGCCATTTACAGACCAGTGCAACAGTACCGTAGGTCAGCACAGCACCCGATTTTATCATCTATAGCTTCTCTGTGGCTACGAAGTCACAGGTGAACATGAATGCACAGACTGCTTGCGAAAAGCCACATTGATATAATTACCAACACATATAATACTTTGGCAATATATCTCAGACGACACATAGCACACTTATCTTATACAACTCATCGTGTTACGTTTAATGCATGTCACAGTCAATGCGCTCTTCAATACTCATTTTACAACTCATACAAGTTTTGATGCGGGTGCAAACGCCGGAATCGCAAAAATCATACATGTATAAGTAATTACACATTTCCAAGAACATCGACGCCATTGCCACTTCAATTTGACTAAGAAATTGAGGTCTACAAAACTGAGTTTACAAAAGCAAGCACGTTTAAGATATAGGTAAAGCACAAGAAAAGCTCTTTTGATTTTTTAGTTCAATTTGATTTTGCATTCTTTAATTTCTCGGAATTTTACCAGTCGTTACCAAAAGATGAGATTGAACCTCTCACAAGCAGCTATTCTTATTCTTTTTTTTTTTTTTTTTACTATCAGTCAATTTTGCTCATAGCCCCAACGTTATTAAAGATACCTTTGAAGATCCAGCTGTAAAATTGAATTATGTAAAGATAAAAATAGACCCCTTGGAGATGCAAGAAAAATCATTCCATAGAAGATGAATAAAGGCAACAAAACACCACAAAACCTTTGTGGTTGGTTAGTGAATTTCCCGAAAAATGGAATCATATAAACAAAAATATTGAAGAGCTGAAGAAGGTAGTCAAAAAATAGAATCCGCAGTAGTTTGCGAAATAAAAGTATCCCCGTGAGCCAAAAAATATGACCGTTTAATGGCCTACCTTTCATTGACCAATTTATCCCGCTGAGGATCACGAGGATGTCGCTTCATAATATCCGATTCGGCTTCTTCATAAGCCAAAGAAATAGCTGGAATCTACAGGTTCAAAAGCAACACCAAAACACAAACAACTATTGAAAAAAAATTAATTACGGAACAGTTCAAACAGTTACAAAACCTGACACAACCATCACAAGTACAGAACATATCAAGAGAATTACATGGTCAAAATTGTGCATGAGGTTTTAAAAACAAAACGTTTCTACATACAAAAATAAATAAATAATTTTTTAAGCATTAGATATATTAAATGTTCTATATTATTTGGGAGAACATACATAAGTAACATGTCTGGGATACTTCCTACTGCATTTTTCTATGATGGCACTACTACAGGTAAAGTGCTACAGACTATACATAGTCCACTAATTACTAAGAATATGCTATTTCCTAAAACGGAGCACTTAATCTAGTCACAGGCCACAAAATAGGCCAATCGCCTGGAACAAGCTGGTAATTCTAAATTACCTTCAACATGAATTCTACAAATTAGTACTTAATTCTGCACACATGAGTGATCTGGAAGGATAGGGTTGCTTATTGCATGAAATCATTCAATTAGTACTTACTATCCATGTATGTACGCTTCAATGACAATTAAGTATAATTATTGAGCACAGTTTTTAGCATGATGTTGTTTACATTTAGTAGTTAGCAGCTACCGCGACACACTGCAATTACTATACGACGACAGTACATGCAAAAAAGCTTACGCCGATTCTTAAATGTAAGTTACTATTGCAAGCTGACAACACAGTAGACTGTAAAAACCAAGACCGAATTTGACGTTTTATCTTGTCAAACCCGGACATTGGCAGGTGAAAAAAGTTTACCTTTCATTGACCAATTTGTCTTTTGTAGGGTCGCGAGGGGCCCTTTTCATGATGTCACTTTCCGCTGTTTCGTATGCAAGTGAAATAGCTGGCACCTACATAGTTTACAACAATCACACCACCGTACCGTTTCACCACACACTAATAGCCCCTCGTAGTCTTCATTCAACAAAATAATCAACATAAGACTGAACTTGATGTACATTCCTTTGTAAAAACATTGAGAAAGTTAGTAATTGACATAAGGTATTAAATCTTAAGTCAAATTTGGAAAAATATCCGTCATAAAATTGTAAGAAATATTGCACTCTCCAACGTCATAATAAACCTTCGGAAATATTTTACTTTGAGTGCAAATATGTACTGTAGTCAAGAGTCTAAATAACAAAATTGGATTGATGCTTCTGCATAGTCTCCAATGGAAAGGATTGTTAGTAGAGACAGTTGATCTGCATTAATAATTAAGGAAGTACCAGGAGAATAAGTTCAGTTTCATGTTTTCATGTTCCAACTTGGAGCTCCCAAGCCCCTTGAGCACAACTTTCTAAATCAAAACTATACATATGTAGAAATGTAGTTTATTTATACCCCAAAAGATATCATCCAAAAGCTAATCATACTCATACCCCCCAATGTTTGATTACGGGAACCTTTAAAGAAAAACTACTATTAGCTGGGTTAGTAGTACTGTGAAAGCATTCTAGTATAGACATACAATTTTTTTTTGAGATTATAGTCTATCTGAGCCAAGAAGAGTATTATTTTTTTTAGGCTAAAGTTTCCTTTTGCATCTTATAGTCTTGCAAAAGTGGAGCATTAGGTGAGAGTAGTAGTAGTTAGTGGAAACATGTTATTTAAGGTACAATAATTTCATAGCAAGCAGAGTGCTTATCCCTTTATAGTGTAGCTATATAGAAGGGTTTGTTCTTGTATGTTGCTATTAGCACATCGAGTAAGTCGTGTATTCCGATGGAAGTGTTTCGACAAGTTTTAATACTAAAGCTGTTAAACAAACACTACGTATCTACTATACTAATATACATGAGACAGAACTACACGACAAGGTTTTCTAGTATCGATTATCATCTCAATTTTCTAAGCAAAAATTTAAGGGTGAAAGGTAATCTACTATTTACTAACAGCTACATACTGACCTCTATATATTTTTTTAAGACTATAAATACTGAGAGCTGCACTACAAGTTGTACGTGTAAAAATAGTTCCAACTGTATAAAAGGCAAAACATTGATCTGCAAGAGGCACTGAAATTTTAAATATAGGAAAACACAGAATTTCTACGGTAAATAAATATTTTATAGACGGGCCACAAGGTGCAGAATGGCCATGCATACCATTTGAGAATAAATTTCAAAAAGACGAAATACCTGACCACTCGTTGTGACCGGGTTTCGTGAGATTACTTTTTCTTTTTATAAAAACCAAAAAAAAAAAATAACAGAAAAAGATGACGTAATTAAATAATTAATAGTAAACTCAAAAGTAGATGAAAATAATATTGCTGAAAATTCAAATCAAATATGTTCGCTGAAAATTTCAAACAACTGAATAATTATGTTAAATGGGTACATTAGAGAGAGAGAGAGAGAGTTACTATAAAAGTTAATAGGTATATAGAGATAATGTATATATGGTACAACTACGCTTAGTACTACTACGTTTTAAGAATTACAAAAGTTATGGAATTCAGAGGTTACACGTAGCTAATAAATTATGCATTGACAATCGTAAAGGACTGTAGAACTACCCACTACAAATATACACATATGTATAAAGAGAGAGAGAGAGAAAGACTAATCGTAATGGAGATCACAGTGGAATTTCAATGTGCTCAAAGATTCGAAGGACTAATTTTTGTCTCTAGGACTACTAATAGCGGTATCATATTCTAGGAGAACTACAATGTTACACATACTGTTGTATGTAAATGATAGTCCCTGCTTATTGTTTCCTATACTTTATCACTTTTCTTCCTTTATTTCTAGAATAATTTCTTGCAAAAGTTCAGGAGTACCTTGCATGCTAAGTGTGACCTACAGTAGAATCCAGGTTTATTTGACTACACAGATATTTGATATTTATGAAATTCTACCTCCTGTCCTTGTCTAACATCTGCATACATTTTTTATCGCGAATTTCCTTCATGTCAATAAAGGTCCCGAAATGTTTCCCTATAGCTACGTTCTTATATGCATAAATATGTATGCATTTGAACTAGTAAAAATTGTGCTACATAATGTGAAAAGGGGTATTGGACGACAGTGTATAACTCGTGTACATAAGACCGACTGAAGAAAGTAGATCAAACCACTTACCATGTCAGTTCCCAAGTCAATGCACAGAATGGTGACGGTACCCAGTGGAAGAGGAACGTTAAACAAGATGAAGAGCAGGAATGGAGAAATCTCAGGAATATTCGAAGTCAACGTGTATGCAATGGATTTCTTCAAGTTGTCGAAAATCAGACGTCCTTCCTCTACGCCGGTAACGATAGAGGCAAAGTTGTCATCCAACAAGATCATGTCAGCAGCCTGTTTGGATACATCCGAACCAGCAATACCCATAGCCACACCTACAAACAGATGAAAACATTTTGTGACGGGGTATTCTCAAGGAGATAATAATTTACATTTTTCTGCCAGAATCTGAAACTCCAATAATTATTTCCAAATCCCATTTTCCCAAGAACCGTACCAATATCAGCTTTCTTGAGAGCAGGAGAGTCGTTGACACCGTCACCAGTTACGGCCACAATGGCGCCCTGTCGTTGACAACCTTCGACAATGATGAGCTTTTGTTGTGGGGATGTACGGGCAAACACAATTTCAGTATGATTGAGCAAGATATCGTCCAATTGACCAGACTCAATGTCCTTCAATTCGCTTCCGTGAACAACAGCAGCCTTAGCTTCCGATGGATTTACTTCAGACACGGGGATGTTCAACCTTTGAGCGATGTCCTCAACAGTTTCATTTCCTGCAAAACAATTACGATTGTTTAAGTTGTTATAATGCCAATATTTTGAAATTGTCTTTGATCTATTTTAACAAATGAATGAATGATACACCATCTAATTCAAATTCTTCGGAATTTCGTCGTAATTCGTACCTTCCGAGATGATACCGACAGATTTTGCAATGGCTTTGGCAGTGATAGGATGATCTCCAGTGACCATGATGACCTTAATACCGGCAGATCGGCATTTGGCAACAGCATCGGGTACAGCAGCACGAGGAGGATCAATCATAGACATTAAACCAACAAATCTGAGTCCAGAAATAGGGAAGTTTGGATCGTCGGCATCAAACTTGAATCCGGATGGGTACTTGTCAGATGGCAACATCATGTCGCAAAATCCTGGTGTCAAAGAGTGTGACAAACATAATTATGCATTCTATCAGACAGAGACTCAATCCAGAAGACCTCCAGGACTAACTTGCCCAACTTTTAGGAACATCTGGTAGCTAGTGTTCATATAATTTGCAGATGCAACTTCATAAAATTACCTAAGACTCGCTCTCCTAGCCCTCCTAATTCCAGATAAGCATTGTTGAAAGCTTCCTTCATTTCTTCATCCAAAACTTTTTCCTTGCCACCAATGAAAATGGTAGAGCATCGATCCAAAATTCTCTCTGGTGCACCCTAAGAAATTTACCCCATAAAAATTAGTTCTTCCGTCTGTTTCATGTAATACCGCCCAAATTATTTCTTAAAAATGTTTTCCATTAAAATTAAATGACTTACCTTCATCACAAGCAAGTATCGTGGATCGCTGGGGTCCTCATTATCGTGAATAGAGACCTGGTACTTGTTCGTGGAGTTGAAAGGGACTTCACACACCTTCTTGTTGCGGGCACGGTATCCCATGATATCATGAAGAGCCAATTCCATACATTTGAGTAGAGCAGCTTCCGAAGCATCACCGTTAACTTCTCGCTTCAAGATTGGAACACCATCCTGATTCGGTTTGAACTCAGCACGATTACAGAGAGATGCAACACGAGCCAATGCCTGAAATGAATAGAAATTAGCAAAAATAAAATACACAGCAACTCCATGTTATTTGCAAAGTGAGCGCCCATAGACATAAAAACTCACAACTGCCGACGGCAGCATCATATGAATAGACTTTTAACATTGTTTTGTTTATATGCCAACCTTGAATCCATCACTAGTTTTGTCATACTGAGCTCCAGACTGATCTTCCGTGGTGTCGGCTTCAATGATCTGGTTATCGAACCACATGTGAGCGACAGTCATCCGGTTTTGGGTGAGAGTTCCAGTTTTATCAGAGCAAATGGTGGATGTAGATCCCAAAGTTTCTACAGCCTCTAAGTTCTTCACCAAACAATTCTTTGAAGCCATCCGTTTAGCCGTTAGGGTGAGACATACCTACATGAATTCGGGGAACATTTTCATTAATTCCGTTGCATGAGCTGTGCACATCTTTTTAGTGAGGGTCTGCCCGAACCACACCCAAATTCAGAAAAGCCTAAATTTATGATGAAATAATTGTCCACAGTAATGTTTCTCTCAGAGGAAAAAATCAGTATTGAATTCATCAACAAATTTAGATCATAGCTAAATCATTAGCTAACTCCAACTGTGGAGTCTGCGATCATAGCGCCTGCACCTTCCGAGTATCAAATACACTCGCACTTGAAAACTAATGCGGCAAACATTCCTAATCTCTTTCGAGAAAGCATGAAAACAACGCTGCCAAGTTTTCTCCCTACCCAAAAACACACGTTATTTTTTATGGCCCCAATACTCCAGAACGGCGTACAAAAAGACCTGAGAATTGGGCATCCACACACTGCACTACATTAGGCTGCACGAATAGAGTAGAAAGTATTGATTATCTTCCGTCTCTCCTCATCTCACACGTTCCCAGCCTCATTGAAACAAACTTGGGGAGTATTTACACACACCTACTGCGAAAACATCTACGGTCCTATAGACTACTCCAGTAACAAAACCAAGGACGGTATAATAATGAAATAAATGACTGACTAGTGTTTCCAAATCAAGAAAATTCAAACAGATGACACTGAGTTTCCTTGAATGTGATCAAAGAAAAACTTTCCCTCATCTTCGAGACTTCATAATCAAATTGCAAGTTGCCAGAAACAATAGGTATAAGAACATATTTCCTGAGAAAAACATTACAATAGAGTCTCAAAAACAAGGTAACTATCAACAAATGATATGATAGAAAACTCACAGTGACAGTGGCAAGAAGACCTTCCGGTACGTTTGCGACAATGATTCCAATCAAGAAGATAACAGCATCCAACCAGTGGTAGCCCAAAATGAAAGCTACGATGAAAAAGACAACACCCAAGAATACGGCCACTCCAGTGATAATTTGAATGAAATGGTGAATTTCCTTAGCAATTGGAGTTTCCCCTGAAGACAATCCAGAAGCCAGACCAGCAATTCGACCCATCACCGTATTGTCACCACAGCTGATAACACATCCCTTGCAAGTTCCTGAACATTACAAAAAAAATAGAACATTCACGCCCTTTCTCATGACAACCTCATACCAAAATATTTGATACCCCTCATACTTTCCATTCAACATGCTCAATAATACCCAGGGTAAAAACAATCAAATCATTCTTTCTCCAAAACAATTTCCCTACCTTCAACAGCATTGGTAGAGAAGAAAGCTAAGTTCCGAGTTTCCAGAGGATTTTCATTAGTGAATTCCGGGCCACGACTTTGCGGTTCAGATTCTCCTGTGAGTGAAGAGTTGTCCACCTAGAGGAAAGTCATACGAGAGTCAAAATGAGTTATGTTTTATTCCTTGGAAGGGACATATTTCTGCGTCTATATTCGATTCGGTTTAAACAGAAAATAGTCGTGAGGATGCTTCGTTACCTTAAAGCCTCGAGCTTCTATAACTCGAATATCAGCTGGTATCCGATCACCGAATTTAACCTCAACAACATCTCCGATTACTATATCTTCAGCTTTCAACGTTAACTTTTGTCCTTCTCGGAGGACAGTGGCATATTGTGGAACCATATTCTTAAAGGACTCCTACAGATCATCCAACATAAGCATTTAGAATCTCATAAGCTTCATTAACTGTCATATTTAACTATAGCCGGACGCTCTCATCGTAAATGCAATTCTTCAGTTAAAATTTATTGAACAAACGTGTTTACCATAATTCTGGAGCTCTTGGATTCTTGGTAGTACGAAAAGCAGCCCGTGACGATCACAACGACAGATAGTACACCGCCAAGGTACAACTGTGAGTGCATAATAATATTAGAATTCATTCGAGTAAATGTTCCCCAATACCCAGGAGATCTATTTCATACTAAATTCCATCACATCAAGTTGTCTCATAAATTTTAAGGTCAAAGATTCCACCACCAGGGTATACCCATACCAGTTGGGAGACTTCTGTCACATAATATTCTTGGTCTGGAAAAAATACTCCACCAATGCAGTAAACGTTTCGTAAATGGGTGCAGTTTTTATTTGTGTATTCAAGTACAATTGACTACTTGAATTACTGGGATAGGAAGCTTTGCTGCCTTTACAGCTGAATTAAAAAATGATGATTAAATGTTACCTCGAGCCACCCATCTTTCAAAGCTACAATGCAGCTCATGACTTTAAGCCAATCAATGCACCCTTGCAGTGAAACCATGAGTAATCAACATTACTGTAATTTTGATAGCTAAAAAATGAATGATTGATGGAGATTATCTCCGGAATAATATGTTAATGTCATTTGAACAAACAAAAGCATGCACGACCCATTTGGTCCTAATAATCTATTGCTGTAATATATTGGTAGGAAAAACTGACATAAAAATGTTTTTTTATGAAAAGATTGGAATACTACATAAAAAACTTAATATGAGACAATCATAATTTAGAGGGAAAGTACGCGACTTGCGTTCTCAACAAGAGAAAATTCAAGTGAAATAGCATTTTAACCGCATAAAATGATGTCAAGCCTTTTATTTTATTTCTCCGGAATTTTTTCTCCCTATAGTTGCTCCTTTCCTCCGGATCCCTCCCATCCTTACGACTGTACATCCCTGTACTTTTACAAATATAGCAACAGAGGGAGAGAGAGAGAAAGAATTGTGTGTGGTAAAGAGGAAGAAAGAGGAATTCCGAAAGGGAACCTGAAAACTCTCTATAGAGAGACTCTTGCATTATTCACACAGGGAACGTGTGCGAGAAATAAAAAAGCTTGAGATTCTTTGCCGTTGGAGAAGTAAAGGAAAGGAGTCAGCGAGCCAGACATTCACGTCGTCTTTGTGTGTGACTCTCTTGAAAAGACTGCCTCATTCCGTCGTCTTTCCTTCTCTTCGACATAAGATGGGAAAAGTCTTGTGTACAGATCCGATTCGAAGGGTATAAAAGGAATCCTCCGTCTACGGACACGGCTTTAGCACAACGCTCATTCAAAAAGCTATGGCAGTATGGGAGTAGGGACTAACAGTCTCAGCCCGCTCTTCATATATTTGTATATACCTCTTAAAAATAAGCAGAGGGCTATGAGCACTCCCAACAGTGTATAAAACACTCATCTGTATATAGGGCAAGGCTGGATGCCAAATACTTCCCAATGTCATTTACACTGTACATACATGACGACATGACACAGAAGACGGGAGAGAGAAAGGAAAAATATGTCATGAGATGAGTTCATCGAAAAGACTGGTGCCAATAGTCGGTTCGATTATTTTTGCACAATGGTCACACACACATCATGGAAATAAATTCGTTTTGGGAACTCATGGACTACTGCGAGTACATAGTTCCTAGCACAAACCTACTAATTCGTCAATAAAGTTTAACCTATAGACATGTGTGCATGCACACACACACACACACACATACACCTACAAACATTCGACCAAATGATAATCTACCTAATTATATACCTAGTGGCATATGTACATACGTACGTCACCCTACCTGAATATAACTGGAATGATACTTCAAATTTAATACATAAAGTTGACTCCTACAAGGTATACCGAAAAAAAAACTATACGTGCATATTTATCTGCATTATCCTTGCCCCCCGTCATATAGTCTAGACTGGACAGGGTTGTTCAATTTCATTATTATGGCCTATGTATGTACATATGTCCATACATAGGTCTCCAGTTTTGGGATCTAGAACGTGAAGGGAAACTTGCAGGGGAAATTTATTGCTCCTACAATTGTATCCCTCACTGCATGATTTTATTAGGAGTTCACATGAGTAACAACGTTTCAACAAAATTATAGCAAATTAAGTTTTCCCCTGCGAATGGAAAATAATTGTTGTACCTTCCAGATTGTCGAGCACAAGTCAATATCGATTTTAAATTTAATTGTGTTTTAAGGCAGACCATAGGTGCCTTGGTAGTATCGATCTATCAGGGTCATAAAAGATGTAGACCACGGGCTGGATAGTCGCTCCGCTCCGGCTCTTATCGGCTAAACATTTCCTTTGCTATAGAAACGTCCTCAGCTCCGGATGATTCCAGTTGAGTAAATATTTTTTCGGGGAAAATGAAAGTGTAAAAAATGTCCTCACCTCGGAGATACCATGTGTTTACTGTACTAACAAATAAATGAGCTCGAGTACCAGTACCGAAGGTGGACTAACCAATTTTGACCAATAAAATCGTATGTGTACAGAAAGTCGGATTACTAGAGCAATTCCATTGTTTTCTCTCGTCTTATACTTTCGGATAAAAAAGAAAATGGAAACTCTGATCCAGAGACAGAGCTGAGGGGGGATTTTTTTTTTTGGTGGTGGTGGTGGCATGCTATTTGACTGAAGGGAGAACGTAATTGAATGGAATTATCCGAGTAAATAATTCAATAGGAATTACATTGTCTTTTTGGGCGTCTTCGTACGTGCCCACTTGGATGGAATAGGCTATGAAGCATAGGATCGCTCCGATCCATAGGAGAAGGGAGAAACCTCCGAAGAGGTTCTTGCAAAACTTCACCCATTCGGGCGTTTGTTTTGGCGGTGTAAGTGCATTGGGTCCATCACGCTCTAAGTTCTCTTTCGCCTTTGCTTGCGTCAATCCCTAGAAACATTTATTAAATAAACATTAGTCCCCACATTGACAATCCTTTGGCATAGACTTTAATGTCCTCCACTACTCATTGTCCCCCTCTGCCGCACAGCAATTATTCCATTTCCAATTATAATCACTGTACCTTCTGCTTGCATTGTAACTACTGAAAAAAAATATATCCTTTCATATAAAAACAGACAGTTGTTCCATAACTGCATAATTTGTAGTTGGAGCTCATCCGCACATTACATGCTCGTATTGCCTGAGGGGATGTGTCCTCCATTAATTATTTATCATATCTTCGAATGCTCCTTTCAAAGTACTTTCTTGGTATTGAACAAAAATCCTATCAATATTTACACACCTGCACCTTGTAAATGTGAACTATCTCCATTTACAAATATTTTCTAGAACAACTACAGTCTGAGTTTCCTTTCATTTCTCACAGTTATCTCAACCCTGGCATTTATTTATTTTTTAGTTGTAACCATAATACATATAAGATAACTAAATTTTATTTCCCAACGTCTCGACGTTGTAATTTTCCTTCCGCTTCATTATCAGTCATCAACACCTTTTTGTAATTCCTCACGTCCTTCAAAAATTGCCTCATAATCATACCCATAACATTAAGCCTTCCCAAGTTCATTAAAATTCTGAAGCGGAATCCCAATTTTTCCGGGTACATGCTATATTTATACTCTACATTTCTAAAAAGCGTAATGATCATCATTAGAATCGATTTGAGAGTTGACAAGAATAGATATATGTAATAAGCCTGTTCATTCTACTTTTATCAGTCCTGGTCGATATGTGCAATTTATGGCTCATTTCTGTACGAAAAATTCCGGTCTGAATAATACTCACTAAATAGAGTAAGGCAATAATGTTTACGTATTTCTGTATGAGCAGTTCAAAGTTGTATCCCATCGGAGTAATTGAACTTTAGCTACGTCACCCTCTCCGCAATGTCTGCTATATTTATCTCTGAATCAGACTTGAATACTAAATCTCTGACATATTTGGTGCTCTAGGTAGGACACACACACACACAAAGACTTACGCAGCTTTAGCTGAAACAGTTCAAACGCCTTTCTGTTACCATTAGGAAATTTCTGTGATAAGACTCTCGCACAAAAAGTAACATTTCCCTGTTTCACGTGTTACAAGTAAGTACAACAGGAGTAAATTATCATACACCCATTCCTATTACTTGACATTTTATGTATATTTCATTTTATATAGTAATACTAATAATTATCATACATGGATATACTGGATACATGTACTCTATATGTACAGGATTTATTCGTTTAATGACTAAATCTTCCCACTTGCTTATTGTTAGTTAAATTGACGATTGTTTTTTTTGGTATGCAATATGCAGAGAAGGACAAGATTACCATTGGACTGTTTTGAAATGTAGGAATAAATTTAAAAAAAAAGTGAACTTACCGTATCAGGGTTAGTGTGTAACCTCCTAAAGAGCTCTTCTATAGGGACTTTATGATCGTCAATTTCTAACTCCTGTTTAAGATTATCTAAATCTTGACCTTTAGGTTTACCTTTCTTCGCCTGAAAATAACAATTAAGAGAGAAATTAGAATGATTAACACGCCTTCATCACATCTCCCAGAGAATACTAATGACTCATACACAGAATAGGAGAATTGAGAGAGATGAGAGAGGAAGCCAATAGTCAGTTCTAAAATTAATTGCACATTAATATCACATTAAAAAGTACTACTACCACTCTCAACTCTATACATGTACATACATAATAGCTTACAATTAAAAGACGCATTTACGACAAGCGAGTTCACAGTTCTTCTACGTTACGAAAACCTATTTAAGAGTTTCGGTCGATAAACAAAACAGAGGCCAAAAAAAGCGTACCAATAACGCTGATGATGAAGTTTGATGTGGCTGCTCTTCCAAACTACTACCATTCGTTGAAGTTTTTCCGTGTCTCATGATCATGCAGCAGGAGCAGTTGACATCGGTAAGGCAAAGGTTATATATTTTACAGCAAAGCCAAGGAAATACATACACTACAGGTCCAATGACGTCTGAGGAGCATGTTACATGTGTTCTAGCATGTACGGGTTATTAGTCTAACTAAGACTCCCAAGGAAGTTTGCCAGGTTTATACAGTTTAATACTCACGCCAACTGAATAAAGCCTAATCTATTTCACATCTCCTTTCGTCTACACTCTAAAAATCAACAGCTCTTCCTTCCAATTCCTTCCCAAATGCAATCTACTACTGACACACAAGCAACCCACACCCAATATACGAAAGCGAACTCGGTACGTAAAGCCAAAAAAAAACGCACTACACTCAACCGCCGTAACAGCTCACTGCAGAAAGTTTTGGGGGAAAGAGGTAACAATAATAATTGCAATTCCCGCACAACTCTCCACAGAAAACTGTTGACTTGGCCAGAGACAGCTTCCTAAATATTTATATTTTTTCTGATCGAACTGCCAAAATACCTTCATACTGGAATATCAACCTCGGAGCCGAACCAATGTTTTATTCCAATCCCATTATGGAAACTCGTTCCGTTCCCTTCCCTCAACCACCTCAAACTCACCACATTAAAGTATCAGGACGCCTTTTGCATTCGATGATAGAAGTACTCTCGGCACTTCTATCTACACTACTGTATACTCTTTCCCTTGCCTAGGTGACAAATTTCTGCTTGTCGCAAATTTCCTGGAACCATTTGCATAGGATTCTGATGTCATATATATGCTCCCAAACCAGAATCCCCAGCAAGGCCATATCTTCCACTACCTTACATTTTGAATGCATAGGAAAAAAATCATTTGAATTTGAAAATGGAATCTCATAATTTAATTTACTCTATGTACATATCTACATATAGAATGATATACTTATACATTATGTATGAATACATTGTAATACGTATGTATTCAGTCCAAACGGAAGTCAGTGCTCCAATCGCTGTGACGCTTTTAATAACCTTTATAAAAATGCTAATCCATCGTCATGTTTACGTATTTCATCCCTATCCGAGCGTCATCCCTTAATACAATACCGTAATAGGTTCATAATATAGAAGATACATTGCTCCCTTTGAGTTATCTCTAAAATACTATTCTCTTAACATACTGAGCATTCATGTTTTTGAACTCTCTCAACTCCAGCTATGATACTATTTCTTAGAAGAAAATTAATACTTGAAGATTCCAGTTCCCCTGATACCCTCTGTTTTGAATATATATAAAGTTCCGACTACTACTGTAGAGGATTTGATACTGATATCCTTACTAGCTTTATCTAGTTATTGAGACTTGTTTTGAAAATTATTCCAGTACGAAGCATACACAATCACAATATAATTAATCGTTTTGCACATGTTCTCCTCAGTGAGAAATCTACAAGAATGGAATTTATACTGATACCAGAGAAGCGCGGGTGCATGACATGGAGCTGTTGTGTACATTGAAAGCATTTGTAACAGATGATTTAAATGAGAAGCGTAACTCGGAATGCATACGGGAGAGCATTTGAATAAATACTGCAAAAAAGTTTGATGTATCTATACATATGCACAGAGGCACTTAAAAGTTAGATTTGGCGGGTGGGGCAGGGTAAAAGAAAAATTGGCAAGCAATTATCTTCTACCCGATACACCATATATATAGTCAGGTTAGAAGCGTATCATGAACTTCCAAACAAATCTTTATTGTCAGACAAGTTACAAGTATTAAAAGAAGAAGTTGAAGGTGCTTGCTTTCCGTGTAATTACTTATACTTTAATGTGGAACACACATACATATAGTCTCTGACTTTGGGGATACAACCAGTAGATAGATACTTGATTTATATATGTATGTATTCCAGACATACAGTTTACATACATACATGAGTACAATCTGTAGGGAGATGATACATGCAGGTAAATAAGAGTTCTTGGGCAATTTTCCAACATCGAAGGACTTACGTCAAGCAAAACTGAACTCAAGTTGTCATACAACCAACCGCCTATTAAAACATTGGAAACTGGAGGAAATTATTTTGCCTTTGCAAGCATGTATGTATGTATGTATGATTCATGCCTGTATATTTAAAAATGGGAAATGTTATTCAAAGAATAAACACCATATCGTAAATTTCGTACAGGAGGGAACATGCTACATATATGTAGGTACATATGTATGCAAGGTACGAAAGGGGTAAAAACTAAGTCAAGATATCAAATTAAACCGTCAAGACTACATTACAAAAATTATTTGAAAGCACGCAACTTGCAAAAATTCTCATGGCACGGAAAACGCAGAGACTCCAATGGATGCCTCAGATAATAAGCACATTAGAGAGTGAATCAGTTCTTAAATGAAAATATGTAATTACTAGATGGATCATGGCATGGCTACTGAAAGTTCCATGGTACACAAACAAAGTCTACCCTTCATTATAATACACCATAGTAATTACATCTGCACCGGAAATTCAAAGCGCTACGAAATATCTTTTCATGCTGGACGTCGAGAGAAAAATTCGACAAAGTCATTCACTTGCTCCCAGTTTCATCAAGACGTAAAAATATAGTACGTGAGCGAAGATAAATGTGCATACGTGTTTATTTTTTTCCGTGTTATCAAGTAAGAAGCACAAAAAGAGATGCGAGAGATGCTCATGTTGCAAATGCTGTGTAGAGTAAATATTAAATATACTACAAGTGATACTACATACTATACATAGATATGTATAGCAGTGAATATTATTATAGGGCGCGGAAAAGTGAAATGAAACTCTGAAACATGGAAAATTAAAATGAAGGGAACTGAAATTCCCCGGTAACGAGATACGCTTTTACCACACGGTGTCTACAGAGAGCTAATACTCAGAGAGGAAGAGAGAAAG
This sequence comes from Allacma fusca, assembly GCA_947179485.1. Lineage (NCBI taxonomy): Eukaryota > Metazoa > Arthropoda > Collembola > Symphypleona > Sminthuridae > Allacma > Allacma fusca. The sequence continues at coordinate 28,751,822 of OX359247.1, read as the reverse complement.
ATGATGCCCTAAGAATTGAATTATTATCGTGTTTCGTGTTTTTTCTTTTTTGCATTAAATACCTTCACTTGTCCCATAGCCATTCTGGTGTCATCGGGGATGGAAGACACTGTCGCTGCTCGATACGAGTCCTGACGTTCAAAGTGCTGTGCAAAGTATATTATTACTAGAATTTCTCTCATATAAACACAAATTACGTTTCTCGCCGTTCCCTCAAGTGCCAAACGACATATTTGAGCATGGACAATAACTCACTTCTCAGTGGAGTAACGCTCACAGTTGTGGATCTCGCATCATTAACTCTCTCCCACTACCAATTTTTCCTCCAGAGTGCCACAACTACTGTATTCAGCCTATAGGAGCTGCATTATGAGTTTTTTTTATGTATTTACAAGGAAAAAATGTTTTTCCTTTGCGTCAAAACCCTTCTCATTTTTCGCTCGTAAGAAAAAAAAGCGTCGACTGCATTCAGTCAATGACATTACTACCTCATTACTCACCTACTCCACTATGTCGTCCCCTATGCATTTTAGCTCCCAATAAATTTAGCAAATAACGACTAGTATCTATACTTGACAAGGAGTCATTCTCTCCTAAAATAACAATTCATAGAATAGGAACTTCTGGATTTTTACTATCGTGAAGCTGGGTAAAAATACGAGTTACTACACTGCTCCCCAATTTCCCTCAAAGTTAACTGGAAATGAACTAATTCAGGACAGTGTGTCTACATATCTGGATATATATCCTCAAATCCGGAGTTAATTTACGGAGACACTGTCCATATGTAAGTATGCACCACCGCACACACACAGCCAGATGTTGTGAGTTCCTCATCGTAAAAAAAATATGATGGAAAGTGCTGACTCCAAAGGGAGTGCTAAATACCATGATTACTGCCATAGCATTGCCTTTATGGACAAGATGATAGGAAAAGATGCCTCCATTTATCCCCTTGTTTACTACTCCCTCCCAATATAATAGTCGTAAAAGTGAATAGATTTTATTGCAGCTAATTATCTCTCACAAACTCAGCAAATTATTACTCAAACAATAGTAGTTAAACGTCACCCCATCAAATAAATCTGATGGAGACATATTAAGGATGCTCAAAATCTCAATACGGGAAGTTCCTAAGGAACATACATACGAACCTCCATAAATATATACATAGAGTTGTAAATCCTGGATCCTCCACTAAAGCACATGGGATTTACTGATAGTAAACAGAAATCTAACTGGGAGTTTATACTGTATAGGAAAGTGAAGGTCTTTCGTGAAAATAATAACTCGTTATCTTCAGGATTTAATTCCATCTTGGATACTTGGACGTGTTACCTAATCACTGGCTTTTGATAACAAATAACTAGCTTGCACTGAGTACTCTCCTAGCTCGATATTTGTCAGTTGGGAAGGGATACCTAAAAACGTGATCGTTAAAAACTCATGCATCACTCATGTGAGTTTTCCTCATCACTGATCCCATTCAAATCCAATGCTTTACTACTTTTGCAAATCCTAGTAGAGACTCATATATGAGGGAACTCTGTTGAAATCAACAAACAGTACAGTACTGCATGTAAGTGTTCCTAGATTGCATCTCACATATGGTTTCCTATATGGGAGCAGATGTGCAATATCTAGATTTTAATGCTCCCTCCTTGTAATACACTTAGCATAGCATTACTCTCACACCTAGTAGTTTCCATATGTCCGCAAATTCGTACCTTATGTGACTATTTTGGCACGGAGGGGTAGACAAGCAATGCAAAAACGCTTCGAGACTACACTCCAAAGCAGATTTTCGATTTCCTCAGAACTAGTACTATACGGAGCACAACCTAGATTGTTTTGCTTTCGGGAGCATTACAAAAGCCGGATTAATCGCTCATGGCTGATAACATGATTAAATATTGAAATCATTCTAAGCTTTCCTCTACACTTGATTACTATGCACGTGATAAGTTATTCTTCAAGTTTGCAAATTGAATAAGCTAATACCTCTACCGTTCCCTAACTGATTTCAGAGAGGAGAGAAGGATGGATTGAATTATGGATGTAAGCATGAGAATTTGATAATTTCATTCCAGTTTGTATGTATGCTCGGGCTTGCAACACATCAGCAACTATACATAATGGGCACGGGGTTAATTTATTCCCGTGTTAAACTTACCGATCAGAACCACACACTCACAAGCACGACATGGATGCAAATAACATGAGTAGCGAAAATTCATTAAATTTTCATGTGCCATAAACTTTCCAGCACGAACACTTGGTGCAATTTCAAATCATGCTATGTCTATGTATGTATATATGTATGTATGTCCAGGAGTTCTAATTTTATCAATACACACGTCCACATATCTCACGTACATACATATGACTACAAACATTAATCCCATTACAGTCCGCTTTCTCGATCCTCACATGTAGACTCACACCAACAAATAGAACATCACACCAGCTATGTACATATTTACACATGAGAAGCAATAATAATTTTTCTTTTTAAATAAAACTGTTTCTTTTTAAATTCAAAATAAAAGGTTATCAGCAGCAATGCTGCTATC